>OX596074.1:11312422-11912422 GCA_951394005.1 Protophormia terraenovae | reverse complement strand
TAAAATAAAATTGTATAACAATAAGGTATAATATTAAATAATGACAACAAAAGAAAACCAAATAAGTAAAAAAGAAAAGAAAGAATAAAAGAAAATTCGTTGACTGACACTGATACTTTTTTAAAAGTTAAAAAAATAAAATCACAAGCAATAAGACTTTTTAAGGAAAAAATAAATAAAGACATTATTTGAATAAAAAAAATATTCTTAATATTTTATAAAAAAAATAAAAAAAATCTTTTAAAATTTCTCCTTTCAAATAGTGCAATTTTATATTTATTTTCCTTTTACCTCTTATTCTTAAAAAGTCTTTTTCAATACTTAAATACTGCAAACACTTTTTTTTACGAATTTCTAGTTTTTATTTGATTTTTATTTTTATTGCTATTTTTTCCCTTAATGTTTATTGCTTATTTTGCTTGCAACCAATATGTGTCAAATGCAAAACTATTCAATAGTACTTAATGCAACAGCAAGTATAAAGTAATGCTGCAATATCACCCAAAGCACTCAGCCCCTTCAGATACAGTAGCAACAATATAAAAAAGGAAAATTTAAGAAATAAAAATAAAACAAAATTTAATTTTATTAAAAAAGAAATAGCAAAAAAGATATATTTGCAGCTGAATAGATAATATGACAATAAAACTGGTGAAAATACCCGCAGAGTATAAATGTTGAGTTTAAGGGCAGCCTACAAGTTAGAAGGAGAAACATGCAGAAAATGACATGAAAATGATTTTTGTTGCAAAAAGCAATAAAAAATGAATCAAAATAGTGAACATTGTTCTTGGAAACTATTCTAAAATCTTTCAATCTATATACATTATTATAAAAAAATAAATAAATAATTTGCTTATATTTAATTATTATTCTACTTTCAATTTTCAGTTTTCAAAATTCATATTTCCTCTTATTCTAAATAATTACTTGTTAAATAATTGAAAATGCTATTTATTATTTAAAAAAATAGCACATTTTTTTATACATGAATACTTTATGCCGCCATACGAATATAAATATGACTACGTGTTAAGCATAATATTAATTTGAAAATAATCTAAAAGTCATATATTTTGTTACATAAATTGCTAGAAAATTACACTAATACATTGTCATGTGGCAAATGTACTTATGCCATGTGAATAATAATCTTCAGAAAAATACACACATAAACTTTACAAAAAGTTTCATTTAAAATATAAGAAGACTAGAGGAGAAAAGAGGAAATGAAGTCCAAACTAATATTTTTTTCAAAAAGAAAAGAATATAAAAAGAGAAATCTATATGAACTGGGATTGAATTACAACAAAACTAGAACTGAACTAGAACTGAACTAGAACTGAACTAGAACTGAACTAGAACTGAACTAGAACTGAACTAGAACTGAACTAGAACTGAACTAGAACTGAACTAGAACTGAACTAGAACTGAACTAGAACTGAACTAGAACTGAACTAGAACTGAACTAGAACTGAACTAGAACTGAACTAGAACTGAACTAGAACTGAACTAGAACTGAACTAGAACTGAACTAGAACTGAACTAGAACTGAACTAGAACTGAACTAGAACTGAACTAGAACTGAACTAGAACTGAACTAGAACTGAACTAGAACTGAACTAGAACTGAACTAGAACTGAACTAGAACTGAACTAGAACTGAATTAGAACTGAACTAGAACTGAACTAGAACTGAACTAGAACTGAACTAGAACTGAACTAGAACTGAACTAGAACTGAACTAGAACTGAACTAGAACTGAACTAGAACTGAACTAGAACTGAACTAGAACTGAACTAGAACTGAACTAGAACTGAACTAGAACTGAACTAGAACTGAACTAGAACTGAACTAGAACTGAACTAGAACTGAACTAGAACTGAACTAGAACTGAACTAGAACTGAACTAGAACTGAACTAGAACTGAACTAGAACTGAACTAGAACTGAACTAGAACTGAACTAGAACTGAACTAGAACTGAACTAGAACTGAACTAGAACTGAACTAGAACTGAACTAGAACTGAACTAGAACTGAACTAGAACAGAACTAGAACTGAACTAGAACTGAACTAGAACTGAACTAGAACTGATCTAGAACTGAACTAGAACTGAACTAGAACTGAACTAGAACTGAACTAGAACTGAGCTAGAACTGAACTAGAACTGAACTAGAACTGAACTAGAACTGAACTAAAACTGAACTAGAACTGAACTAGAACTGAACTAGACCTGACCTAGAACTGAACTAGAACTGAACTAGAACTGAACTAGAACTGATCTAGAACTGAACTAGAACTGAACTAGAACTGAACTAGAACTGAACTAGAACTGAACTAGAACTGAACTAGAACTGAACTAGAACTGAACTAGAACTGAACTAGAACTGAACTAGAACTGAACTAGAACTGAACTAGAACTGAACTAGAACTGAACTAGAACTGAACTAGAACTGAACTAGAACTGAACTAGAACTGAACTAGAACTGAACTAGAACTGACCTAGAACTGATTAGAACTGAACTAGAACTGAACTAGAACTGAACTAGAACTTATCTAGAACTGAACTAGAACTGAACTAGAACTGAACTAGAACTGAACTAGAACTGAACTAGAACTGAACTAGAACTGAACTAGAACTGAACTAGAACTGAACTAAAACTGAACTAGAACTGAACTAGAACTGAACTAGACCTGACCTAGAACTGATTAGAACTGAACTAGAACTGAACTAGAACTGAACTAGAACTTATCTAGAACTGAACTAGAACTGAACTAGAACTGAACTAGAACTGAACTAGAACTGAACTAGAACTGAACTAGAACTGAACTAGAACTGAACTAGAACTGAACTAGAACTGAACTAGAACTGAACTAGAACTGAACTAGAACTGAACTAGAACTGAACTAGAACTGAACTAGAACTGAACTAGAACTGAACTAGAACTGAACTAGAACTGAACTAGAACTAGAACTGAACTAGAACTGAACTAGAACTGAACTAGAACTGAACTAGAACTGAACTAGAACTGATTTAGAACTGAACTAGAACTGAACTAGAACTGAACTAGAACTGAACTAGAACTGAACTAGAACTGAACTAGAACAGAACTAGAACTGAACTAGAACTGAACTAGAACTGAACTAGAACTGAACTAGAAATGAACTAGAACTGAACTAGAACTGAACTAGAACTGAACTAGAACTGAACTAGAACTGAACTAGAACTGAACTAGAACTGAACTAGAACTGAACTAGAACTGAACTAGAACTGAACTAGAACTGAACTAGAACTGAACTAGAACTGAACTAGAACTGAACTAGAACTGAACTAGAACTGAACTAGAACTGAACTAGAACTGAACTAGAACTGAACTAGAACTGAACTAGAACTGAACTAGAACTGAACTAGAACTGAACTAGAACTGAACTAGAACTGAACTAGAACTGAACTAGAACTGAACTAGAACTGAACTAGAACTGAACTAGAACTGAACTAGAACTGAACTAGAACTGAACTAGAACTGAACTAGAACTGAACTAGAACTGAACTAGAACTGAACTAGAACTGAACTAGAACTGAACTAGAACTGAACTAGAACTGAACTAGATCTGAACTAGAACTGAACTAGAACTGAAGTAGAACTGAAATAGAACTGAACCAGAACTGAACTAGAACTGAACTAAAACTGAACTGAAACTGAACTAGAACTGAACCAGAACTGAACTAGAACTGAACTAAAACTGAATTTGAACTGAACTGGAACTGAACTAAGACTGAAATAGGACTGAACTAGATTTAGTTTTAAAATAATTATGTTTATATATATTTTTAACTTTATATTTACTGTTATTAACCAAATTTTGTTTTCTTTTATTTCAGGTAAGTTTATTTGCAACTGTATCACATTAAAAAGTTCATCAGGTAAAACTTTTAGTAATTTTTCCCAAAATGCTCTTGGAAGTCGTTTATATTACTACTACATCATCTAATTTTCCTTTAGAAATGCCCCACACATAATTTGATATTTAATACCCTTACGAGCGTACTGTAACTTCCCGCAAAAATAAAAGGGGTTAGAGTTTAATAATTACATGTAATACTAACTACTAATTGTAAATTATCACCCAAACACACTTTACAACTGCTACAAATTTAATCTCTCTATACGTTGTAGATATATTGCTATATCAGTATATGCAGCAACATACGTCTCCTCATTCGTAGTTGTAACTGGTCTTTGTATATTTTTCACTTTCTCCTTATTTATTGATGTTCAACGTAGAAATGCCAAGCAATTTATAGCCATCACAACGCAATAAATTAAAAATTATAATTGCATGATTGTGTTAAATTGCTTAATATGGCAGACAATTTTCTCTTTAAATTTTGTTACTTTAATGTGTTTTTCAGTTGAATTTTAAAACAAAAAATTATTTCTTATGTATTGAACCATATTTCATTACTTTCTTTATATTTTGTGTAAAGAACTCAAATAAGAAGAAAAAAGTATTTTTTTTTATAAATTGTTTCATTTGATTACTTGTCAAATAATCAAACAAAAGTTTTGACATTTTGTCACCTCTTTGTTACATGTAATGGCTCAAAACTTTTTTTCTCAACACTTTCTGTATCCCTATTGTTTTTCTATTTTTTTATTTCTTCTTCTGTTCTCAAATATATAGGCCAAAGTTTTGTTACCGTATATGTTGTCATATTTTATATTATTTTCTCAGTTGTTATAAACGTTTTCTCTACATGACAACATACACACTTCATTTGTTAGGTTTATTGTTATTTTTATATTTTCACATATGTATCAACAAGAAATGTGAGTCAAGTGGGGTGTGGAATGAAGTGAAGTATGGCGGTATACATTTACAAAATTCTAGGACAATATACGAGCAAAAGACTTTTGAAGACTTATAAAGTTAAATGTATAACAGGAACAGGAAAATAATAATGATAGTAAATGTTTAAGGGTGCTGAGATTGTTTTAAAAGTAGGAAAGTTTTTTTGTTACTTTTTTTGTGATTTTGTTAGAAAAAAGTAACCGGGAAATATATAGGGAAACACACAGATGGTGCTTGGTTTACTAAAAAATGCTATTTCTTGTTTATAGGTTTTTTAGTTGAGAAAGAGTAATTATACATTACAGAAGAGAATAAATTATTAAGGTAGCCGAGAGAGACAATTTAATTATAAAATGATTCGATTCTATATTCAGTTCTAGTTCAGTTCTAGTTCAGTTCCAGTTCAGTTCTAGTTCAGTGCAATTCTAGTTCAGTTCTAGTTCAGTTCTAGTTCAGGTTTAGTTCAGTTCTAGTTCAGTTCTGGTTCAGTTCTAGTTCAGTTCTAGTTCAATTCCAGTTCAGTTCTAGTTCAGTTCTAGTTCAGTTCTAGTTCAATTCTAGTTCAGTTCTAGTTCAGTTCTAGTTCAGTTCTAGTTCAGTTCTAGTTCAGTTTTAGTTCAGTTCTAGTTCAGTTCTAGTTCAGCTCTAGTTCAGTTCTAGTTCAGTTCTAGTTCAGTTCTAGTTCAGTTCTAGTTCAGTTCTAGTTCAGTTCTAGTTCAGTTCTGGTTCAGTTCTAGTTCAGTTCTAGTTCAGTTCTAGTTCAGTTCTAGTTCAGTTCTAGTTCAGTTCTAGTTCAGTTCTAGTTCAGTTCTAGTTCAGTTCTAGTTCAGTTCTAGTTCAGTTCTAGTTCAGTTCTAGTTCAGTTCTAGTTCAGTTCTAGTTCAGTTCTAGTTCAGTTCTAGTTCAGTTCTAGTTCAGTTCTAGTTCAGTTCTAGTTCAGTCCTAGCTCAGTTCTAGTTCAGCTCTAGTTCAGCTCTAGTTCAGCTCTAGTTCAGTTCAGTTCTAGTTAAGTTCTAGTTCAGTTCTAGTTCAGTTCTAGTTCAGTTTTAGTTCAGTTCTAGTTCAGTTCTAGTTCAGTTCTAGTTCAGTTCTAGTTCAGTTCTAGTTCAGTTCTAGTTCAGTTCTAGTTCAGTTCTAGTTCAGTTCTAGTTCAGTTCTAGTTCAGTTCTAGTTCAGTTCTAGTTCAGTTCTAGTTCAGTTCTAGTTCAGTTCTAGTTCAGCTCTAGTTCAGTTCTAGTTCAGTTCTAGTTCAGTTCTAGTTCAGTTCTAGTTCAGTCCTAGCTCAGTTCTAGTTCAGCTCTAGTTCAGCTCTAGTTCAGTTCAGTTCTAGTTAAGTTCTAGTTCAGTTCTAGTTCAGTTTTAGTTCAGTTCTAGTTCAGTTCTAGTTCAGTTCTAGTTCAGTTCAGTTCAGTTCAGTTCTAGTTCAGTTCTAGTTCAGTTCTAGTTCAGTTCTAGTTCAGTTCTAGTTCAGTTCTAGTTCAGTTCTAGTTCAGTTCTAGTTCAGTTCTAGTTCAGTTCTAGTTCAGTTCTAGTTCAGTTCTAGTTCAGTTCTAGTTCAGTTCTAGTTCAGTTCTAGTTCAGTTCTAGTTCAGTTCTAGTTCAGTTCTAGTTCAGTTCTAGTTCAGTTCTAGTTCAGTTCTAGTTCAGTTCTAGTTCAGTTCTAGTTCAGTTCTAGTTCAGTTCTAGTTCAGTTCTAGTTCAGTTCTAGTTCAGTTCTAGTTCAGTTCTAGTTCAGTTCTAGTTCAGTTCTAGTTCAGTTCTAGTTCAGTTCTAGTTCAGTTCTAGTTCAGTTCTAGTTCAGTTCTAGTTCAGTTCTAGTTCAGTTCTAGTTCAGTTCTAGTTCAGTTCTAGTTCAGTTCTAGTTCAGTTCTAGTTCAGTTCTAGTTCAGTTCTAGTTCAGTTCTAGTTCAGTTCTAGTTCAGTTCTAGTTCAGTTCTAGTTCAGTTCTAGTTCAGTTCTAGTTCAGTTCTAGTTCAGTTCTAGTTCAGTTCTAATTCAGTTCTAGTTCAGTTCTAGTTCAGTTCTAGTTCAGTTCTAGTTCAGTTCTAGTTCAGTTCTAGTTCAGTTCTAGTTCAGTTCTAGTTCAGTTCTAGTTCAGTTCTAGTTCAGTCCTAGTTCAGTTCTAGTTCAGTTCTAGTTAAGTTCTAGTTCAGTTCTAGTTCAGTTCTAGTTCAGTTCTAGTTCAGTTCTAGTTCAGTTCTAGTTCAGTTCTAGTTCAGTTCTAGTTCAGTTCTAGTTCAGTTTTAGTTCAGTTCTAGTTCAGTTCTAGTTCAGTTCTAGTTCAGTTCTAGTTCAGTTCTAGTTCAGTTCTAGTTCAGTTCTAGTTCAGTTCTAGTTCAGTTCTAGTTCAGTTCTAGTTCAGTTCTAGTTCAGTTCTAGTTCAGTTCTAGTTCAGTTCTAGTTCAGTTCTAGTTCAGTTCTAGTTCAGTTCTAGTTCAGTTCTAGTTCAGTTCTAGTTCAGTTCTAGTTCAGTTCTAGTTCAGTTCTAGTTCAGTTCTAGTTCAGTTCTAGTTCAAGTTCAGTTCTAGTTCAGTTCTAGTTCAGTTCTAGTTCAGTTCTAGTTCAGTTCTAGTTCAGTTCTAGTTCAGTTCTAGTTCAGTTCTAATTCAGTCCTAATTCAGTTCTATTTCAGTTCTAGTTCAGTTTTAGTTCAGTTCTAGTTCAGTTCTAGTTCAGTTCTAGTTCAGTTCTAGTTCAGTTCTAGTTCAGTTCTAGTTCAGTTCTAGTTCAGTTCTAGTTCAGTTCTAGTTCAGTTCTAGTTCAGTTCTAGTTCAGTTCTAGTTCAGTTCTAGTTCAGTTCTAGTTCAGTTCTAGTTCAGTTCTAGTTCAGTTCTAGTTCAGTTCTAGTTCAGTTCTAGTTCAGTTCTAGTTCAGTTTTAGTTCAGTTCTAGTTCAGTTCTAGTTCAGTTCTAGTTCAGTTCTAGTTCCGTTCTAGTTCAGTTCTAGTTCAGTTCTAGTTCAGTTCTAGTTCAGTTCTAGTTCAGTTCTAGTTCAGTTTCAGTTCTAGTTCAGTTCTAGTTCAGTTCTAGTTCAGTTCTAGTTCAGTTCTAGTTCAGTTCTAGTTCAGTTCTAGTTCAGTTCTAGTTCAGTTCTAGTTCAGTTCTAGTTCAGTTCTAGTTCAGTTCTAGTTCAGTTCTAGTTCAGTTCTAGTTCAGTTCTAGTTCAGTTCTAGTTCAGTTCTAGTTCAGTTCTAGTTCAGTTCTAGTTCAGTTCTAGTTCTGTTCTAGTTCAGTTCTAATTCAGTTTCGGTTCTAGTTCAGTTCTAGTTCAATTCTAGTTCAGTTCTAGTGCAGTTCTAGTTCAGTTCTAGTTCAGTTCTAGTTCAGTTCTAGTTCAGTTCTAGTTCAGTTCTAGTTCAGTTCTAGTTCAGTTCTAGTTCAGTTCTAGTTCAGTTCTAGTTCAGTTCTAGTTCAGTTCTAGTTCAGTTCTAGTTCAGTTCTAGTTCAGTTCTAGTTCAGTTCTAGTTCAAGTCTAGTTCAGTTCTAGTTCAGTTCTAGTTCAGTTCTAGTTCAGTTCTAGTTCAGTTCTAGTTCAGTTCTAGTTCAGTTCTAGTTCAGTTCTAGTTCAGTTCTAGTTCAGTTTTAGTTCAGTTCTAGTTCAGTTCTAGTTCAGTTCTAGTTCAGTTCTAGTTCAGTTCTAGTTCAGTTCTAGTTCAGTTCTAGTTCAGTTCTAGTTCAGTTCTAGTTCAGTTCTAGTTCAGTTTTTTTCATTTCTTGTTTAGTTATAGTCTATTGATAACTATACTTTATAATAATTTTAATTAAATTCTAGTTTTATTATATTTTTCAAATTTGTTTCAACAAAAACCATCATTACTAAATTCCATTTATTATGCTGAAGGGCACCTTTATTTATAGAATTCCAATTAAGCTTATATTTTGGATTGAACAAAAATTATTCGCAAACTAAATTTACATATTAAAGGGTATTTTAGTTAGTAATTACTATCAAATATATTCAATATCAATTTTCACAAAACCCAAAGCAATACTTATATGAAATTTTATTTGTAAAATATGAGGGAAAATTAAAGTTATATATATTGTGTTAAATACCACAAAAACATTTTATAACATACAATTTTACAACCCTTTAGAGTTTTATTTTTTTATATTTTGGTACTGCGTCTCTCTGATGAAACTGTTGAAGTTGCATTAGTTGCTGTTGCATTGAACTGAATGTACATTTACAAAATTGATGAGCTGCTTTTCCATTGAATTGTCGAAAAATGCTATAAAATACAATAAAACTATCATTTTTTTTGGCAAGTTGGTGTATTTTTCTGTTGGAATATTTTGTATTTATTTTTTTCTAGCTACTTTTTGGATACGATATATTTTTTGTTTAACAATAGCAAAATATTTCAATTTAGTTTGCAATCGACTAGAAAACCACTTGAGGCTGTTTAAAGTTTTTAATTTATTTGCAAATATTTTATGGGAAAATAATGTAAAAATGTGGGTATTTGTAGGTTATAAGGGAATTAGAGGAATAATTTTTTTTTTCTTTTCTGGTAACGATATGACGTCATAAAAATTTTATATATAAATAAATTTAGGATAACGACTTTAAGCTTTGCAAACATTTTCTTAAAAGTCATTATTAATTTATTTTTATAATGCTATAAATTATAAAAATATTTTCTTTTAAATTTTCTTCAAAATTTTGTAAAAATATTCATATATTGTTTAAATATTTTATGATATTATCCTCGTGCAGTGGCATACTTTAAAACTCAAGCAATTACATTATTCATCCTCTAAAAGACCAACAAAAAATATAATAAAATAAATAAAGTGGCTTGCAAAACTGACAAAAAAAAAAAGGTTGTTGTAGAAAAATGGCTGCTAAATAAAAAGTTGATGTTTATTTTGCAACAAAACAAATTTTACTTATTACTAACACAAACTCAAATACTCTCATACTCACATAAATACTCATATACATTTAAACAAGGCTTCTAGACATAATTAGCATTACATGCTAAAATTTATGACCTTGCTTTGGTCTTTTTTTCTCTTTTGGCGTTTGTTTTTTTTTTTTGCATGTTGTACACCCAGCTCTAAGCTCATAAAAAAAAGATTCTTGAAAAAAAAAATTTGAAATTTTTTTTCAAATGCTTTTTTTTTTCTCCATGACTAATACAAATGTGTGTGCCTGTATGTATTTGGTTTTTTTTGTTTAAAACAAACAACAGCAGCAGAAAAAATATAAAATCCAGCTTTATGTCATTTCAAGTTTAATTGGATTTTTATGCAAAACAATTTTTGAAATTCTTTTCTTTCTTTTCTTCAGCAGTAGAGTATGAGTTTTATATAAAAAAGTACTTTGTTTAAATTTTTTTTCCAACAACGAACAAATGTATACGAGTATTAAATTTTTTTGTTATTGCAACAAAAGAAATATATGTTGATGTGATTTGAATTTAATGGCAGCAAACCAAAAAAATAAAAAATAAGCAACAATTGATAAAAATTCATTTTAACAAATGAAATTGATGACAAAATATAATACAAAATAATTTGTAATTTGAGCAAATATTTTCATTTTAAAATAATTGTTTGCAAATAATTTGCCACGCACGAATTTATACAGAAATTGAAATTATTGATAAATTTTCTTGTCTGCTGGATTTTTGCTAATGAAATGCTTTTAAAAAATTAAAGATTTAAAGAAATTATTTCATTAACTGGAATTAATTTAGTTACACTATCAGCTTGTTAAATGGATTATGATGAAAAATATTTTAATTTCATTAAGTCAATTAAGTCAGGAATGTAATAAGAGATTTGTGTCATTAACTTGTAATTTATCTATTACGTTTTTAATGAGAATTTAACCTTAGACTTTTATTATCCTATAAAAAGCGAATATTTTTTTTCTTAAGTAACATTTTCTAAAAACTAATTTGTTTTCAAAAATGTCTGTTTGGAAATATAAATTTGTATGGGCACGCATTGGGGTAAAAGGGGTCGAAAATTTCGCTTAATACAAGGAAAGGTGATATCAATATTTTTATGATCACGCTTTATTTTTTTTTATTGATTATTAGCTAAAAAAACTCAGTTATAAAATTTTAAGATTTCTTTTAGCAGAAGGGAAATGTCTGTCCGTCCGTCTATACATTAGAGTTAAACGGGTTGAAAATTATGCATAATTCAGAGAAGGGTGGTATCAACACATTAATGATCACGTTTAATTTTTCTATTTATTAGTAAGTAAAAAATGTATTTTTAGAATTATAAGATGTTCTTTTGGCTGAATGGTAATGTCCGTCCTTCCGTCTATACATTTGGGTTAAATGGGACGAAAATGACGCTTCATGCAGGAAAAGGTGATATCCAAATTTTGATGATCACTTTCTACTTTTTTTTTATTTATTAGTTAGTAAACAAATGCATTTTTAGAATTCTAAAATATTTTTTTGGCAGCATGGCAATGTCCGTACGTCCGTCTATACATTTGGGTTAAATGTGTCGAAAATGCCACTTAATTCGGGGAAAGGTGATATCAAAAGATTAATACTCTCGTTTGGTTTTCATATTAATTGAGAATTGGGAAAAAATATCTTTCGAATTTGAAGTTTTTTTTGTTTTTAAAGAATTCTTATGTCCGTCCATCTGTCCGTCTGTTTGTTAATTTTTACAAACCTTCCAATTCAAATTCGTTTAACTTTTGAATCAATAAAAATAATGACTAAACATTTTCTTTATTTAATAGATAACTTTGCTTTTAACCAACCACATAAAATATAATAAAATCGGTTGAAAATATTTGGCTATATATGGAAAAATCTTAACCTCTTGTAAAATTGAGATTTTTGAAAATTCAAATGTATATAACTCGAAAAATATATAAGATAAGTAGTACATGCAAGCATGTTTTTTAAAGGACTTTAAGGTGATATAAAAATCTTGAAAATCGGGTAAGGAACAAAAATTCGGTAGTGGTAAAACCTTTGCCATGACACTAGTTGTCTATTTTGAACCCCTATAGTCCCGCTCCTGTTGCGAATATTGGACCCCGCTTCTAAACTCAAGATGTTCTATGCTACGCCTGTATGAAATTTCATGCAAATTCAACCAGCCGATTAAAAGTTACAGATTTATTTCGATTCTTCCCTACCGTTTAGTGTTTGATAAAGCAAAAAAAAAAAAATATCTGGAACTTAAGCTGATTTTTTTGTATGAAATCTACTGGAGTTTTTTCACAAAAATGTTATTTTCTCAAATCGGGCTATATATGCGCACGATTTTTTTTTCATAATATTAAAGTGGGCAATATAAACTATTTTTTAGAAAATTTTCAGAACAAACATCCTGTAACATTTTTAGTGGCACTCCATGAAAGTTGAAAATTAGTGTATCTTTTGGACAATTTTCAAAAAATTAACAAAAATACCTGGACAAAAAATAATTTACAAATTCTTAAATAAAAGTAAACTCAAATAATTTAAGTTAATTGTTCCGTTTTAAATTTTTCCTTCAAAGCACTTTTTATTAAAAAAATTCACCGAAAGTTAATAAAAATTTAATTTTTTGCCCTTTTTCCAAAATATAAAAAAATGTTGAATTTTGACAGCTCAGTACACAAAAACAACGCAATCTAAGCTAATGATTTTTATTGCTATTGATATATAGTTTTGTCTATTTTTATTCGGTATCCAAATTTTATTACAAAAAGTTAATTTTCAAAATTCAATTAAACGCCACTTTCGACCCATTTTACCCCAACGTAGCTGCAGATTTCTTGAGATTTTTTAAATTATTTAAAATTATTAAATAATTTTTTTTATTTTGTTTACTTTTGATGCTACATTAGGATGCTATCGAAAAATGTTGTGCATAAAAAAAATAAAAGCTTTAAGCATTTTGTTTATTTTCTTGTCAGCTTAAGTTTTGAACTGTTAAACGAAATATTACTTAAGTATGGGCATTTACTTAAAAGTTTCTTAACTGAGTTTGCACTTAAGTATACACTAAAGGAACAGTATAAAACCGGGCCTAATTCTTTGAAACAATTTATAAGTTTAAAAGGATAAGTACATAATTTTAGAATTATTCTGTTACAAAATATAATAAATTTTAATAAATTTTTAAAATTGTTGACCTAAAATTGAGCTATGTATGTCTGAAAAGTGTATTGAAATTAATATATTTTTTTATTCAATTATTATTAGCTACTGAAATTATCATTGGCTTTGTTGATGTTGAATTTACATTTTAAAATTATATTAAATTTGAACTGGATATTTTAGTTGTTTTTAGTTTTTCTTAAAAAAATATATAAAATTTACTTTTAGCGATTTTTGGCGATTAACAATTTGGCGACAGAGGCTCAAAAAAATTTGACAACCCCGAGTACATGAGTGCTTTTGTAAAACAGAAACAAAAACAAAAAAAAATACAAAACGGGGAAAACCGCAAAAAAGTCTCAAATTGAAAAAACTTCCAAAACTGAACATCAACCGAAATGAAAGGAAATGTCAAAACGAAAAACAAAACTCTAAAAAAGCAAAAAAATTCCAAAACGCTAAAATAAGAAATCGCTGAAAAAAAATTTAAAGTGAAAATAGTGATTTTTTATTTAACAGAAAAAAAAAAAAAAACGCCAAAACGAAAAATCTGTCTTAACTGGAAAAAGCGACAAAGTAAAAAAACCTTACATAAGTATATGTAAAAAAATACTTGTGCAACAAAAACAAAAAGAAAGTGCATTTGAGTTATTTTAACTCGCAAGTATTTATTTTTATTTTTTAGGGTGCCCTGGTAGACTAGTTGTAAGCGAGCTAGTCTATCAGTATGGGAGTCATGGGTTCGATTCCCAGCAGAGACTTTGGTCTGTTTTTATGTTACTTTCCCCGGTTAAAATTTGGTTAGAATATAATTTGTAATTGTATTGTAATGAAATATAAAATTTATATTTTATTTAACCAGTATTTTTATCAGTGTCGCCAGGACTTGAGAAAAAAAAAGAAATTAATTAGACTTTAAAAAAGGTCAGAAAAGGCTAAATATCACAAAAAATAAAGCCAGAAAAAAGCTAATATATTGTTTTAATAAAAAACGCATTTATTTTTTTGTTCTTATTAGTTTTTGGTATTTCTTAAAGATATTTTATAATAGTATCTATGGGTAATAAAGTTTGTTAACAAATAATCATAATATTCTTGTGGAACGATGCGCCGCAGGCGAAAATTTTCGCTAAATATAAATAATTTCGATTTTTTTCTACGAATTAATATAAAAAAATACTTAAATATATGATTCTGTTAAAATAAATTTAGTAAGCTTTTAGACTTTTTAAGGCTATATTAAAAATCAAAAAAGGCTAGAAAAAAAGCTTGAAGCTAAAACGAAAATTTTGAGGCTAAAAGCAAAATAAAAAGGCTAGATTTAGCCTTAAAAATGCTAAACTGGCAATACTGATTTTTATGTTGGTTATTTTATTCACCACGAATTTTTGTAATTTGTTTGTAAATACCAGGATTTATAACACTTTGAAATTGGTAAAAAAAAATAATAATTAAAAGAGATCTTCATTTAAATTTACGGACTAGATTTTCCCAGTGTGCTTTGCTAACTCTTTTGATGCGTTAAACAATATTTACTTTATATGGGGGCTACTATTCCGCCTCGACTTATTCCCATACTAAAAATAGTATATGTAAATTATTCCTACAACCTTTTTACATTTTCACTGAATTACCTCTTTAGATATGCGAAAATAATCATTTGCTTTGTTGGTGTTTATTAGAAGAAAAGTTTAAAATTTTGCTGCTTCTCGTCACAAAAAATAAAAAATAATTGTTTGGTCAATATATTAAGTTTTACGTTTATTTAAGAAAATAAATAATCGAAAGGGGAGAAGGTTTTCAAAAATGCATTAAAAAAAGCATATGCATTTTATTTTTATACATACACCACCATAGGTGGTTGGAGTATTATGTGTTTGTGCAAAAGTTGTAACGCAGAGAAAAAAATCTTCGGCCTCCACCTTAAAGTTCAACTCAGAATCACTTTCTAAATCGATGTAACGATGACCGTCCGTCCACCTGGTTGGCTGGATGGCTGTCCATGTAAAGCTTGTGCGCAAAGTACAGTTCGCAATTTTGAAGATAATTTGATGAAATTTGGTACATAAGATTTTTCTTTTTGCACAAGGACGAAGCCTATTGAATTTGGTTATGATCGGTCAATTATTTCACCTAGCCCCCATACAAATGTTCCCCCGGAATAGAGTTTTAACACTTATAGCTGCCTAAAAAATAGGAATATTTTAATGAAATTTAGCAAATAAGTTTTATATAACCACAAATCTGTTTGCCAAATTTGATGAAGATCGGCCCATAACTGACCATAAACACCTCTACCGAAAATCACTTTAACGTGCATAAATCCCATACAAATGTTAGTATTATGTTAATATTTAACACAAGTAAGTTATATAAAGGTAGAAACAAAATTATGTGGATCGAAATGGTGTAGGGTATCATATGGCTTGACCAACTATATCTTCTTCTCTCGTTTTTATTATGATATATAAAAGAGGCTCTTAAATCATTAAAATCGGACCAAAACTTTAAAAGATACTTATGTATAATTAAAGTTACATAAAATATTCATTATTTTCATTTTAACGAAATCAAATATGTGAATAAAATACATTTTTCAAATCATGAAAGTGTTAAATATGAAACGTAGGATATTTTACATATGTAATGTCCATCAGCTACAACTTTTTAAAATTTTAATACAAAATCTTATTTAAGTATATACCTTAAGAAATTATACAGCATTTTAAATAAGTCTTTCAATATTACTTTAATGAGCAAAAAAATTATTATTCTATTTAAATTTTAAATTATATTAAAATATTCAAATTAGAAATTGTACAATTAATTATGCACAAAAAGTTTTGGTTTTCTGATATTAAAATAAATAAATATTCAAATAATTGTTTAAATTAATGAATACATAAGTAAACAAATGAACAGAGAAACAAATAAATGAATGAAAATGAAAATAAGAGAAATTCTAGAAATATTATTAAATGACCAAAAGATGGAAACTTACACAGAAATTTCTAAAATCAAGGAAGAAAACGGTGAAAGTCACAATTATATCTCTAAAACTAATATTCACAAGCAGCAATATAAATGTAGTCTTATATGTGTAAGTGTCATAAATTAAGTATTAAAATGTAAGGATATAATAACGAGGTAGAATTAAGAATTGAATCTAAGGAAGAAAAAAAAAAAAAAAAAAATGTCAAAATATAAACTGAACCAGAACTGAATTATAGCCAATTTTATGCCCCAAAAAATAATAAATATTTTTTAGGAATGCTTTCCCATTTATTTACTTAACAATTGTCCGACTTTGTAAGTTTATTAATAAATACAAACGGATGTAAATAACTTGAATATTATAATTATATTTGTTGCTGTATCTGTGCTATTTATATGAGTGTATAAGTGACTATATTATTTGTATATACCAAAACTGAAAATTGTCCGGATAATTCATTAAAATAATAATTATGTTTAGTATGCTAATGTAATAATGTTGACCTCATCTCAGTTAATGAGTGGGAAAACGGAATAAAAAATTATAATTGTAGCAAGCATATAAATGAAGATGATAAATTATATCTACATAATATTTATGAGGAAATAATTTGCTTCAGAAATATTTCAAACTTAGAATGATGAGTTTTGCCTTGTGAATGATGGTACAGACAAAACATGATTATTATCAGCAATATCATTATCACTAAATATAAATATAAAGTGATTTACTAAGGTCTAGCAGGAGAAGCTAGTAGTAACAAGTCTCAGTAACAAACATACATCCATCTCAAAATAATATATTTATCTAAAACACAAGAGTTTTCATCAAGAACTAGCAAACCAAACCAGTAAAGAACATTCATTTGTTTATGGTAGCCTTAAAATTTTGTTTTGAATTCCTGAATAAAATTTCTATTCTGTGCTATCATTTACATATTTAAAATCTAGTTAAAATTTTGTTAAATAATTAAAATATTCTTCATTCTATTTGTGATGTGCATTCCTTAGTTTTAAAATATGTATTTTATATTCAAAATGATTTTTGCCTCAATTGTATATTTCAACTAGATGTTTCAGTAAAAATATTTAAGGCATCATGCTGTTTTGTGTTTTTGGTTTACTTGCTACGTATGAGTGTATGCACGAATACTAAAGTGAGGAAATTGTACTAAAATATGTAAAAATAAATATTTTTTGGCAAATGACCAGTTTTCAAGTACCTAGCTGACATTTGAAACTACTCCTAATGTTTATGGCTTAGCAGATAATGATAATATCATTTGTAGTTTTGAGCACAGAGTCAAGTATATAGAGTGAGAGAAGGACAGACAAATGGAATAGCAGACAAGTAGCCAGACAGACAGAGAGATTAGTTAAGGATTGATATCAAAGTAGAAAAAAATTTAAAAATCTCATGCCGATATAAAGCAAAATTGAGTTCATTAAAGAACTAAGGAATTAAAGCAAATAATAATTATATAAAATGGAAAAGGAACAAAATATTAAAAAAGAGGAACTCAAATTGAATAAATTAGAACAGAACAAGAACATAACCTGAACTAGAACTGAACGATATTTGAATAAGAATTTAACTAGAACTGAACTAGAATTGAACTACAATTGAATTAGAATTGAACTAAAACTGAACTAGAACTGAACTAGAACTGAACTAGAACTGAACTAGAACTGAACTAGAACTGAACTAGAACTGAACTAGAACTGAACTAGAACTGAACTAGAACTGAACTAGAACTGAACTAGAACTGAACTAAAACTGAACTAGAATTGAACTAGAATTGAACTACAATTGAATTAGAATTGAACTAAAACTGAACTAGAACTGAACTAGAATTGAACTAGAACTGAACTAGAACTGAACTAGAACTGAACTAAAACTGAACTAGAACTGAACTAAAACTGAACTAGAACTGAACTAGAACTGAACAAGAACTGAACTAAAACTGAACTAGAATTGAACTAGAACTGAACTAGAACTGAACTAGAACTGAACTAAAA
Source organism: Protophormia terraenovae (assembly GCA_951394005.1). Classification (NCBI taxonomy): domain Eukaryota; kingdom Metazoa; phylum Arthropoda; class Insecta; order Diptera; family Calliphoridae; genus Protophormia; species Protophormia terraenovae. The sequence goes on along the minus strand of OX596074.1, from coordinate 11,894,481 downwards.
CTGAACTAGAACTGAACTAAAACTGAACTAGAACTGAACTAGAACTGAACTAGAACTGAACTAGAACTGAACTAGAACTGAACTAGAACTGAACTAAAACTGAACTAGAATTGAACTAGAATTGAACTACAATTGAATTAGAATTGAACTAAAACTGAACTAGAACTGAACTAGAACTGAACTAGAACTGAACTAGAACTGAACTAGAACTGAACTAGAACTGAACTAGAACTGAACTAGAACTGAACTAGAACTGAACTAGAACTGAACTAGAACTGAACTAGAACTGAACTAGAACTGAACTAGAACTGAACTAGAACTGAACTAGAACTGAACTAAAACTGAACTAGAATTGAACTAGAACTGAACTAGAACTGAACTAGAATTGAACTAAAACTGAACTAGAACTGAACTAGAACTTTTTTTAACATTTATTATTTATTTATTAACAAATTTTAAAATTCACAGTGTTTTCTTAAGACTAATCCCGCGAAGCCATGCGGCTTATCTGCAGGATGTATTAAAATAAATACATTATATTAAATTTAAATTTTTTTCATTGCGAACAAATATAAAATGATTTTAATAATTTCTTTCTTTTATATACATTTTGTTGGTTTAGGATGTTTATGGGTATTTTGTTTAGTATGGTTGGTAGTATGACGCTTAAGCTGTTTTTCCCATAGTTATTTCTAAAACGATCAACCTGATACCTTCCTTCAGCACGACGTCTTGTATTGTATGTGTGATCTATTGGCATTAGGAATCTCGAGTCGTTATAGAATTCATTTATGAGTGTGATGTTATAAATACTTTTTATGTTCAACACCTGAAGTTTGGAGGCTAAGCTCGTTGTGTTGACATTTTCATTTGTGTTTATGTTGCGATTAATGTTGTTGACGTATGTATTATTATTATCGTGAGCGTTGCGACTTATGTGTGTTTGGTTGTTGATGTGTATGTTGTTGTTGGTGTGTGTATTGGTGTTGTTGACATGAGTGACGTTGTTGACGTGTGTATTGTTGTAGATGACGTGAGTGCCGTTGTTGTAGATGTTGGTGTTGTTGATGTGAGTGTTGTTAACGTATGTGTTGGTGTTGTCGTATGTATTGCTGTTGCCGAAAGAGTCGTTGTTGACGGGTGTGTTGGTGTTGTTAACGTGAATGATGTTGTTGACGTGAGTGTTATCATTGACGTGAATGTTGTTGTTGACGTGACTGTCGTTGTTGACGTGTGTGTTGGTGTTGTTGACGTGAGTGTTGTTGTAGATATGTGTGTCGGTGTTATTAACTTGAGTGCCGTTGTTGACGTGTGTGTTGATGTTGTTGACGTTGGTATTGTTGTAGATGTGTGTGTTGGTGTTGTAGGCGTGTGTATTATTGTAGATGTGTGTACTGTTGTTGACGTGAGTGTTATTGTTGACGCGAGTGTTGTTGTTAGCATGTGTGTTGTTGTTGCTGACATGTGTATTGGTGTTGTTCACGTGAGTGTTATTGACGATAGTGTTGTTGTCGACGTGTGTGTTATTATTTACGCGTGTACTATTTGTGTTTCCATATACCATATTAAAATGTATTTGTTGATTGTTGTGTTGTTGATTTTTTAAAAGGATTTTCAGAATTTGGTTCTGAGTTTGTTGCAAACTACTGCAATATGTCGAACTTCCCCAAGCTGTAATACCATGCCTGATATAAGATTCGGCTAGCGAAAGATATGCCTGCTTGAGAACAGTGTAAGGGGTACAGTTGCTCAAATGAAAGAGACTATATGCAGCTTTCCTTAGTTTTTTCCTTAAATACTGTATATGCGTAAACCATTTGAAATTTTCATCTACGTGGACACCGAGGTATTTGAACGAGTTCACTACTTCTATAAGTGAGTTACATGTGTCTGTTTTAGAGGGGTTTGTGTTGTGTAGGCATTGTTCATTGTGGAATATTATCTTAATATCATGATTTAAAAGATGAGGTGGTTTTATGTGCAACAATTTAGTTTTTGATGCGTTTATTATTAGGCCATTATCGTGGCACCATTTTGAAATTATATTTAGATCATCCTGCATAAATCTGACTGCGCTTTCGATATTTTTATTGCATACCACAAGAGCTGTGTCATCTGCATAGGCGTATGTTGTACAATTTCTTACTACATTTAACATATCATTGGCGTATAATAGGTAAAGAATTGGACCAAGTTTTGAACCTTGGGGTACACTGAACTAGAACTGAACTAGAACTGAACTAGAACTGAACTAGAACTGAACTAGAACTGAACTAGAACTGAACTAGAACTGAACTAGAACTGAACTAGAACTGAACTAGAACTGAACTAGAACTGAACTAGAACTGAACTAGAACTGAACTAGAACTGAACTAGAACTGAACTAGAACTGAACTAGAACTGAACTAGAACTGAACTAGAACTGAACTAGAACTAAACTAGAACTGAACTAGAACTGAACTAGAACTGAATTAGAACTGAACTAGAACTGAACTAGAACTGAACTAGAACTGAACTAGAACTGAACTAGAACTGAACTAAAACTGAACTAGAACTGAACTAAAACTGAACTAGAACTGAACTAGAACTGAACTAGAACTGAACTAGAACTGAACTAGAACTGAACTAAAACTGAACTAGAATTGAACTAGAACTGAACTAGAACTGAACTAGAACTGAACTAGAACTGAACTAGAACTGAACTAGAACTGAACTAGAACTGAACTAGAACTGAACTAGAACTGAACTAGAACTGAACTAGAACTGAACTAGAACTGAACTAGAACTGAACTAGAACTGAACTAGAACTGAACTAGAATTGAACTAGAACTGAACTGAACTAGAACTGAACTAGAACTGAACTAGAACTGAACTAGAACTGAACTAGAACTGAACTAGAACTGAACTAGAACTGAACTAGAACTGAACTAGAACTGAACTAGAACTGAACTAGAACTGAACTAGAACTGAACTAGAACTGAACTAGAACTGAACTGGAACTGAACTAGAACTGAACTAGAACTGAACTGAACTAGAACTAGAACTGAACTAGAAGTGAACTAGAACTAGAACTAGAACTGAACTAGAACTGAACTAGAATTGAACTAGAACTGAACTAGAACTGAACTAGAACTGAACTAGAACTGAACTAGAACTGAACTAGAACTGAACTAGAACTGAACTAGAACTGAACTAGAATTGAACTAGAACTGAACTAGAACTGAACTAGAACTGAACTAGAACTGAACTAGAACTGAACTAGAACTGAACTAGAACTGAACTAGAACTGAACTAGAACTGAACTAGAACTGAACTAGAACTGAACTAGAACTGAACTAGAACTGAACTAGAACTGAACTAGAACTGAACTAGAACTGAACTAGAACTGAACTAGAACTGAACTAGAACTGAACTAGAACTGAACTAGAACTGAACTAGAACTGAACTAGAACTGAACTAGAACTGAACTAGAACTGAACTAGAACTGAACTAGAACTGAACTAGAACTGAACTAGAACTGAACTAGAACTGAACTAGAACTGAACTAGAACCGAACTAGAACTGAACTAGAACTGAACTAGAACTGAACTAGAACTGAACTAGAACTGAACTAGAACTGAACTAGAACTGAACTAGAACTGAACTTTTTTTTTTTTTTTTTTTTTTTTGAAATTTTTATTTTGAAATTTTAAATAATTATTAACAATTTTCTTAAAGCTAACCCCGCGAAGCCTTTTGGCTTATCTGCAGGGTGAAACAATTAAAAATTAAAAATAGAAATAATAATTTGATATAATTTCATTGCGAATTTAAAAAATACGATTTTAATAATTTTTTCCTCTTATATGGATTTTGTATGTTGAGTAAGTTTGTGGGCATTTTATTAAGAAGAGTTGGTAGTACGACTTTTAAACTGTTTTTTCCATAATTATTTCGGAAACGTTCAACCTGGTATCTTCCTTCAGTTCGGCGCCTTGTGTTGTAGGTATGATCAATTGGAATAAGGAGTGTTGGGTCGTTATAAAATTCATTTATTAAAGTGCTGCTGTAGATACTTTTTATGTTTAAAACTTGTAGTTTGCTAGCTATGGATGTTGATCTAGTTGATCTAGTTGTGTTGACGTTTGTGTTGTTATCTGCGTGAATGTCGTTGTTTACTTGACTGATGTTGTGAACATGAGTGTTTACGTGTGTGTTGTTGTTTACCCATGTGTTGTTGTTTACTTGCGTGATGTTGTTTTCGTGTGTGTTGTTAACGCTGATGTTGCTGTTTACGTTTGTATTATTGTTTACATGTGTGTTGTTTGTGTTGACATATATCGTGTTGTATTGTATTTGTTGATTGTGTTGTCGATTTTTTAGCAAAATTTTTAGGATTTGGTTTTGTGTCTGCTGTAGGCTGGTGCAGTACGTTGAACTACCCCACGCTGTGATGCCGTGCCTAATATAGGATTCGGCTAAGGAGAAATAAGCCTGTTTGAGTACTGTAAAGGGTGTACAGTTGCTCAAATGAAAAAGACTATACGCAGCTTTCCTCAGCTTTTTCCGGAGATCTTGTATGTGCGTTAACCATTTAAAGTTTTCGTCGACATATACACCTAAATATTTAAAAGTTTTCACCATTTCTATAATAGTAGTACACGTATCAACATTAGGGAGGTTTGTGTTGTGTAGGCATTCTTGTGTGTGGAATTTGATTTTTACATCGTGGTTTGGAAGATGACGTGGCTTGATGTGCATAAGTTTAGTTTTGGATGAGTTGATAACTAGGCCATTGTCATGACTCCATTTTGTTATGATGTCTAACTCGATTTGCATAATTTTGCTAGCTTCTTCAATATTTTTATGGTGTACAACGATTGCTGTGTCATCAGCATATGCAAATGCTGTGCTCATTTTGAGAATATTTAGCATATCGTTAGCGTATAGAAGATAGAGAATTGGACCAAGTTTTGAACCTTGGGGAACACCGTTATTGTTTGAGAAAGTCTCATCGCTTAAGCTGTTGCCAATTTTAACTCTATATGTCCGAAGTTCTAGATAATTAATGAACCATTGTAAACAACTACCTCGTATTCCATACCTTTCCAAGATTTCTAAAAGACGGCTGTGTGATAATGTGTCAAAAGCTTTGCTAAAGTCAATAAATAACGCTAAGCAGTGGTTGCTTTCACTCAGGCATTTATTGACGTGGTTCGCAAAGTTACCCAGAAGTTGGTTTATGTTTTTCCCTTTTTGAAACCCGTATTGGCATGGATTTAGAATTTTATATTTTTTTAAGAATTCATTTAATCTTCTGACTATTATTTCCTCTAGGACTTTTTCTATAATTGAGAGTATCGCTATGGGTCTATAGTTGTTGCAATCATTTTTTACTCCACTTTTATAAATAGGTCGAATTATTGAAGTTTTTAGTATTTTTGGAATGGTTGCGCTGCTAATACTGGTGTTTATAAATAAAGTTATTATTGACGTGAGGTTAATGGCATTGTATTTTATATCTTTGGGTCTGATGTCATCTATACCGGCTCCTTTTCTAACGTTTATATTTTTTAAAATACTTAAAATTTCATCTTCAGTAGTAGGAGAAATATATATAGAGTTTATCAATGTTGGTTTATGGTATTGTAATGTTTTAATGTCACACGTGTGTAAAATGTTCTGTACATTAAAGTTAAAGTTTACTGCAAAGTTGTTTGCTATTACCAGCATGTTTTCGTTGTTAAAGTTTTTAGTTATCGTTGTATCAATATTTCTAACTTCTTTGCCCGTTAATTCGTTTATTAATTGCCACGTGATTCGCATGTTATTTCGATTTTCTACAAATTTTGCTTTATAATAGAAATTTTTTGCATTATTTAATTTTTTATTTAAAATGTTTCTAAATTTTTTATATTCATTTTCATAGTTTTTATTGTTTCTGTTATTTCGCCATTTGTTATAAAGTTTATCCCGGATACTACAACATTTTAATAAATGATCGTTCAACCACGGATTTAATTTTCTTTTTTTATTATTTTTATTTAGTATTTTAGATTTTTGATAAATATCACTAAACTTTTCGTAAATTTTATTAAATAAATCATTGGTATTAAGGTTTTGTTCAATTATTTCGTTCCAATTATATTCACTGATATGTTTATTAACTTTATAATTGTTTATTTTCACACCCTGATTTATGATAGTTTCCGCACTCTGGTTTTGTTTATTTTGTTTGTTTTGTTTTTCTTCTGTTTCGTATAGACAACAAAACAGAGCGTAGTGGTCAGAGATGCTTGTTCTCACTATTGAAGCTTGTATTTGTGTTGTTGTTTTATTGATACGTACATGCAAATGATCAATGCAAGTACTTGTTTTCTTGTTTAAATCTTCCCTTGTACTTTCATTAATTATGCATTGTAGTCCATTTGACGAAAGCATTTCTGTGTACTTAGTTGTTGATATATTTTGTTTGAGAATATCGATGTTAATATCACCAATGACGATAATGTCTTGTTTGTTTTTTATTTTGTTAAGAGTTTGATCAAGTTCTATTATAAACTCTTTTACATTATTTTTTGGTGGCCGATATATTATGAGAAGAGAAAAGGTTTTGTTGTTGTTATTTGCATCAATTTGAATTGCTTCAAAAGAGATTGTTTTTATGTTAATGTTTGTGTGTTTAATGTTGTCTCTTACGTATAATGCTATTCCCCCGCCTTTGCTATTTCTATTTAAATAATGTGAACTAAAACCATTTATTTTGTACATATTGTTCTCATCATTTGTTATATTTGTTTCGGCAAGAGCAATAAAGTTAATATTGTTTATAATGTTGTGTATTGAAACCAGGAATGATGTAAAATTAAGACGAAGTGAACGAATATTCATAAAGAGAATAGTATTGGGATAACTTAAGAAGTTTTTTTCAATTTGGTTGAAATTTTCAATTGTTTTTATAGAGTTCATTTTTATTTTTATATTTGTGTGTTTGGGGAAGAACAATTTACACTGTTTTTTTATTTAAATAGCTGTAGTGATTAACTCAATATCTGCTGTGTTTTTTATAATAATGGGATTTGAAATTTCATTCTTTTTAATAAAAATTTTACCATTTTTAACCCACACAAATTTCCAGTTCGATTCTTTGGCTTTGGTTTTTGATAGCCATAGTAATCGACGTTTGTGCGCAGTTAAGAGATCATTAACATATATATAATTGCTACTATTGTTGTTTGTTATCACTTTGGCTTCTACCCTATGACGTTTGATTTTTCCCATCAATTCTTTCTTTTTGTTGAGCGTAGTAAACTCTACTATAATTTTTTGTGACTTTTTAAGATGATACGAGTTGTTTATATCTGTATCATTTACTTCTACGTTTAAAGAAGCAGCAATCATTTTCACCACATCGTTTGGAACAAGATTCTCATCGGGTATATTTTTAATCTCAATGTTTTTATTTATGAGTTGTTGTTCTAAGTCGTTGACACGGTTGTTAATATCTTGCATTTGTTTTTCCCTTTCTTTATTAATTTCGCATAAGTTATTTATTTGAGATGTGAGGGATGCAATGGTGCTCGTAATTGCAGTGAGAGCGGTTTCAACTTTTGTACTTGTTTCAGTATTTTGGTTTGTTGCTGTTGCTAGTTGTTGTATTGTGGTTTTGATGTCGTTTATGTCTGTTTTAAGAGTTGAAAATTCTGCTTTTAATTCGTTTACGTCGTTTTTTAAAGAGCAAACATTATTATGAACATCATACATGGACAAGGAGTTTTTGAAGCGTTTTGATGCCTCATTCTCATCGACATCGTCATCACGTTGTTGTTTTTGTAGGTTTTTTGTTAGAGAGCTATCATCAATTATTATATGGTAAGAGTTATTGCTGTTGGTAGATGCCTTTCTTGTTTTGCATTTATGGCATCTCCACTCGGCTCTCCTATCACTAGCCATTGTCCCATACGTTTTCTCCGATAGAGAGCAACAAGGCGAAAAGTGATAGTGAGAGTTGCAAGAGTAACACTTGACAAATTTTGTTGATATTTCTCCATTGCACTGTGAACAGACACTCATTTTTGAATTTGTTTTATGCTTTGTTCTTTCTTTTTAAATTATTTTGGGTTTTATTTTTGATACGTATTTTTTTTTTTTTTTGTTATTTGCTAATAAAAAGCACTTTATATACGTATTTCTTAATATTTCTTTAACAAATTTTTGGCCAATACTTTTTATAATGCAAATATGTTTTTTAATTTATTTAAAGTCAAGCTTTTACACACTTTTATGGGCTTAATCGGGGCACAGAATAAATAACACGTCCGTTCGCAATGAGAACTGAACTAGAAACTAGAACTGAACTAGAACTGAACTAGAACTGAACTAGAACTGAACTAGAACTGAACTAGAACTGAACTAGGACTGAACTAGAACTGAACTAGAACTGAACTAGAACTGAACTAGAACTGAACTAGAACTGAACTAGAACTGAACTAGAACTGAACTAGAACTGAACTAGAACTGAACTAGAACTGAACTAGAACTGAACTAGAACTGAACTAGAACTGAACTAGAACTGAACTAGAACTGAACTAGAACTGAACTAGAACTGAACTAGAACTGAACTAGAACTGAACTAGAACTGAACTAGAACTGAACTAGAACTGAACTAGAACTGAACTAGAACTGAACTAGAACTGAACTAGAACTGAACTAGAACTGAACTAGAACTGAACTAGAACTGAACTAGAACTGAACTAGAACTGAACTAGAACTGAACTAGAATTGAACTGAACTAGAACTGAACTAGAACTGAACTGGAACTAGAACTGAACTAGAACTGAACTAGAACTGAACTAGAACTGAACTAGAACTGAACTAGAACTGAACTAGAACTGAACTAGAACTGAACTAGAACTGAACTAGAACTGAACTAGAACTGAACTAGAACTGAACTAGAACTGAACTAGAACTGAACTAGAACTGAGCTAGAACTGAACTAGAACTGAACTAAAACTGAACTAGAACTGAAGTAGAGTTGAATAGGAGATCAACTAGAAGTAAACCTGAACTGAACTCAAACTGAAGTAGTACTTGCTTGGAACTGAATTAGATTTGTAGTATAAAAGGTTCAATACAACTGAGCTTTTTTGTGAAATCAAATTTTTATTTTATATAGTTTTCGTTCTCATTACGACCCACTTTTATAGCACTTTTCCTTTTTTAACAATAAATCTGCACCTGATTTCACTTAAAGGAAAATATTTCTTAAATGTAGCCTTTATCGTTTCATGTTTGTGTTTTTTTTTTTTCTTTCTTTTAAAAAGAGAAAATAAAACCTGCACAACTTCAAAGCCAAGTTAATACTTAAGAAAATTAAAAACATCTGGATGCAAAAAAAACTAAAATCAATATTTCATTAAAAACAAATAAAGCATCAACAACTTTGATACAAATTAATCTTGAAATATTCATAGAATGCTGCCAGTAAAAATAGGTCATATCCCTAAGTTTAAGTGTATAGACCATTAAGATAATCACTGAGTGATTATAATAAACAGCAGTTGCAAACTGCGAGTTACGATAAGATTATATAATAAGAACTGTGAATGTTTTGTCTTAATTCTTTAGAGAAATCTTTAATAATAATTAAGTTTGAGCATTCCATGATCATGAATAGAAATAAGAAAACTAACCAGCTCATTAATTATAACACGCCTCTGGCACAAATACAATTAATTAAATTACCCAACAACACCTAGCAAATACAAAACAAAAAATAGCAATGAAAATGATACTAAGGATAACTATATAAATATATCTTGTAGTTTTTGTTTTATTACAATTACATCTAGATACTGCTGAAGCTTTAAAAGTATTAGTTACAATAAGAACTATTGAAATAGCAAATGGTATTAGCAAATTAAAGGAGAAGGTAAGGGAAGACTTTTGTTAATACTCTACTTCTTACTGCTAGTCCTTTTGCAAATATCTTAAATAAATTTAGTTTAAGTTGCTTAAAGCAAGAAAAAAGTTTTTAAAAGTTAATGTTTGTTTTTGGTTTAATATAATTAATGCAGATAAGGACCTTCAGACAAGTCTGGCTGGCCTTAATTTAATTTGTTTTTATATTGTTAATACATTGTTACTGTTACAAATAAAAGTAAATTCCAAAATACTCTTTCTCCTTTAAAATAGGTTACCTTGGAAAATCTAAACTGCGTAATTTTAGTAAATTTTATATACTTAACTTTGTTAGTAAAATGTTCTCATATACTCTGTCTATATTTTAGCTGGTATATGATATATATTTTGTGTTGTGAACTTTTTTTTTTTCTGGGGAAAAAAAACTTTAATATATTCATTAATTTTATTACTAACACGCACACATTAGCACATTTCCCCTGAGGGTCATTGACATACATTGAACTTTTATATATATATATATGAAAAAAAGGAAAATACATTAAAAACGAAAACACACACAACAGAAAAAAAAAGTAAAAATATGGAATGAAAAGAAAACTTTAAGGTAGAAAAATTGTAAAGAATTGATGTTGGTCAGAAAATGTGGTAAATGCCTTTAGACGGCATAAAGAATATAAGTTTGTGGTAGTCGGTAAAAATCAAAAAAACTAAGTAAAAGACACAAAAACATGCTAAAAGAAGGTTAAAGAAATATTATAAAGAAAAAGAAGAATATGTACTTGTAGTGCTTTTAATCTTACCGGCAAAATTTGTTTGAACAGGGTAATAGAAGTGTGAAGAAACAATAATAAAGAGATTTTCAATTGAATTTTTACACCCTACAACACTATAGGTGGGCGAAGTATTATGCGTTTGTGCTGATATTTATAAAACCCACCTTTATTTATAGCAGTCAGCTTAGAATCACTTTTAAAGTCGATTTAGCTGTATCCGTCCATTTGTCCGTCCAAGTAATTTTTTTAATCAAACTACACGTCGCAATTAAGTGAATAATTTAATGAAATTGGGTACATTAGTTTTTTATGATCCAAGGAGAAAGCATGTAGAAATTGGTTATGATTGGTCCATTATATAATCATTATTGCCATTATATAGCCGTCATTTAATTGTCCTCCCACATTAGAAGTTTGAGGATCAAAAATCCTCTAAATATAGCAATATTTCAATGAGATTTGGCACGAATTTCAGGAATATGGATCCATAATCGACCAAAGCTCCCATGTGAAGAAAATCACCTAAACGAGCATAAATCTCATACAAATGATAATACGAGATCTTGTTAATATTTGACACTAATCGGTGTTATAGAAATAGAATCCACAGTACCAAATTTTTCTCCTAATCGTGATTCAAACAGCTGCGACAGTAAAAATTGCTATCAATCTCGAAATGACTCTACGTTAATGACTTTAATTTTTAAGTTAAATTTTTTGTTAAAATTCTTAAACATATTTTCGTTATTAGCAAGGTACGGAAAAATTCGGATTTCGAAAAAAATTTTAAGATTTTTAAGATTTTCTCATATCTATAATTGAAAACATGTAAAAACATATGCAAATAAAAAACACACACACACTCAATTAACTACTGCCATAAACACTCAATTAACTACTGTTGTTCCATTTTAAACAATTCTGCAGTAACAAAACAAAAAACCTGCAGCTTTCTTAAATACACAAGCGCATGCACAAATCTTTTAAACATCCAGACATCTTTCATTCAACATAAGTCAACACATTTTTTATACCGCTACACGACTACAATTCGATTAATTCGTTTCGGGTTAATTCCTGAATAATATTTTTATTTTCGAAAATAAAATTTTTGATCTTCGAACAAATTTAAAAATTTGCAAACAAAAAAAAAAAATAAAATTCATTCTAAATTCATTCGCTGATAAAAATTATGTTCCGAACGAATCAAAACAGTGAACGTTTTTCCTACTCTGATTATTGGTATTCGTATCGAATAATTTAAAAGAAGAAAAGACGCCAATTTTTTTTGTTAAACTTGAGAAAAATTTTTAAAGGACATTTTGTTCCCAATTCAAAAAACTATATAGGATACAAAAACAAAGATATATATGGAACGTAGTCCTACTTTCTGAAATTTTGTAGAAGATAATATAACTTTTATAATTCCTTTATGAGTAATTTTTTCTAGTTTTTGGGTTATTTTTCACGTTTAAAAGTGTTTAGGTTTCAACGAAACCGAAATGTATAAGACACCACGAATGCTGATGAAGTGTGTAGCGGCACAGAAAATACGTATTCCATTCTGCTGGTGTCTAATTATAGTCCACAAACTCTGCTTTGGTACCGCCAAACAGAGACAACAAGGCAATTTACGATTGCAAACTTGTTTAAAAAGATTATTTTTAAATTATATTCAAAATAGCTTCTCAGGTTAATAAGGCTTTTAAGGAAATAATTATAACAATATATTAAGTAAGTTCATGAGATGTATTAAGTTATAATTGATTTGGAAAATGAAGCGCCGCAGGCGAAAATTATCTCTATTTTTTGTGCGAATTAATTTATAATTACTTAAATGTATTATTCTGAAAAAATAAAATGGGTAAAAACAAATAAGAAATTATTTTCTTCTTTCTTGAAATACTCAAATTAGAGCCTTTTTAAGACCATTTTAATAAACAAAAAAGACTAGAAGCTAAAAAGAAAATGTTGAGGCTAAAAGCTAAATAAAAAGGCTAAACTGGCAACACTGGATACTTGTAAGGAATGACAGGACCATGTCCGTGCATCCTTTTGTCAGTTGAAATGGCGTTTATAACGACCACCAATAACTGACATACATAATCCATCTTCTTATACATATAAAAGAGTAATGACTCAGCGATTGACTGACTTACTTGGTGATTCATCATTGCACAGCCCAAAGGGTTAATGCTAGAAAGATGAAATATGAACTGTAGATTGGTCTCCTACCGAATAGATCCACTAAGATGCGATTTTTGGAAATTCTAATGTTTAGGAGGTAAAAAAGGGTAAAAACGTTAACCTTATATGTCCTAAACTAATAGAGATGCAAAAAAAAGTTGAATAGTTATCGTTATTCATTTAAAAAATAATAGGATAGGTGTCTTGTACTTTTTTGAAATTCGGCTCTTTTAGAGAGAAAATGGGTAAAAATTGTAATTTGGTACTTGTTTGGCATCCTATCTATTTTTTAATCCAATAAGAATAAAAATAAAATGTGCATCAAATTAGTACCTTATCGAAAATTTGTGAATACAAGTTTGGTACTTTTTGCAAATTCGAATGTTTAAGAGGTTTTGGTACTTTTTTCACAAAATATTTTTTTCTTTTTACTGACACATACATATAAATACTTTAACATTTAATTAGTATAATTTAGAAATTCATTGGAATACAACCTCTGTTACATTCAGGGAAGAATAAAAAGTACCAAAAAGGGGATAAAATCGGGAAATTATATTTTATTCAAATTAAAGAATGGATTTTTTTTTTATTATATTAAACTTAGAGAAATGCAATCCTAAGTGAGTGAGAATTCACAAAGAGGGTATTTATGGTACCTTTTTGATCTTCTAATGGGACTATTTGAATTTTCTACAAAATCGAACCTAGAAACATGAAATTAAAGATACATGAACCTATGTGGGTAAGAATAGAAGAGAGGGATTTTTTGGTACTTTTTCGTTCTGCCAATGGTACTTTTTGAATTTTCTACAAAATCGAACCTAGAAACATGAAATTAAAGAAATGTTAGAATTTTCTAAAATATTGAACATACAAGTATAAAATTTTGTGGGTAAGAATTCAAGGGGAGGGGGGACTTTTTTGTATTCCTTTGTTCTTCTAATGATACTTTTTGAATTTTCTATAATATTTAATCTTTCACTTAGACATATGGTCCTAAGTGAATGAAAACCCATAAGAGGGATAATTTGTGGTACTTTTTGTTATTATATTACTCTTTGAATTTATTCTAAAAATAATTAACTTTCAAAAACGAAATTAAAGATTGGTCACATTCTTATCTACTAAAATAAAATAATTTGTTAGTTTTTTAACCATCGAACGTTAAAATAAAATGTAAGAAACTGGTAACTAAAATATTTAAAAAGCCAACATTTATTGCAGATTTATAAAAAGCCATTGGCAAACTCTTTGGAACACATTAGAGTTTTCCAAACTATATTCGGTTTACAGAACTAGACTTTGGGATTTTAGAAAATATATGATAAAATCAAAATTCCGATTTAAAATAGGTCAAATTGGGAGGCTCTGTACATAATCTTTTTAGGCGTTTGGGATTGTTTTTAATTCTGAAATCAACTCTGTGAAGAGTTGAAGATATCTTTCAGAAAAGTATAAAATTGATGTACATATATAAATGTAGGATTGGAGCCTGATCGTGTCAACAGATCTGTCTGACGTAATACAGAGAGAGTTAAATTTGTCAACGGACAGAATATTCTAGATCGATTTAGTGACGAGATACGTAGGCTACGGATGAAATGTGGACGAGACATAGCATAACGAAAGACGAACATTTTTGATGTAATTTTTAATTTAATAAACGGACTTTTAATGGACGAGAAAGGGACAGCTATATAATTTACTCGTGAGGAACATTCTAGTACTTTGAAAATAGCGAGTAGTGTACGACGATGATGTAAAAGAGGGTGTTAAAAAATTTAGAGTTAGTTGCAGTATCAAAGTTGTAGAATTAAAAAGTCGCAGATTCCAGGTTGGAAAAGTTGAAGTACCTTTAGCAGTTTGATTAAGTTGTTCAGTTTTCTAATTAAAAACATTGTGCAAAGAAGTCGAAAATGCAATAATTGAAGTTAAGAGTCGTAAAGTTCCGATATTCAAAAGTTTGAAAAAAAAGTTTTAAGTTCAAATTCAAAAACAAAATATACACAATTTATTTATTGTTAAAAATAAGAATATAATTTGTGTTTTAATTAAAAAGCATCAAGCTTTAACTCGATGAAAAGCCCACATAAATTAAATTTTATTTTAGAGAAAAAAGAGTGTAGACTCTTTTTAGATCAAAAGATATAAAAAATCAGAATTTTTGCAATTATCCGTTTCAAAATAGATTATTTTTTAAACTCAGAACAAATTGACTGCTCGATTTTCCATTCGATAGATAATTTTGTTCTCTAACTAACTGGGTAAATATTTTAGAAAATTAGATAAAGATATTCGGATATATGTTGAAAAAACTAGACCAAGATTTGGCAAAATTGAAATAGTAGAAATTTCATATGTAAATAACTTGAATACTATAAAAGATAAATAATACATAAGCATGTTTTTCATAAATCATATCAAGAGACTTAAGAATATGTAAAAATATTGAAATTGCATAAGAATAAAAAAAAAAAAAATTTGCATGGGATGAACAATTTTTTGTAGAGGTACCCTAATCCGAGAGGTCATTTGTATGGTGGCTAGGTGAAATAATGGAACGATAACGATTTCCACAGGCTTCGTCCTTGTAGCATAATAGTTTTACGTGCCAAATTTCATTGAATTATCTTCAAAATTGTGATCTGTATTTTGTGTACAAAATTTACATGGACAGCCAGTCAGCCGTCCAGCCAGCCAGACGGACGGACGGACATCGTTAGATCGATTTAAAAAGTGATTTTGAGTCGATTGGTGGATGTTGGATAACTTTTTCTATGCGTTACAAACATCAGCACAAACGCATAATACCCCAACCACCTATGGTGGTGTAGGCTATAAAAAATAATGGACCAAATATTAGAAAGGCAGGGTGTCCGTCGTAATTCCAGTTTATAGTTGCCGACATCTTCTTCATAAAATTTTTTTTTGCACAAATAGTTCAAAGATTAATATAAACTCGGAAACTAAAAATAAGGTGAAATTTTAAAAAGTTGAAAATGTTGTGTACATAAATACGGTCAAGCCGAATATAACGTTCTCACTTGCTTAGATTAATTTTTCGAATCTGAACTTTTATATTTCATAGCATATTAAATTAAAACCAAATTTCATACAAAAATACTCAAGTTGTATAATTGACGAAGGAACCTATGTGCTGGCAGAAATTAGCTTATGTGTCAAAACTTTTTATTGTTAATGCTCGAGGCAATGTTAGAGATAAGTTTGGGATCCAAGAGCAGAAAAAATTTCTTACAAAATTCCTGGTATAAAAAGCTTTTTGCAGTTGCGACAAAACAGGAAAGTCATTTGATACATTCCGATCTATAAATACCAAAATATACATCAAGGAATATTTGCAAAAAAACTTCTTCCTTTCATATGAGAGCACAACGCACAGTGCTTTGATCCCATACAACGATGGGACAAAAATAGAAGGAGTTGTCGTAGCAAATTGAAACTTAGTACACATATTATTTTAGGCTTAGATTGAATAAATACGAAGTTTTCAAAAAATTGTCGCAAGGACACGCCTACCTCCCATATATCCAGAAGTTAAAAAACTAAATTTTTTTTAAAATACTGGTCTGAACTTTACCAAAAATTTGTGGCAGCCATTAAAAATAGATTGCTTACACGTCCTCTAATTTATTTTTCAATCGGAGCAAGGACACGCCCAACTCCCATATATCCTGAAACTAAAAAACGGATTTATTTCGTGACTACTGGTCAGAATTGCACAAAAATTTGCAATTGCTGTTAAATATATTATTTTATGATTCTGCCAATTTTTACTAAAATCGGAACAAAAACACGCCTACCTCTCATATGTCCTGAAATGAGAAAAACGCATTTCTGGCTAACACACCGTTTTTAATTTTCTAAAAATAGAAGGAAGTGCTTGAAAGAAGAATTGAAACTTGGTACATATATTACTTTAGACCCAAAGTAAATATATACAAAGTTTTGAAAAAATCGGAGCAAGAACACGCCTACCTCTCATATATTCTAAAATGTGTAAACGCATTTTCTTCCAAAATACTGTTCAAAACAGTATCAAAATTTACGATACCTATTGGAAATGTTTTTTTATGGGTCAGACAATATTTTATTTAATAGGAGCAAGGGCATACCTACCTCCCCCAAGCCCTATAATTTTTAAATATTATTTCAATTTCTTCACCCACATTTTATGTCCAGTAAATCATTAATTTACATAATTTCGCCCGATTTCGTCCAAAATGTTTACTTTTTTTTATTTTTCAATATTTTATTAAATTTTAAAGCAATCTCGATTTAACAAGACGAAATATTTCAACATAAAGAATTTTTTGACTTTTTTGTAATAAAAGGAAATTTATAAATTTTTTGAATTATTTTTTTTTTTTTTAGTTGTGGCAAAAAATAGGACGCAATTTTTCTTTAATATATTAAAAAACAATACAAAATTTTAGAATCAAGTTAAAAAAATTGTATAATTTTGTTTTAATACTCCATAGAACTCAAAAAAATGTTTGTAATAAAATTTAAAAATGCTCCATAATGAGCGCCATCTGGAGGATTTTTAACGTAATGTTTTAAGTCCAAAAAATATGTTTTTCTATTCCTTAGTTGTTTTTTAAATTTCGAAATAATTTTTATAATTATTTTATTATAATTTAGCAAAATAAATTACGTCCACATTCAGAACCCTTTGAAATTGAAGTAAAAACGGAAAATCAGACACTTTTCCAATTTAACTTTTTTTAAAGTTGTGGAAAAAATAGGCTCTAACTATTTTTTAATCTGTTAAATAACTGTAAAAGCTTACATAAACTGTAAAAAAATGTGTAGAATTTTTTATAATTTTTTTATATCCTTCTTCAAATTTAAGGAATTTTTAGGTTTTAAGTAAAAAATATGTGTAAATTTGTGCAATAATATGTAAATATTCAAAATACTATATTTAAAAGATAATAATAGCTTTAATTTGCCAATATTCTGAGGTATTGAAAAAATGAAACTTCAACGCATTTCATCGAAAAATGAATTTTTGACAATTTTTTTTTTCCTAAAACAGTTTAAAACCATCTTTTTGGTTCATTAATATTGGCTTTAAATTCTCTGACTTTAGCGTCCTCTAGTAGCCACAAAAATAACTTTTTCCAAAAAAATCCTTTTAAATTATATGACCTATATTGTAACCTTTGCAAAAATTTATATTTCAACTCAATTTGAAAAATGTTTTTATTTTGATTTTTGTCTATGGAACAATGCATAGTGCAACGTGTCCACATATTTTTGGACCCATTTGGTATCATGTCACTACGCTAAGAAAGGTCTGGAGTGATATCAAAACAATAACATAGTTTTTGTACCAAGAGAGGTCAATTTTCAAAATTGTCCATAGCTTAGACCAGTGGAGAGATATTGAGCTCTTGTGAAAAATAAATTGAAAAGCACAAAAAAGGTATCCCAAAATACCGTACACACTATTCCAAAAAAGTGACTGAAGCAACTATCAAATCTCTAACGGAAGGGTCACCAAAAATGATTCACAAATTCATAAGTAGTGGTTAGAACTTTTAAATTTATATTTTTCTATGATCTGTAATAAATGATCAATTAAATAAAAACATAATGAAAACTCAAAGACCAAGCATTTCCAAGTTATTGAATATTATATATGTTAAGATTTTTTCGAACGCACTCCTTATGTATCACTTAAAAAAATTCCTTCTGTCTATTTCCTATATAATTACAAGGGCAAAAGGAAACATACAAAGTATTTTGTATGAGTAGAGTGAGTATAAATGTGATTCTTTTCTATAGCAATAAAACATTTGTGTATGTCTTCATTTTGTCTATCTAGTTATATCGTCAAACAAATAATTTCTTTTACAATTCCCCATTTTTTATTTTTTTTCGATTTTTGTTGCCTTTCGTTTGTGAATGTTATTTTTTTATGTTTTATTTTTGATTTTATTACTTTGTCGTTGTATTATATGTATAAGGATTTCTCATTTTGACAAAAATACAAACATACAACTTTAACATATGAGAGGAAGAATAATGAAGTAAAAAGGCCTAGTGAAGAGCCTTATTATTAGGATAAAACTAAATTCAATAAAAAAGGTTTATTAAAGTCCTATGGCTGAAGCAGTTCTAAAATACATAAATAAGTCCTTAAAAAGTATAATTTTCAAGGATTTAAAATTTTTTAGGGATTTAATATATCAGTAATTAAGTCAAAGGCCTTTGAGAACATTTATACATTAAATTCTTCCTCTGCTTTTTATTTGTCCCCCTTACTACCACACGTGTCTTTAGTTTGCAAATACTATTGATGTTTGTATTTCTGTTTCGTTTTTTTATTATTTTTTTGCTTCTCGTATACAGAGAGTGTATTTATAAACAAAATTTTTATGGCTTTTTTTCTGCTTGTATATGTTGGGTAAGAAAAAAATATACATATTTTTTTTGTGAATTGTGGATGCCAAAAAAAGGTAAATAACAAAAAATACCTGCTACAAATAAAAATATTATTTGTTTGTACATATGTTGGCTTTCCGACCAGCAAAAAAATAAAATAAAAAAAAAAAAATTCAAGAAAAAAATAACATTTGTAATTTTCAATGTTGTAGTGTAATATGTCACCAATATTACAATTTCATTTTGTTTGCCTTAAGGCTGGCTTCCTTTTAATGTCTACATCCTGCAACTGTGTTTCCTGTCGCGAAGGCAGCTGGGAGTATGAAAGTTTTCTTTACTTAAGCCTGTTAGGCAATTATAAAGAAAGTTATTTCTTAAATTTTTCTACTATACAATTATTTTTCATTATTTTTCTTATGAATTTCATTTTTAAATTATAAAATATTTGTTTAAATTAATAGCATTTTATTTTGAGAAACGTAAATTCTTGTTAGGCCTAGTTAATCAATTTAATGCTACTAAATTCTAGAGAATCATTTCTTCCATTTCCAAGTAGTGATATTAATTTCCCCCATGTCAGTCCACCAAAGAAATAAATTACTTTATATATTTTGTTAACACATAAATCAATTTTTTCTTGATAAAATTATTTTATGTCTCTTTATTTATTGTTGATTTTGTAAATTTCAATTTTATTACTTACATATCAAGACTTGTCCTGATAAGACATAAATTTTTACAATTACATGTCATAAAATAAAATTTTAATATTTATTGTTTCAATGGTAAGATGAGACAAAAATTTATATGAATGCGAAAGTAATTGTAGTAAATTCCCTAAATATTTATAAAAGTGACATAAACAGAAGTCATTTAGAGGACATACTCTTATAAATTTAACATTTTATAATGCAGAATATTTAACTCAAATCACCTCAAAGAATTTCTAATCCAGTTTAAGGCAGTTCTTGCTTAGTTTTAGTTCAGTTTTAGTTTAAACGTAGATCAGTTCTAAGTCAGTTCCTGTTCTGTTCTAATTCAGTTCTAGTTTAGTTCTAGTTCAGTTCTAATTCAGTTTCAGTTTTATTTTAGTTCAGTTCTAGTTATGTTCTATTTCAGTTCTAGTTCAGTTCTAATTCAGTTCTAGTTCAGTTCTAGTTCAGTTCTAGTTCAGTTCTAGTTCAGTTCTAGTTCAGTTCTAGTTCAGTTCTAGTTCAGTTCTAGTTCAGTTCTAGTTCAGTTCTAGTTCAGTTCTAGTTCAGTTCTAGTTCAGTTCTAGTTCAGTTCTAGTTCAGTTCTAGTTCAGTTCTAGTTCAGTTCTAGTTCAGTTCTAGTTCAGTTCTAGTTCAGTTCTAGTTCAGTTCTAGTTCAGTTCTAGTTCAGTTCTAGTTCAGTTCTAGTTCAGTTCTAGTTCAGTTCTAGTTCAGTTGTAGTTCAGTTCTAGTTCAGTTCTAATTCAGTTCAAGTTCAGTTCTAGTTCAGTTGTAGTTCAGTTCCAGTTCAGTTCTAGTTCAGTTCTAGTTCAGTTCTAGTTCAGTTCTAGTTCAGTTCTAGTTCAGTTCTAGTTCAGTTCTAGTTCAGTTCTAGTTCAGTTCTAGTTTAGTCCTAGTTTAGTCCTAGTTCAGTTCTAGTTCAGTTCTAGTTCAGTTCTAGTTCAGTTCTAGTTCAGTTCTAGTTCAGTTTTAGTTCAGCTCTAGTTCAGTTCTAGTTCAGTTCTAGTTCAGTTCTAGTTCAGTTCTAGTTCAGTTTTAGTTCAGCTCTAGTTCAGTTCTATTTCAGTTCTAGTTCAGTTCTAGTTCAGTTCTAGTTCAGTTCTAGTTCAGTTCTAGTTCAGTTCTAGTTCAGTTCTAGTTCAGTTCTAGTTCAGTTCTAGTTCAGTTCTAGATCAGTTCTAGTTCAGTTCTAATTCAGTTCAAGTTCAGTTCTAGTTCAGTTCTAGTTCAGTTCTAGTTTAGTCCTAGTTTAGTCCTAGTTCAGTTCTAGTTCAGTTCTAGTTCAGTTCTAGTTTAGTCCTAGTTTAGTCCTAGTTCAGTTCTAGTTCAGTTCTAGTTCAGTTCTAGTTCAGTTCTAGTTCAGTTCTAGTTCAGTTCTAGTTCAGATCTAGTTCAGTTCTAGTTCAGTTCTAGTTCAGTTCTAGTTCAGTTCTAGTTCAGTTCTAGTTCAGTTCTAGTTCAGTTCTAATTCAGTTCAAGTTCAGTTCTAGTTCAGTTCTAGTTCAGTTCTAGTTTAGTCCTAGTTTAGTCCTAGTTCAGTTCTAGTTCAGTTCTAGTTCAGTTCTAGTTTAGTCCTAGTTTAGTCCTAGTTCAGTTCTAGTTCAGTTCTAGTTCAGTTCTAGTTCAGCTCTAGTTCAGTTCTATTTCAGTTCTAGTTCAGTTCTAGTTCAGTTCTAGTTCAGTTCTAGTTCAGTTCTAGTTCAGTTCTAGTTCAGTTCTAGTTCAGTTCTAGTTCAGTTCTAGTTCAGTTCTAGTTCAGTTCTAGTTCAGTTCTAGTTCAGTTCTAGTTCAGTTCTAGTTCAGTTCTAGATCAGTTCTAGTTCAGTTCTAATTCAGTTCAAGTTCAGTTCTAGTTCAGTTCTAGTTCAGTTCTAGTTTAGTCCTAGTTTAGTCCTAGTTCAGTTCTAGTTCAGTTCTAGTTCAGTTCTAGTTTAGTCCTAGTTTAGTCCTAGTTCAGTTCTAGTTCAGTTCTAGTTCAGTTCTAGTTCAGTTCTAGTTCAGTTCTAGTTCAGTTCTAGATCAGTTCTAGTTCAGTTCTAATTCAGTTCAAGTTCAGTTCTAGTTCAGTTGTAGTTCAGTTCAAGTTCAGTTCTAGTTCAGTTCTAGTTCAGTTCTAGTTCAGTTCTAGTTCAGTTCTAGTTCAGTTCTAGTTCAGTTCTAGTTCAGTTCTTGTTCAGTTCTAGTTCAGTTCTAGTTCAGTTCTAGTTCAGTTCTAGTTCAGTTCTAGTTCAGTTCTAGTTCAGATCTAGTTCAGTTCTAGTTCAGTTCTAGTTCAGTTCTAATTCAGTTCTAATCCAGTTCTAGTTCAGTTCTAGTTCAGTTCTAGTTCAGTTCTAATTCAAGTCTAATTCAGTTCTAGTTCAGTTCTAGTTCAGTTCTAGTTCAGTTCTAGTTCAGTTCTAGTTCAGTTCTAGTTCAGTTCTAGTTCAGTTCTAGTTCAGTTCTAGTTCAGTTCTACTTCAGTTCTACTTCAGTTCTAGTTCAGTTCTAGTTCAGTTCTAGTTCAGTTCTAGTTCAGTTCTAGTTCAGTTCTAGTTCAGTTCTAGTTCAGTTCTAGTTCAGTTCTAGTTCAGTTCTAGTTCAGTTCTAGTTCAGTTCTAGTTCAGTTCTAGTTCAGTTCTAGTTCAGTTCTATTTCAGTTCTAGTTCAGTTCTAGTTCAGTTCTAGTTCAGTTCTAGTTCAGTTCTAGTTCAGTTCTAATTCAGTTCTAGTTCAGTTCTAGTTCAGTTCTAGTTCAGTTCTAGTTCAGTTCTAATTCAGTTCTAGTTCAGTTCTAGTTCAGTTCTAGTTCAGTTCTAAATTACTTCCCTTGTAGTTTTTCCTATATTTTTTCTTAATTTTTTAATCATTAAATTTTTTTTAAAGTGAAACTCGATTATTAGAAAAACAAAACCCAACTAGAAAAATTCCTTGAAAAATTTCTTGTGCTTAAAACCAAACGGAAACGGAAATGCAACTTATGTACAAAACAACAATAATAAAAATACAAAAGCAACAAAAAAAATATTTCAAACAATAAAACACTATTTAAGTTTATTGAAAAAGTGGTTTCGCCTCGCTTTACTCTATTGCCTCTTGTTGCTTTTAGCCATGTTCCTACATATTTTCTTATTTACTTTTTTATACACAAACCAACACATACACTTTCGCAACGCTGCACAGCAAGTTAAACAATTGCTGCAGCAACAAAATAGCAACAATGTTGTCAACCATAAATATTACAGGAAACAAAAAAAAAAAAAAAATTAAGAATTTACATAAAGGTAGAAGAGCATATACTGTAACAAAATGCAACAAAAATGTTAAAATTTTATATGAGAAAATAAAAACACAATAAAAAAATAGGAAACGAAAATATTTTTTAAAGGTACTGGGCATATACATTTGTATTGTACGTTTGTGTGTATGTTTAGTAAGTGAATGAAACTGAATACTGAAATAAAATTGAATACCAAAAAATAAAACTGCATATTTATTCACTCTTTTGAAAAATGTGTACGTGCATATGAATTTGTGGGTCTTTAAACGTTTTACAATATAATGACTACATATTTTTTTACATGGCCTGCAATACAGGTGTGGCTGCAACGTAGTAACAAATATTACTAACAATTTATTTGAAAATTTTTCCCGTTTTTCCTAAACTGAAAATAAAAAGTTTTGTTTAAACGTTTTGAGAAATTTATGCTTTGCTGGTAGTTTTTGAACAAAAGAGTAAAACAATTTTTTTAAATAAAATTGACTTAAAAAGCATTTTTAATAATATAACTTGATCAAATTTAGAGTACGTTTACCGCGGATTCTATAACCCTCAATATCTGTTTTTAATTCAAAAACTAAAAAAAAAAAAAAATCAATACATACTTTTGGGCACCATAACTTTGTTTTCACACCCCTCTTTCTTGTACTTTATACTTTCCACCCGTTTTATTTTTATAATGTAAAATTAAATACAGGTTATGTTTTACATAAGGGAATCGGTCAAAATAAATATTGTCACATTGTTTATGGTTGCTTTGTTGTATTATATACTTACCTACAAAAAACATATGCTAACCTTATTAAAATATACCCCATCTTGCAACAGTAGCTTGTACGATAAAACGTAAACGAGTATAAATACATTTGTATTTGCCGTTGCTTCGTTAAATAAATTAAGGAATAAATGAACAGTTGTGAATGAAAATTTATAAAACTATAACATGTTTTAAGTTCTTGTTTTTTACTGTAGCATTTTGGGAATTTTACATTTTAAACATTTTTCAAGTTTAACTAAAACATACTTCTTTGCTAAATTCCTAGATTTAAACAAAAATATAAATAAAATGCTTTTAGTATAAAAAAACAAATTATAAATTAAAATAACTTTCGCCAAGTCTTTAATTTTTTGAATGAAATACGCTGACAAAACCATAAAACAAAAGCGACTAGAAATGAAACTCAATTAGAATTCAGTTAGAAACTCAATTAGAACTAAATTAGAACTAAATTAGAACTAAATTGGAACTAAATTACAACTGAACTAGAACTGAAGCAGAACTGAACTAGAACTGAACTAGAACTGAACTAGAACTGAACTAGAACTGAACTAGAACTGAACTAGAACTGAACTAGAACTGAACTAGAACTGAACTAGAACTGAACTAGAACTGAACTAGAACTGAACTAGAACTGAACTAGAACTGAACTAGAACTGAACTAGAACTGAACTAGAACTGAACTAGAACTGAACTAGAACTGAACTAGAACTGAACTAGAACTGAACTAGAACTGAACTAGAACTGAACTAGAACTGAACTAGAACTGAACTAGAACTGAACTAGAACTGAACTAGAACTGAACTAGAACTGAACTAGAACTGAACTAGAACTGAACTAGAACTGAACTAGAACTGAACTAGAACTGAACTAGAACTGAACTAGAACTGAACTAGAACTGAACTAGAACTGAACTAGAACTGAACTAGAACTGAACTAGAACTGAACTAGAACTGAACTAGAACTGAACTAGAACTGAACTAGAACTGAACTAGAACTGAACTAGAACTGAACTAGAACTGAACTAGAACTGAACTAGAACTGAACTAGAACTGAACTAGAACTGAACTAGAACTGAACTACAACTGAACTAGAACTGAACTAGAACTGAACTAGAACTGAACTACAACTGAACTTGAACTGAACTAGAACTGAACTAGAACTGAACTAGAACTGAACTAGAACTGACCTAGAACTGAACTAGAACTGAACTAGAACTGAACTAGAACTGAACTAGAACTAGAACTTTTTTTTTTTTTTTTTTGAACTAGAACTGAACTAGAACTGAACTAAAACTGAACTAGAACTGAACTAGAACTGAACTAAACTAGAACTGAACTAAAACTGAACTAGAACTGAACTAGAACTGAACTAGAACTGAACTAGGACTGAACTAGAACTGAACTAGAACTGAACTAGAACTGAACTAGAACTGAACTAGAACTGAACTAGAACTGAACTAGAACTGAACTAGAACTGAACTAGAACTGAACTAGAACTGAACTAGGACTAAACTAGAACTGAACTAGAACTGAACTAGAACTGAACTAGAACTGAACTAGAACTGAACTAGAACTGAACTAGAACTGAACTAGAACTGAACTAGAACTGAACTAGAACTGAACTAGAACTGAACTAGAACTGAACTAGAACTGAACTAGAACTGAACTAGAACTGAACTAGAACTGAACTAGAACTGAACTAGAACTGAACTAGAACTGAACTAGAACTGAACTAGAACTGAACTAGAACTGAACTAGAACTGAACTAGAACTGAACTAGAACTGAACTAGAACTGAACTAGAACTGAACTAGAACTGAACTAGAACTGAACTAGAACTGAACTAGAACTGAACTAGAACTGAACTAGAACTGAACTAGAACTGAACTAGAACTGAACTAGAACTGAACTAGAACTGAACTAGAACTGAACTAGAACTGAACTAGAACTGAACTAGAACTGAACTAGAACTGAACTAGAACTGAACTAGAACTGAACTAGAACTGAACTAGAACTGAACTAGAACTGAACTAGAACTGAACTAGAACTGAACTAGAACTGAACTAGAACTGAACTAGAACTGAACTAGAACTGAACTAGAACTGAACTAGAACTGAACTAGAACTGAACTAGAACTGAACTAGAACTGAACTAGAACTGAACTAAAACTGAACAAGAACTGAACTAGAACTGAACTAGAACTGAACTAGAACTGAACTAGAACTGAACTAGAACTGAACTAGAACTAAACAAGAACTGTAACTAAATTGGAACTGAAATAGAATTGCACTAGAACCAACAATTAAACAATTTTTTTTTTCTAAATAAATTATCAGTTTGTTACTTGTGACACTTTGAACTTATTTAGCTGTATTTGTTTAATTGATTTCAATCAAATCCTTTTTACTATTTTTTTTTATTTTATTTATTGAATTTTTAAACCCTGTTAAATTTTATCTGTTTTGATTGTTTATTTCACAGGATTTTAATTTAATTTGCATGTTTTGTTTTTACAATTTTATTTTCATATTTAATTTTGTTTGCATTTTTTTCCATTCATATAGATTTTTTTTTTATTTCAACTGAATGTATGTAAATAATTAAGATATTAATTGGCAAGTGTTACAAACTCGTACACAAAATTGTGTGACAGTCTGGCGTATGCGTGATATTAATTAATTTATTTTTGTGTTAAAACAGAACGACGAACGAATCAATGAGCTCTCATTTATGTCTTTCATTATTTTGTATACATAAAATTTTCTTTTCATCATATTGATGTTCATTTGTTCATTTACAGAATTCAGTGAAAATTTTTTCATTAACATTTTTTTTATTAATTTTTTTTTTTTTTTTATATTTTGCCTGATTTATATATTTTTTGTTCTGTTTTGTTATGTCAGCAAGCTGTTTAATTTCAACCTTCGTATGTTATTTTTTGAGTGTGTTAATTTCATTAATTGTGTTGAGATTTTTTGCCATGAATATGCTCACAGCTGAAGATATGAAAAATCTGTTAAATGTTCACTTTTTTGTAATAATTTCATTTTATATCAAATTTGACCTTAATAAAAATCAACAAGAGTGTTTTTAATTTTAAAAATAAATACTTGATTTATATTCTTCAGTGAGTTTTTATGTTAACCTTTTTATTTTCTTGTTTGTTTTTTTGTGAACTGTATGTATTTGTCAGCACTTAATGAGATGTCAATAACATATTGAGCAGTTCAATGATGAAATAATTAAAAATTTTTGTAAAAAGGTTCATAACAGTTTAAGAACGAAAATTATAAAAGAAAAGGGGTGGAGGATTAAAAATTATTTATATGTATAAATTCTTGTATAACGAAGGTTATAAAAGTCATATTTTGTAGGCAGTGATTAGTTTGAGAATATAAATTAAGAAATTTTTAAATCCTGAAATATACTCATATTAAGATGCAATATTCTATGTCTACGTATAAGTTTTTATTTCTAACCACAAAAACCAGCCATTACTTTTAAATCCCCTTACACTATCTACAAATAATATTTTTTCATTTTTCAAATAAATGACTGGGAAAGAATCAATTATTCATGACAACTCGTGACTCGTTAATGTAATAAACAAATAATTTACTACATAGCGACAGTAAAAAAATAACAATAATTTACACACAAAAAAAGGAAAAAAATATATATTGCACTTACGAGCACAAATCACGTTATAAATATTGTATAAAAATAAATACATAAAAAAGCAAATAAACAAATATACAAACACCAACAAAAGCAAAAGCCACTACCACACTTAACGTATATATACACCATACACTTTAACAAACACATTTATGTTAAAATATGTTCCATTGAACATACACGTACACTTAACATTTAAAGTGAATAAGGACATGAATTTTACAGCAAACAATGGAAAATAAATGGGGTAACATATGTATCAAATGGGACCAACTTTTTTCAGTTGGGTTCAAACCTAGTTCAGTTTAGTTCACTTCTTGTTCAGTTCCAAATCAGTACAAGTTGAGTTACATTTTAAATTTAAATAAATTTTAGTTCAGTTTCTGTTCAATTCTAATTCAAATCTATTTTAGTTCCTGTTCAATTCTAGTTCAGTGCTAGTTCAGTACTAGTTCAGTTCAAGTTCAGTTCTAGTTCAGTTCTAGTTCAGTACTAGTTCAGTTCTAGTTCAGTTCTAGTTTAGCTCTAGTTCAGTTCTAGTTCAGTTCTAGTTCAGTTCTTGTTCAGTTCTAGTTCAGTTCTAGTTCAGTTCTAGTTCAGTTCTAGTTCAGTTCTAGTTCAGTTCTAGTTCAGTTCTAGTACAAATACTTAATGGTACTTGAGTAAAGTTCTAGTTCAATTCTAGTTCAGTTCTAGTTCAGTTCTAGTTCAGTTCTAGTTCAGTTCTAGTTCAGTTCTAGTTCAGTTCTAGTTCAGTTCTAGTTCAGTTCTAGTTCAGTTCTAGTTCAGTTCTAGTTCAGTTCTAGTTCAGTTCTAGTTCAGTTGTAGTTCAGTTCTAGTTCAGTTATAGTTCAGTTCTAGTTCAGTTCTAGTTCAGTTCTAGTTCAGTTCTAGTTCAGTTCTAGTTCAGTTCTAGTTCAGTTCTAGTTTAGTTCTAGTTCAGTTCTAGTTCAGTTCTAGTTCAGTTCTAGTTCAGTTCTAGTTCAGTTCTAGTTCAGTTCTAGTTCATTTCTAGTTCAGTTCTAGTTCAGTTCTAGTTCAGTTCTAGTTCAGTTCTAGTTCAGTTCTAGTTCAGTTCTAGTTCAGTTCTAGTTCAGTTCTAGTTCAGTTCTAGTTCAGTTCTAGTTCAGTTCTAGTTCAGTTCTAGTTCAGTTCTAGTTCAGTTCTAGTTCAGTTCTAGTTCAGTTCTAGTTCAGTTCTAGTTCAGTTCTAGTTCAGTTCTAGTTCAGTTCTAGTTCAGTTCTAGTTCAGTTCTAGTTTAGTTCTAGTTCAGTTCTAGTTCAGTTCTAGTTCAGTTCTAGTTCAGTTCTAGTTCAGTTCTAGTTCAGTTCTTGTTCAGTTCTAGTTCAGTTCTAGTTCAGTTCTAGTTCACTTCTAGTTCAGTTGTAGTTCAGTTCTAGTTCAGTTCAGTTCAGTTCTAGGGTAGTTCAACGTATTGCAGAAGCTTACAACAGTCACAAAACCAAATTCTCAAAATTTTACTAAAAAACCAACAGCACAATAAAAAACAAATACAATTTTCCATGATATATGGCAACAACAACACACAAACAAATGCCGACATGCATTTAAACAACGATAATGCCACCAATAATAACACCTATTCACTGGTTAACAACAACACATTAGTTATCAACAGCCCACAGATAAACAACTCACTGGCAAACGACAACACATTAGTCTCCAACAACACACTCTTAAATACCACATTGATTAACAACAATAATCACGTAAACAACAACTATACACTTCCAATCAACAACATATTTGTCAATACAAACAACACACTAGTTGGCAACAACACATTCGTCAACAACCACTACACACCAGCAAACACCAACACGCTGATAACCAACAACACACTTGCCAACAACAATACACACGGCAACAACAATTACGCACCAGCAAAATACAACACACTGGAAACTAACAATATGCTTGGTAACAACAATATATACGTCTACAACCACTACATACCAGCAAACAACAATACACTGGTAACCAACAACACACCTTTCAACAACAACACACTCGTCAGCAACAATTACACACCAACAAACTACAACACAATGGTATTCAACAACGCACGTATCAACAACAGCACTTTCGTCAACAATCATTACACGCCAGCAAACAACATAATTTTCAATAACAATAGTCACGTAAACAACAACACACTGGTAACTAACAACACATTCGTTTATAATAACATACCAAATGAAACCACCACATCAGCAAAAACTATAGCCAGTAAACTACAAATACTTAACATCCAAAGCTTATACTGCACAACATTAATCAACGAATTCTACGGCGACACCAGGTTCCTCAAGCCAATTGACCACATGTATAACACGAGACGTCGAGCTGAAGGAAGGTTCCAAGTAGAACGCCATAGGAACAATTACGGAAAAAATTGCCTGAACGTTGTGCTTCCAAATATCCTCAATAAAATACCAACAAACCTACTTAGCATAAATAATTTGTATAAAAGAAAAAAATTATTGAAATCCTTTTTTATAAACTCGCAGTGAAAATAAATAAAATTATATATGTAATATTTTTTTAAGATATTTCATCCTGCAGATAAGCCATATGGCTTCGCGGGATTAGTTTTTAAAATTGCATGTAAACTAAAATTGAAATAATAATAATAAAATTGAAAAAAAAAAAAGTTCAGTTCTAGTTCAGTTCTAGTTCAGTTCTAGTTCAGTTCTAGTTCAGTTCTAGTTCAGTTCTAGTTCAGTTCTAGTTCAGTTCTAGTTCAGTTCTAGTTCAGTTCTAGTTCAGTTCTAGTTCAGTTCTAGTTCAGTTCTAGTTCAGTTCTAGTTCAGTTCTAGTTCAGTTCTAGTTCAGTTCTAGTTCAGTTCTAGTTCAGTTCTAGTTCAGTTCTAGTTCAGTTCTAGTTCAGTTCTAGTTCAGTTCTAGTTCAGTTTTAGTTCAGTTCTAGTTCAGTTCTAGTTCAGTTCTAGTTCAGTTCTAGTTCAGTTCTAGTTCAGTTCTAGTTCAGTTCTAGTTCAGTTCTAGTTCAGTTCTAGTTCAGTTCTAGTTCAGTTCTAGTTCAGTTCTAGTTCAGTTCTAGTTCAGTTCTAGTTCAGTTCTAGTTCAGTTCTAGTTCAGTTCTAGTTCAGTTCTAGTTCAGTTCTAGTTCAGTTCTAGTTCAGTTCTAGTTCAGTTCTAGTTCAGTTCTAGTTCAGTTGTAGTTCAGTTCTAGTTCAGTTATAGTTCAGTTCTAGTTCAGTTCTAGTTCAGTTCTAGTTCAGTTCTAGTTCAGTTCTAGTTCAGTTCTAGTTCAGTTCTAGTTCAGTTCTAGTTCAGTTCTAGTTCAGTTCTAGTTCAGTTATAGTTCAGTTCTAGTTCAGTTCTAGTTCAGTTCTAGTTCAGTTCTAGTTCAGTTCTAGTTCAGTTCTAGTTCAGTTCTAGTTCAGTTCTAGTTCAGTTCTAGTTCATTTCTAGTTCAGTTCTAGTTCAGTTCTAGTTCAGTTCTAGTTCAGTTCTAGTTCAGTTCTAGTTCAGTTCTAGTTCAGTTCTAGTTCAGTTCTAGTTCAGTTCTAGTTCAGTTCTAGTTCAGTTCTAGTTCAGTTCTAGCTCAGTTCTAGCTCAGTTCTAGTTCAGTTCTAGTTCAGTTTTAGTTCAGTTCTAGTTTAGTTCTAGTTCACTTCTAGTTCAGTTCTAGTTCAGTTCTGGTTTAGTTCAAGTTTTAGTTCAAATCTAGTACAGTTCTAGTTTCATTCAAATCTAGTTCAGTTTTAGTTTTAGTTCAAATATAGTTCAGTTCTTGCTTTCTTTATTTCTAATTTTTTGGTCCCGTTATACTTACCCTCATTCTCCTTCTATGTTACCCACTTTGAAAAATGAAAATTTACTATAATTGGAAGAATGGTATGAAAATCAATTATGTACAAATACTTAATGGTACTTGAGTAAAATACTATAGAATAAATAAAACTGTGACATTGCACAATAAGAGAAAAAATCAGCTACCAAATATATGAATATGTTAATAGTATAAATGAAATGTAAAACATATATTGTTTATATTTCATACACATATGTTGTGGTATACCATTATTTTCCCCTGTTTTTTATTAATAATTTTTGCGCCAAATTCTCTGCATAATTTATTTATTAAAATGTTCAGCTGGTACAAGTCTAACAAAGTAACGTAAAAAAATAAAAAAAAATTTAGTTAATTGTTTATTATAACGTCATCATAAATTGCGATTGTTTAATAATATATTTATGAAACAAAAGCTTATTAGTTTTTATATAATATAGAATTATTAATATAGATTTATTTTTGATACAATATTGAGTGACATTATATCACATAAGGTCATAAAATATTTAAATAGTTTGGTAAGTGTTTTTAGTGTCATATATAGTTTATTTTATATAGTCATATTTTTGTGCTATTTTCTCTTTTGTTAAATTACTATGGTTTGTTTTTGTTACTCCCATGCTGTTGTAGTTTATTGAATTATAAATGTTTAAATAAATATTTTGCGTTTAAATGTGACCTTAATTGGTTTCTGTATTTTTTGCTTTAATTTTAGTTTAAATATATGTATATTTTAGGTCATACTGTGATTAATGTCTATGTAATGTATTAAATATACATATTACTTGAACACATTGAGTGCAATTAATTTTACTTATTTAAGGAAATATAGGGGTATTTTCAAAATAAATCATGATTTAATAGGGGAATTATAATGCATTTTAAGATGGTTGGAATCTTGAAAGAAATTTCAATAAATTTTCATTATAATTTATTGGCAAATTAAGGTAGAGAAAGTGTTTAAAAATTACGTATAAGTAATATTAATTATTTAGACTAATTAAATATTACTCAAAAATTAATTTTACTATGAAATTATTACCACTTGGGATGGATAATTTCGAAAAAAATATTTATAAATTTTATATTTTAAATATATTAAAGCTAAGGTTGAAGTTAGCTTGTACGAAATACTATATTTTTATGAATTAAATATTACTCATACGTATAAATTTACTTTAAATTTGTTAGCAGAGATTTTTTTCTTACATTTTATTTACTATTGTTCACAATTTATTTTAGCAAAAATATACATCTCTTTTTTTGCGCCTTTAAATGTTAATCACTTTAAAACAAAACCCAAATAAACATCCCCTTAAATTACCAAAAGCTGCAGTAAGTAATATATTTTGTTTATATTACTTTACAGTTTTAATGCCAACAACTACAACAAAAATTCTGAAAACCAAATACAAAATATATTAAATGAACAATATTTAACTTAATATCCGGCAATTAATTTATAACACATTAAACCAGCAAAAAAAAAAACAAATTTGCTGACCCTACAACGCTTAAGGCTAGATAAATATAATAAATGGGATTGATAAGGATAATGAAAAAAAGAAGAGATAAAACAGATTAAATGTAAATAAAAATACAAATTTATTAAGGCAGTAAATGTATATTAAAGGGTGGAAATAATCGAATTGCTTTAGGGTCTCTAAAATATTGGAAAAATTTTTAAAATATTATATTAATTTTATATCATAATATTGATATATTTATGCTAACAAAATGTATTTAAAATATTTGTATTAAAATTAAAAATTGCTCATACAATTTAAAATTTTATAGTAATTACAGATGTGTGATAATTTTTGTTTAATGGCAACTTTTTTTTTTAATTTGTTTAATTTTTATAATTTGCAGTTATTTAATTGTTCATTATAAATCCTGTTTATTATGTAAACTTTAATTTAAACACATGTCTCTAGTAATAAATATTTATGTTTATTGTTAAACTATTAAATATAAAATGCATTTAATTGGAAATCAAAATAAATTAATATATGTTATATATATTTATTTAAATAAATTTTAACAAAAGCGTTATTCCATATCAAAAAGGTCATATACGGGATTTTTTTGTAAAGATTTCGGTTAAGGAGCATTTTTAATAATTTTTCGCTTTTGAAGACATTTTTTATTAGCAAAAACTTTATAGGAATTTTTTAAAAATTAAATTTTTATGGTAAGAAAAGTTTGATTCCTAACACTCGTGAGAACATATAATATTTTTGTTTTGTCGGTATTAGGAATAATACATTTTTTAATTAATTTTAATTACCAGTTTCTTATATCTTTAACGTTCGAAAGTTCAAAAACTACAAATTATTTCTATTATTATATTTTATTAGAGAAGAATGTGAATAATAGCGCTTATGGATTCTCAACACAGAACCATATATCTTTAATTTCATACCTGAAAGTTAATTATTATTAAAAATATTTAAAGCATAATATTATAATAACGGAAAGTACCCTCTTATGGATTCTCATTCACTTACGACCATATATCATTAATTTCATGATTTAAGGTTAAATATTATAGAAACTTCAAAATTGGAAAAACAATAGAGTACCAAAAAGTCCTCTCTATTGAATTCTTACCCACATAGGATCATATATCTTTAATTTCATGATTTTACAGAGAAAAAATTATTACGGTCTTTTTTTCAATTAACACAGTTGTTTCATTTTGAATCGAAATTTAATAAATTTATTCAAGCAAAAATGAAATCATAATAAAATTTAACTATACTTTTACATCATATATACATTTTTAATTCATCCATGTTTCCAGGTTCAATACTTTAGAAAAATCAAAAATCATCATTAGAAGATCAAAAAAGTACCATAAATTCTCTTTTCTGGAGTCTAAATCACTTAGGACCATATATTTCATATTTGTAGGTTCAATATTATAGAAAATTCGAAAAGTACCCTTGGTAAAACGAAAAAGTACCACAAAGTTCCCCCTCTTGAATTCCTACCCAAATAAGACTATGTATCTTTAATTTCATGTTTCTAGGTTCAGTATTGTAGCAAATTCAAAAAGTACCATTAGAAAAACAAAAAAGTACCACAAAGTCCCCTCTTATAAATTCTCACTCACTTAGGACAACATGTGCTTAAGTTCATGTTTCTAGTTTAAATAAAATAAAAAAATGCATTATTTAATTTGAATAAAATTAAATTTAAAGATTTGATCCCCTTTTTGGTACTTTTTATTCCCCGTGAATGTAACAAAGATTGTATACAAATAAATTTCTAAATTGTACTGGGATCTAATGTTAAAATATTCATATGTATCTATCAGTCAAAAGAAAAATTATTTCATAAAAAACACACCAAAAACAGGTAAGATTTTTACTCCTTAAATGTTCGAATTTCCAAAAAGTACCAAACTGTATGAAAAGATATATAGGGTGCCAAAACGATGATTATTCAATTTTTTTATCATTAATTATGTGAAAAAACGCCTAAAAAATTTTTAATTAAAAAAAAAAAAAAAAAAAATTTAAAAAAAACTTTTCCATAGAATTTTAAATTTTGCCCATTTTTGAACTACTGGAACCACAATACATCAAAATTGTATAGTGGTTTTTAAAGCCTCCAAAATTTTTTTGATTTTGTTGCCTTGTGTTGTCTGTCGAACAAAGAAAATTCTTAGTCATTATTTTTATTAAGTCAAAAGTTAAACGATTTTGAACTGGAAAGTTTGCAAAAATTAACAAACAGGCGGACAGATGGACGGACATTAGAATTCTTAAAAAAAAATCTTCAAATTCGAAACATATTTTTTTTTTTCACTTCTTCATTAATATGAAAAAAAAAATAAAAGTATTAATCTTTTGATATCACCTTTCCCCGAATTAAGTGGCATTTTTGACATATTTAACCCAAATGTATAGACAGACGGACGGACATTGCCATGCTGCCAAAAAATATTTTAGAATTCTAAAAATGCATTTGTTTACTTACTAATAAATAGAAACAATAGAAAATGATTACCAAAATTTGGATATCACCTTTTTCTGAATTAAGCGTCATTTTCGTTCCATTTAACCCAAATGTATAGACGGAATGACGGACATTACCATTCAGCCAAAAAACATGTTATAATTCTACTTTTTTTTACTTACTAATAAATAGAAAAATTAATCGTGATCATTAAAGTGTTGATACTACCCTTCTCTGAATTATGCATAATTTTCAACCCATTTAACTCTAATGTATAGACGGACGGACAGACATTTTCGTTCTACAAAAAAAAAAAAATCTTAAAATTATAAAACTGAATTTTTTTAACTAATAATCAATAAAATAATAAAACGTGATTATTAAAATATTGATTTAACCTTTCCCTAAATTAAGCGCCATTTTCGACCCCTTTTACCCCAACGTGCGACGTTTCATTCTGCAAAAATATTAAAAGGATTTTTTAAAAAATTTTATAATACAAAGAAACTACTTATGTTATATTTATAAATTCATTAAATATCTTAAAAAAATATCAAAAACTAATGAGAACAAAAAAATAAATGCGTTTTTAAATAAAAGTATTTATTTGATTTTTTCTGGCTTTATTTTTTTTGGGACATTTAGCTTTTTCTGACCTTTTTTAAAGACTAATTTAGCTTTTTTTCTCAAGACCTGGCAACACTGCATACAATCCTCTTTGAATTAAACTTATCTACTTTTGTACGAGTTTCTCACTCGTACTCAAGTCTTTAAATCCCCGTCGGACAAATTTAGAATGGAACGCATGGATCCACTAGTATTGATTTAAGTCTGTTAGACAAACTTTTTTTATTATAAAAAAAAGTATAGAAAAATTTTAAATATTTAAACTTTATCCAAATTGATATATTTTTTTTTTTCAGAAAAATTTTAAAAATGTGAAAAAATTTTTTTATAAAAGAAATTTCCAAATTTTTATAAGAAAAAATTAAAGAAAAAAAAAAAAAAATTATAGAAAAATTTTCCAATATTTTTTTTTTTTTTCAAATTCAAACATAAATACAAAGGAAAATTTAAAATTTTTTTTTAAGTTAATTTGAAATAATAACATTTACAGTACCGAGCATAAAAAATGCAACGCTATGTGATATTATCTATGTTCACATATTTTTTGCTTATAGCGAGACCCGATGTAACAGTACTATTGTGGTTTTATTATTAATGGGCATAAGCACCTGTTGTATATAATTTTGTAGAATAATTTTGTACGTAAGGAAAATTATTAAACGTTTAGTAAAAGCAGTTCTAAATTTGAGCGTGCAAAAACAAAATGCAACTCTAAACAATTCAACTATGATTTTTCAAATTTTGTTAAAAATGTTTATTGGAAAAGGTTGGAAACTATAGTATTGTTATATAACATGATTTTCTATTCTTGCATATAGAATAAAACACACGAAATCTGCAGATAATATAACTATTAGTAATGAATTCCAATTTCTTTTAAATTTTTATATTTTTCTGAACCTTTTGGGAAATTTTTCAATAAAGATTGATATTTTTGGAATTATTATTTATCTTTTTTATTTATTTTAAATTTCATAAAAATTCTCTATATAAAAGCGATCAAATATTCATGATAGTTTGGCTTAACTTGATAATTTATAATTGAGTAAATGTTTTCGACTGAAGTATCGTAACCAGTTTCGATAGTTATTGTGATGGAATCAACAGCTAAATATGTTTTTTTCGCAATGAAAAATGCACGGCATCGCAATAATATTCAAATATCCCTTGATTTTGGTTCTGGAAGAAATTCTAACACAGGGAAAACCAGTTAAGAAATATACCTATTTTGACACTCTTCTTTTGTTAAATAATTAAAATTTCATCCTTCGTGATTATGCACTGTTGCACTTTTTTTACTATTGGAAATTAATACTTAAGTAAGTAGGTCTACCTAGGCAGTCTAAAAACGAAATGATGATTTTAGAGTCAAATTAATTCAAGTTGTTGTAATAGGCTCTCATTTCCATTATACAGTACTCGTAAAAATAATAAAGGACCTGCCTCTAAAAGTGAAGGTGATAGTTTGATTTTAGTAAATAATACGTGTTATATTAGAAGGGTTTCCAGTTATCATATTTACATCATTAACGATTGGTAGCTCTAGTAGCTTTAAATGGCCACATGTGTTCATTCATATAATATCAAATATCTACTGTTACATGAATTGTATAAATTTTTACAGTCATGATCGTTTCAATATTGTGTCTTTAAGATAATTTTTAAGAATTTTCATATTAGAGCTACATATTAATATTATTTCGGTGCCATTATCAGAATGCTATTCAAAAATATTCCTAAATTCTAAAAAGTAATGGAGAAAGGATTTTTTTTTTTATATTATTAATATCCTTTGTAGTTAAAATTACCTTAAATTTATATGTATTTAAAATTATTGTATTGTAGTACTACCAAATTATAGTTTTCAGCATATTTCAATAATTATTTTTATACAAATTAAAAAAAATCCGTTGATTTTTTACGGGTTGCAAATTTACAACTTTTTTTTTTTTTAATGTTGACAAAAGTTGACTAAGATCGCAAAGAATAAAATCAGAACAGAATTGGCTAATGTAATATCAATACGATCAGAAATCACATAGCCTAGAGTTGCATTTTTCATGCTCGGTACTGTATATTATTCTTACAAAAAGGATATAATTTAAAAATTCCATTTAAAATGGAGAACATTCTCTAAACTAAAAATATTTAATTCCAATATTTTCAACCGATTCTCTCATACTTTTTGCAGTTTATTAAAAAACAAAATTGTCTATCGTATAAAGAAAATTTTAAGTCGATATCTTTATTGAAACAAAAAATAAATGATTTTGAATTGGCAAGTTTACAATAATTAATAAACAGACGGACGGAAGGACATATATTAGAATTTTTTTAAAAAAGTCTTAAAATAAAAATTAATCTAAATATTAAAGTATTGTTATTACTTTCCTTTGAACTAAGTGCAATTTTCGACCCCTTTAACTCTTTTACTTACTTATAAACAGGAAAATCAAACGTGAGCATTAACGTACTGATATCACCTTTCCCAAAATTATGCATAATTTTCGATCCATTTAACTCTAATGTATAGATGGACGGACATCACCATTATGCCAAAAAAAGAAAAACTTAAAATTCTAAAACTTTGATATTAAAAAATACCCTTCACCATATTATATTACCATCTTACCGACAAATAATAAAATTTTCGCCTTAACGTATGCTTTCATATTTTCACATTTATAAATTTAAATTTTTTCCAAACTACGAACATTTGAATACGAAAAAAAAAAAAAAATCATAGCAAGCATTGCTTTAAAAATATAAACAACATGTATGTATGTATGTATATATGTATATATGTATGTATGTACAAAAAAAAAACAACAACAATGCTGAATATAAATATTTTTCTGTGTATTTATATTATTAAATTTTTTTCTTAGTTTTTGGCCCATAACTCGGTTGTTATCAACGAATTTGGTTGATTAAGAAAACCGAAATTTTGTAAAAATATTTATGACCAACCTATTTAATAAAAAAAAGCGAAACCCGTAGCTTATATAGAAGCTTCAAAAAGTTTAAAAATGTATTTTGACCAATATCTGGGATATAGTGGACCGATTTATTTTCAGAAAAAAATTTGAAGAAAGATTTGGAATTTTTCGTGCAAAAACGAAGTCGCTAGCTTATATAGGAGACGAGAAAAGCCGACAACAAATACGATTTTTTGGGAGTATCTTCGGTTTTTTTCCGATATCTCAGTTATTTATCAACCGATTTTGCTCGTTTTTATTAGCGATTTTCTAAGAAATATTTCCTATAATCTGATGTATAAAACATATATATCCGATAACTGGGACCTTCTAAAAACTGATTTCAACAGACAGACGGACAGATGGTCAGATATCACCTTTCCCTGAATAAATCATCATTTTTGACCCCTTTTACTCAATGCACTACTATGGAATTTGCTATAAAATTGAAATTTTTGAGAAATTTTGTGTAAAATTAAATTTTTACTACGATTTTTTTTTAATTTCAATTTCTTTTGAAAATTTCTATCAGGATGCTTGAATATTTATTTAATTATTTGCCTTGCAAATATTAAAAATACCAAAAAAATAACAATTATAATTGTGAGCATTATTATTAATGATTTACGATTCGTTAAGTTTTTCCATACAATTTTACATTTAAATAAATATTTATTTATTTATTTGCATAAAAAAATAACACATGGGAATTTTTCAAGCCAATAAATAAAAATATAAATCCTAAGGGAATTTAAAATTAATTGGTTTAGTGTCTATTTTAAAAACGTTTGTTAAATGATAACATTTGTAGGCTAATTTTGGCATAAATAAATATATAAAATGATAAAAATCACAAATGTTTTGTACTTAATTTGCTATATTGTGGTAGTAAATTGAGAATATTTGTGTGATTATTAAATAATTTTAAAATGGAAATTTCAATACAATTGTGTTGAAATTAAAGTAGATTTTTTTTTTTTCATAAAAATTTCACTGTAGGAGTTCTTTATATCATTTGCATAATAAATGGAAGAGCGAAAAAAGAGGAAAAAAATAGGAGTTTTAATAACAAATGTTAATGAAGTTATAAATTGCATTGATTTAACCTCAAATTCAAAAAGTCATTTCCGTTACATATGAACTCAAATATGTGAATATAAACAGTTATTTACATATGTAAAAATATATAAAGGATATAGGGAAATAATTTTTGCATATATTGGGTTAAGGAAAAAAGCTTTTTTAAGGAAGTTTCTTCAAATTTAAAATAGTAAAAAGGTTAAAGGACAACAAAATTAATATTTGACAAATTATACTTCAACTCTGAATATTTCATATAATTTATTTTTAATTTTTTCAGCGATGTTTATCTATTATAAATAGTTGGAAGATATTTTTC
Organism: Protophormia terraenovae; assembly: GCA_951394005.1. NCBI lineage: Eukaryota > Metazoa > Arthropoda > Insecta > Diptera > Calliphoridae > Protophormia > Protophormia terraenovae. The sequence goes on along the minus strand of OX596074.1, from coordinate 11,853,964 downwards.
CCCTTACCCAATACAATTATTTTGTTTATATTTATTTTTGTTATATACTAAATAGTTCTGGCTGTTTAATGTTTTCTATGGTTTGAAACTACACACTTCTTTTTTTTTTCTCTCTTTTTTGCATTGAAATGCATATAAACCATAGAAAAAAAAAAAAAACTGAATATAAAAGAGAGTATTGGCAAACATTATATTATTTTAATGGGCTTTGGTGGTTACAAATGTGGTTGTTTGGTTAAAACATGGATGTGGCACTAAATGAAATTGCATACAACAGACTTTAAAACGCATACATACATATACAACGAAGCAAATAACTCTAGTATATACATACAGTGTTGGAAAAAATAATAGGAACACTATAATTTTTAAATATATTCTTACTTTTTTATTTACTATTCCATAAATATTAAAAAGTATATACATAAAATTAAATAACTTCAAATATTTTAACTTATGAAGCAAAAATAACGAACTAGTTCTGCCAAAAGATATATTTTTTTAAAAAAAGGCCTGGAAAAAATAATAGGGACACTTAATGTTTTGAGAAAAAAAAATTAATTTTTTTTTAACATTGTCATAATTTCCAAATACTTTTTCAATACTTGGTTGAAGATTCTTTCATTCTTATAACCTCCTGACAACGGCGATTCATAGATACCAAAAGATTCGCACAAATTTCGGCCGGAATTGAGTACCAGGTGTCTTGAATTTTTTCCCACAACTCTTGTTTATTTTTTGATTTAAAGCTACTCATTTTATTTTTGAGGACTCCCCAGAGATGCTTAATGGGGTTTAAGACCGGTGAATGAGACGGCCACTCCATTACAGGCACCTCATTCTGCTGAAACCATGTTTTGACGCTTCTAGCAGATCATTATCCTGCATGAATTCTCATTTTAGTGGCATTTCATCCTCAGCAAATGGAAGCATTTTATTCTGGAGAACGTCTATATGGTCAGCAGCATCAACTTTTTCCTAAATCCAAACTATTGGACCAACTCCAGAAGCCGAAAAACATCCCCATAGCATTATAGAACCACCACCGAGTTTGATGGTTTTTTTTGGTATAGTTTGGATCAAATTCAGCATTTGCAGGACGACGTACAAATGATTTTTCATCACATCCAAATAAATTGACTTTTTTTCGTATGACCATTTTTTACGGCACAGATGTCGCCTGGCAAATTCCAACCTTTTTTGTATATTTTTCTTGCTCAACAGTGTCTCAACAAGAAGTCGGATTAATCGGACTGCGTCCCATTAATCCGACTTCTTGTAGCCTATTTCTTATTGTTCGACTTGTAACTGAAGCACACAATTCATTTTTAAGGCTATTTGATGACATAAAGAGGTTATTTTTGGCTATTACCTCTAGTTTCATGAGTTTTTTTTTTTTTTTTTTTTTGAATGAATGGTATTGAATACTTCAGTTTAGGAACACTTCATTATCTGTGCAATTTTTCTAATTGATAACCCGTTCGAATTTAATTTAAGAATAACATTTTGTTCAGATTCAGTACAAGGAACACCACTTTTCATTTTCAAATTTATTTACCGAAGACATAAATCATTAACACGAAACCAATATGATTAAATTAATTACATAAACATTGTTTTACGGATTTTTAATATGTTTATGTTAAAAATAATAATTTTTATTGACTAATGGTAATTTTTTGTAGTGCATCCCTATTATTTATTCCAATTGAATTTATAACTTTACTGATTTTTTTGCAAATAAATATAAAATAAAAGCGTAAAAGAGAAAAAGTAAACACACACATCCAAATAAATTGACTTTTTTTCGTATGACCAGTTTTTACGGCACAGATGTCGCCTGGCAAATTCCAACCTATTTTGTATATTGTAGAACTAAGCGTTGGTCAAAACAAGCTGACGCTTTACGCTATTTACCTCTAGTTTCATGATCTTTTTTGAATGAATGGTATTGAATACTTCAGTTTAGGAACACTTCATTATCTGTGCAATTTTTATACCCACCATCAAAAAGATGGGACGAACGGGACGAAATTTGGCACAGATATTTATCTTATATAAGGTTTGTTTGGGATTGAAAATGGGCAAAATCGGTTAATAAACAAAAAAGTTATGGGCTAAAAACTAGAAACACAGGGTGTCCGTTTTATACTTTTCTTCTGATATTTCTTCAACAAAAGCATGTACGACAACGAAATTTTGTACGTATAGTTTGGGGATCAATATAAACTCGGAAACCGAAAATGGGTGTGGTCTGCCCACTTTACTGCCTACCTCCTATATAAGGTGAAAATCAACGAAATTGTGTTCAAACAGTTCAAGGACCAATGTAAACTCGGAAATATGAAATGGGTGTGGTCCGCCCACTTTAATGCCCACTTTACCGCCCCTCCCATATAACGTAAAATTAGAAAAAGTTGATGGTGGGTATATAGATTCGGCCGGGCCGAATATTCGCGCTTGTTCTAATTGATAACCCGTTCGAATTTAATTTAAGAATAACATTTTGTTCAGATTTAGTACAAGGAACACCACGACCCATTTTATTTCAAATTTATTTACCGAAGACATAAATCATTAACACGAAACCAATATGATTAAATTAATCACATAAACATTGCTCTACGGATTTTTAATATGTTTATGTTAAAAATAATTATTTTTATTGACTAATGGTAATTTTTTGTAGTGCGTCCTTATTATTTTTTCCAATTGAATTTATAACTTTACTGATTTTTTTTTTTGCAAATAAATATAAAATAAAAGCATAAAAGATAAAAAGTAAACAAATAATGAAATTCCGTTATTTAAGGAACAGTTAAATAGCAGGACCCTCAAAAAAAGTCTTAATATAAAGAAACTGCTTGCATCTGTTTACGAAAGTAAGGGTTGTCCCTATTATTTTTTCCCAACACTGTATGTATAACAGCAGAATACTTGATAAACATACAGATTACATATGTAATGGGGTCAAAAACTGCTACAGCAAAAAAAAAAAAACACCAGTACGTATGAGCTTTATACAACTACCAGCAACTCAAACCCAGCAGGACGTATGAGTAACATATTTACTTACTTTAAATTACATATTCTCCACATCCCTCCCTTTGACAAACAATTTAATTATGTGCAAAATGAAAATAACTGGAAAGCCATAGTCGTCGATTTTTTTTTTTTATTTCGTCTATCAGATTTAAAATTTTTGTGTCTAATTGCTGTAAAACAAATTAAAAGTAGTCATAGTGTCATTTAATTGAAATGACATCAATGTAAAATGACAATTTTAGATAAAAAGTTTTAATAGAAATTAAAAATAAAAAAGAGTGTAGTTTAGAAAACTATTTAAAAATTTAAACATAATTAACAAACAAAAATTGCAATTAACCAAAAATTTTTGGGGAAAAAAACATTTAAGATATTAAGTTGAATGTTTTAGAATTTTTACTAAAAATTTTTAGAGGTTAAAAATTTATTTCACTTAATTAATAAATTATTTTTAAACTATTTTATAAATTTTTATATAAAATATAAGTTTTTAACTTACAAAAAATTTAAAAATTAATATTAATTTTCATTTATTTCATTTCAGGTAAGTTTTAAAAAACTTTTTGTGAAAAGTATAAACCAGCAAGTAAAGGTAATATTAATTTTTAATCAAATTTTATCTAATTAAAATTTGTCTAATACGCAAGTGAATTTACTTTGAAAATTGCAAAATTTTTTCTCAGGTTAAAACCGCATTCTTCTTTTTTCGGACATGCGGACAGACATAATCATTCGTCAACTAGGCAGGCAAAAGTAACGTTATTTATCAGATGCGATGTACTAGTCAATATCTCTTGTAAATTGGTTTGAAACAAACGGATATATCATTATATATCAATGTTCGAAGCGCAGAAATTAAATTCCTGAATTCGCTTTGCTACTACGTTAATTGATATATATGTGGACAGCCTTGCAGCAATCAAGGCTCTGAACTCCCCCATTGTAAGATCAAGATGTGTTGACGACTGTATACGCTCCTTAACTCAGCTAAGACACTTTCGGGTGGAGCTGATATGGGTTCCGGGCCATACAGGTATACGAGGTAACGAAATGGCGGATGAATGTGCAGTAAATAGCTTTTGTAGAAGTTGTTTAGATGAGGAAGAAGAGGGATCCGTACAGCACTTGTTATGTGAATGTCCAGCACTGAAAGGGCGTAGACTGAGACACCTCGGTAGACAACTCTTCCATGATCTGGATTGTCTCAATGACATGCTACTTTCAAACCTGATTAGATTTGTTAGGAGTACGGGTTGGTTTCTGTATAGACCAACGGAAAGTTAGTTTTTTGTTTATGGAAAGGGAGGGGAGTTTTCTTCTCAAATAGGGCATCACAATGAGCCTAAAGGCCTCCGAGTGCACTCGCTATGGCGGGCGACCCTTATAACCTAACCTAACCTAACGGATATAAGGAGTGAGATAGAAAAATCTTAACATATATGTGCTGTTTTCATTTTACGTTTACCTTTATGAAACCGACTTTCAACCTCAAATATTTTTTAACTTCTGATTTTTTTTTTTAACAACTTTTGATGCAATTATGTTAACAATACTTGACGGTGTATTAGTAAAAAAATTCAAGATATGAAACGGTTCCATATGGTGCCGGCAAGCACTCAAAATAGAAAAATCTAAAAATCTAAAAAAGTGTTTGAAACTAACAAGTTTATTTTTCTTTCTTTTGATTGCTGTAATTGCGGATTTTAGAATAAGTAACCAATTCTTCTAATGTAGGCTATAAAATCTTCTAGAAAAACACCAGCATGGATTTAATTAGAGTGCCATTAACCAGCATCAAATTGTGTTGTACAAAAGCCGTGAAATCAAATTTAAAAAAAAATTTTATAATTTTGTAGTTTTTTTTTTACTAAGGATTTTACGCCGTTTCTGGTATTGCAAAATTCAAAATAGAGCCTAATAGACCTTGAAATTATGCATCATTTGACATATATCTCGTTAATGTGCTCACAATAGAAATGCTGTAGGAGGTAACCAAACTTGGAGAGGAGAAACGTGAAAGGCTCCTAGAGATGCCGAGGCACACTCGCAACGTTATTTCAATGAAACTAGAGTATCGCGTTATCAAAGAAGGTTTCCCAATTACATTTCAAAATCATTGTGACATTCCAAAATATTAATTTGCTAAAAATGTATAGTTCTTTAAAAAAATCTGAAAATTTGCTTATTTTGTTATAGCGGAATTTGGCATTATAAGTTAATTTTTATTTGAAATAAGTTCTTGTAATAAGTTTTACTTAGGCAATAAATATAATTTCACTGAAAATATTCATGAGCTAAGAACGCCATGTTTTTAGTTTAACATTAATCGCCGAGGCACATCCAAGGTGCTAATTAAAATTGGCGATGATATATATATCAAAATCAATATGGCGCACATTGGGGTAAAAGGGGTCGAAAATGGCGCTTAATTCACAGATAGGTGATATCAATTATTTAATGATCACGTTTTATTTTTTATTGATTATTAGTTAAAAAAATTCATTTTTACAATTTTAAGATTTTTTATTAGCAGAACGGTAATGTGTGTCCGTTAGTTTATATATTAGAGTTAAATGTGTCGAAAATTATGCATTAGAGTGCCATCAACACTTTAATGATCACGTTTAACTTTTCTATTTATTAGTAAGTAAAAATTTTATTTTTATAATTATAAGATGTTTTTCGGCTGAATGATAATGTCTGTCCTTCCGTCTATACATTTGGTTAATTCAAGAAAAAGTGATATTCAAATTTTGATGATCCCTTTTCTATTTTTTCTATTTATTAGTTAGTAAACAAACGCATTTTTAGAATTCTAAAATATTTTTTGGCTGCATGGCAATGTCCGTCCGTCTATACATTTGGGTTAAATGCGTCGAAAATTCCACTTAAATCAGGGAAAGGTGATATCAAAATTCTAGTACCTTCGTTTGGTTTTCATATTAATCAAGAAGTGAAAAAAAAAATATCCTTCCAATTTCAAAACTTTTTTGAGAGAATTAAAATGTCCGTCCATCTGTCCGTCTGTTTATTAATGGCAATGTCCGTCCGTCCGTCTATACATTTGGGTTAAATGGGTCGAAAATTCCACTTAAATCGGGGAAAGATCATATCAAAATTTTAGTACCTTCATTTGGTTTTCATATTAATCAAGAAGTGGAAAAAGTATCCTTCCAATTTCAAGACTTTTTTGAAAGAATTATAATGTCCGTCCATCTGTCCGTCTGTTTGTTAATTTTTGAAAATTTTCCTATTCAAAATCATTTAACTTTTGACTCAATAAAGACAACGACTCAATATTTTCATTGTTCGATAGATAATTTTACTTTTTAAACAACTGCATGAAATATAATAAAATCGGTTGAAAATATTAAGCTATATACGGAAAAATCTTAACCAGGATCTAGTAAAATTGAGATTATTGAAACTTCGAATGTATATAAGTCGAAAAATATATAAGACAAGTAGTACATACAAGCATGTTTTCTAAAGGACTTATTAAGGACTTTAAGGTGATACAAAAATCTTGGAAATCAGGTAAGGAACAAAAATTCGCTAGTTGTTATACATTTTCCATAACACTAGTACTCCATTTTGTACTCTTCCACTGTTCTGCTCCTGATGCGAATATTAGATCCCGCTTATAAACTCCAAAAGCTACTCTCCTCTGCTATACCTATGTGGAATTTCATGCAAATCCAATCAGCCCATTAGAAGTTGCAGATTTATTTCGATTCTTCACCACTGTTTAATGTTTAATAAAACAAAGAAAAAAAACAGCACTTAAGCTGTTTTTTGTGTGAAATCTATTGGAGTTTTTTTGAAACAAAAAAAAAATAAAATATATATATATTTTCTCAAATTGTGCGTTTTTTTTTTCACAATATTAAACTGGACAATATAGACTATTTTTCAGAAAATTTTCAGAACAAACATCCTGTAACATTTTTAGTTGCATGCCATGAAATTTGAAAATTAGTGTATTTTAAGATAATTTTCAAAAAAATAACAAAAATATTAGGACAAAATATAATTTATAAATACTTAAAGAAAAGTACACTTAAATATCTGAAGTTGATGGTTTCATTTTAAATTTATGCCTTAAAAGTCTTTTTATTTAAAATAAATACACTGAAATCTAATGAAATTTTAATTTTTTACTATTTTTCAAAAAAGTAAAAAAAATTCTTAACTTTAACAGCTCCCTATAAGAACACAACATAACCAAGCTTCAAGATTTTAATTGATGTTGTTACATTATTTTGTCCATTTTTATTCGATATCCAACTTTATTAAAAAATTTTACATTTTAAAATTCAATTAAGTGCCACTTATGACACATTTTACCCCAAAGTGTGCCATTAAATAATATTGAGATTATAAATTATCATTTATTCCTATACGTTTTTCCAACATCTTTATAAAGTCCTACATAAAATTTTGTAGAAACTTTTGGTCGTATGTTTATATTTATTCAGCAGTCGACTTCAATCTTAGGTCTCAGGGATGGTGGTAGGTCAGATTTACGTTGAATATAGCCCTCTATACAATATCAGATAAATTTCAATCATAGGTTCTTTTAAGAACCAAAATATACTTTAATTAGTCCATAAGTATATAGTCGCTAATGAGCTTAAGTTTTTGATTAATACTTGGTACAAAAATTACAATTGTTTCGTGTCGAATTTAATAACAAAAGTAGATTAAGTGTACCCAAAATATAAAAAATAGTAGTATAAATAAAAAAAAAAAAACTCGGACACAATTTCCTCTAAAAAATACTTATAAGTAAATCATAGTAAACTTTAAATTTTCATACATATTTAATGTTCCTTTTTAAAGCTGCAAGTCATAGTTGCCATTTTCATTTTAAAATTTTAATTTTAATCTATAACCAATATTTATTTAGTCATTGTCTTAATAACTCATTTTAAACGACCGTAACTTTATACCATTCATTTGTACTAGATTTAGAGTTTTATGGTGTCATATTAACACCTGCAGTACTATGTTTACCCATACATAGCTATTTATGACAGCAAACATATATATTTTTAACAAATACTATATGAGCTAAGTATATACAAGAAGTAGTAGAAGTATTCGTAATCTATGCCATTGTAGCTGTTGCCTTTTGAAAACAATGGTAAAATAAGCAAAGTCATGCACCACTACACAGTCATCAAAATTAATTGAAAAATGCATATACATATTCTCACTAACAAATACAAGCAAAAGATTATATATAGATTTAAACAATTTTACACATACATACACACATATATGTTATTAATGCTTATATGTATGTAAAACTCTAAACTATTACAAGTGAAAGTGTTGCAATATAATCAATAACTGTTTATTAATATGTATGTGTATTTATAGGTTGAAATATGTGTATATGTATAAGTGTTCATATTACTGTTTAGTAACTATACACACATACATATGTATTCACCTTTATATTAGTATAAGTGTGTGCATGTGAGTGCTTTTATATGTGCATTAGATTATATGATGCGTGTTAGAATTTGAATTGAAATTACATTTTATAAAACATGACATACACTAGTTGTACGAGGGTGGTTAGAAAAGAAACGTAAAAATCAATAGTTTAAAAAAATTGTCTACATACGCCTTTAATCATTTCAAAAGTGGAAGTTGCAAGTTAATTTATATTAAATTCAAATATGTTGCTTCGTATTTCTTAAAAAAAAACAATTTTAAGAAATTATATATTGTTTAATCCCTCCCTCGTAAAATATAGTACAATATAACCCTTTTTCCCTTTATTTTCATTCCTTTCCCTTTATTCTCATATTGTTGCTAACTCACCCAATTCATTAGTAAGTTGAATTCGCTCCTTAGCACGTATGATGGCCTAAGCCATTGTGTTAAACGTATTGTGTTGCATGGTAAATCCTTTTTCTCTCTCTCCCTTTCTCTCTCCTCTCTGTCTTTATGAGTATGAATTTACAATTTGTAAACAATTCAATTAGATTGAAAAGTACTTTATGCGCAAATTGCTTTTGAATTATTAATTTGTGTTTGTATAAACTCGCTAAGGATGGTGGTAGTACCTACATACATAGATTCATAGCTAACTGATGATGGCGTTGATAATGATTATGACGATGGTTATTAAACTGCATACATAGAGTTAAATACTAAAGTCATAAGTTTATTTAACGCGATTTGTTATAAAAGTAAATTGTTAAATGTTTTCCATATAATAAATTTATTAATTGAAAGAGAAGGAAGTGCTTTTTTTATTTTGTTTAGTTAAGAAGGGTGAGGAAAAGGAAGGGAAGCATAAGGGAGAAAGGAAATTGTAATAAAGTAATTTAAAGATTAAGGAGAAGTTTTTCTTAAGATGTATGTATTTATTGTTTGTTTTGTAGCTATTATAAAAGAACAATATTTTAAGGTTAAGATGATTATTTGCAAGATTAAAACAAAAGTCCCTAAGGCATTTAAATTTTAAAAGGTACCACTTCTATAGTGGCTCTCAGCTTAAATTATGCAGTATACAATTTTATTTTTAAAGCTCCATAACAAAGTAACAGACTGGAACTAAAAATAAAATTTGGTATCATTTCTAGTTTAACATAGAACCATTATTTATTGTTAAAGTTTACCTTTAAGTACCTTCAAAATATAAAAGCAAAAAAAATCTAATATTTTTTCTCACAGCTTATTTTATGCAGCCACTTTCGACATCAAAAAATTCAAAATTGTGACCTACTATCACAGTATTTATTATCTGGAATGGTAGCATAAATTGTTTGCAAAATATTTGAAGCAATTTCTTACCGGTGCCTGCACTTTTTGTGTAACATTAAGCGAAATGTGTTCCTTCTGCATTTTTAGGGCCTAATTCCAATTTTATTATGTAAATTTCAATATGGACCACAAATTTTTAATAATATTGATATCTAACTACTGCTTAGGTAGCATCGTTAAATTTAGGTCCTTATGTATTAGCAAATTTTGCACAATACTAAATTTGTTCTTCGTATTGTTACCTTGGCAGTATCAAAAATATGATAATATGCCCTGATTCTACGCACTCTGCAAAAAATTATAATTTATTATCTAAAGGTATCTTATACTGTCCATTAATGCTCTATCATACACCATTAACCGATATACAGGCCCAAACCATGAGACTGCCACCAACATGCTTCATTGTTACTTATTAAGGAGTGAGATCGAAAAAATCTAAACACATTTTGCCTCATAACTTTTTTCGGAATCAATATTCAAATTTTTTTTTTTTTTTTTTTTTTTTTTTGATCTAGTTATCATGGAAAAATACTTCAGTTATTATTTTTAATAATAATCATGTTAATTTTTCCTTATTTTCATCAAAATAAGTAACGACAAAGATTTACGTCCTACAAGTTATTAAAATATTTAAAAAAATCCAAATAGGTCTTACAAATAATTGACCACAGAATTAAATGTCGTCCGTAAAACCGTTTCTAATGTTATTAAACAGTATCAAAACACATCAAACAGTATTATTGATGTGAAACCTAGTTCAGTAAGAAAAAAGGACCACATGATATTGGGAAGGCCACAAAATTGAAGGCATATTGAAAGGAACTCCAAACACATCTGGTAGAAAATTAGCTCAGTTTTCTCAGTGCTTCGACTATTGCACTATGGTTTCGCGGACCACTTTTCTTGGCCAAAAATAATTTTGGTAACATTTTCAATTTGTGTTTTAATTATCGTAGTTTTGTAGCAAACACTTCAAAACGCCAGAAAATGAAGTTTTTTGCTATTTTTACTAATTTGTCTTCATAATACAACAGGTCAAAGTTCAGTTTCTTAAGCAAATTTAAAATATGTATAAAAAAAGGTGCCTTTTTTCAACGGTTTTCATTAATTTATACACACAGAAAAAAGATTAGTTGGAAATCGCCTACCACCATATTAATTTTATAATATGTACCAATTTTCTATTAGACTTATCATAATTTTGCTAATAGAAAACAAATTCTATTCCTATATAGATAAGAAGATACTAATATTTAAATTTACGTTCCTATTATAATATAATTGGTTAATGCAACCAATTCATGCTCTTTTTAAAATTAAAATAACAATTCAGTAGTGGTAACCATATTTAGTACATTTATAATCGGTTTTGTATCGAATATTTTAATCGTGGCAATCAATAAGTCGTTCAGTAACAAGTATTCTAAACTAGCACTGAATATTCAGTTACAGCAATTAATACTTTATTACAAACATTTATTGTGGAAACTAATTCGGTTGCCTTAAAAGAAAAAATTGGTTAAATTGGTTTTGACATTTCTAAAAATATTATAAAAATAAAAATTGTTTAAAAAAAATTAAATAAACCAAAAACAAGCAAAAAACAAAAGGAATTTAATATTGCTTTGATCTTTACTTTGATATTACTTATGTGGGAGAAAAATGAATTTGTTAATAGAAAGTAAATAGTAAGTAATAGTGACTAACAAACAACCTTTTCTTTAATGACTATATTCTTTATATTATTTCCTTTTAGAAGTCTCAGTTGAAGAGAAAGAATTGTTTATAACATTAAATCCGTATTGTTACCAGAAAAGTGCATTTGTCAGCTAAAGACATTTCTCTATTGTGTGTGTGTGTTATTTTATAAAAGTTTAAAATAAATTAATTCAATATAAATACGTATATTTGAGGATGAATTTTATTTTCATTCCAATCGAATAATCCGATTACAAGAACCAATTTTTTTGGAGGTATTTCTGTTACTTCTATTGTTAATTTTATCATCCCTACTGAATTATTGTTCTAAAAACGGATAGTTCTACTGATTTTTCAATTCTAAGAACCGAAATATTTAGTAATCCCAACAGAATTTTATAATAGTTGGTGCAACCATTCAAATTCGATTGGCAAAAAATTCGGTTATGATAACGAAACCGTATTCTCTGTGTAATTATTGAGTACAACAATTTTTTAAATAAGTTTTTTACGGAAAATATTTCTTAGTATAAGTACTTTTATAATTGGATACGAAATCAGTAAGAACAAAATGAAATTGGATTCGTAAGAAATTTTACATTTCATTAAACCTGCAAGTTTTTGGTGAAAACTGGTAAAGAAAAATTGAACGAAAATAAATAAACATATACCTGAGCTATATTATCCATATTGTCTCGTTCTTCGATTTTTTGCGATTTTCCAGAAAATCCATCTTTTCCTTATAAATTAGCATTGTAAATTCTTATCATTTATAAGGGTCTAACCAATGAAAAAAAATGCCATGATATGAAATAAAATAACAGATATTGCTAAAATATAGTTGTGTATCAAAATAAATGCTGCTAAAGCAAAATTCACGCCTTTAGGTTGAGTTATAAGTGAAATATTTGTAAACTGCCTTTGGAATGACTGTACTTCTGTCGCATAAGAAGTGTGAAAATGAATTTAATTTTTGAAATACAAAATAAATACTTTAAATTGTTTTGATTTTCATCTAAATCATATTTCAAATATGATAATTTGTTTTTTTCCATTTTGGTAGTTTTGGCCAAAAAAAGTGGTCATTTGAAACCATAGTGTATTGGTGCGAAAATTTAAAGCTAAAGGAAAAGTTGATAACATATAAAGTACTGGCCGAATCTTCGCAGCTTGTGTCTCAAAAAGTTTTATTGCTAATGATCGAAGCAATGTTGGAGATAAGTTTAAGACCCAAAAGCAGCAAAAATTTCTTACAAAATTCATGGTATAACAAGCTTTTTGCAGTTGCGGCAAAACAGGAAAGTCATTTGATACATCCGGATCTATAAATACCAAAATATGCATAAAGGAATATTTGCAAAAAAGACTTTCTCTTTTCTTAAGAAAGCACAATGTGTGCGGTCGGTGACTTTGGCACAACGTGAATTTCGTCGCTGATTTTCTGGCCGTCCAACGCCTACTGGTGAAACACTGCGACGTTTAGCCGCTCGCCTCGAAGAGACTGGCACAACACGAGATGCTGCCAGGCGTGGCAGACCCCGGAGTAGCCGTTCTGCAGAGAATATTGCTGCTGTAGCCGAGGATGTAATGGAAGCGCCGTCGACATCGACCAGACGACGTGCCACGCAAATGGGTATCAGTCGACGGTCTTTACAGCGAATTTTGGTACAAGATTTGAAGATGTTTCCGTACAAAGTCCAGACGGTGCATCAGCTGTTAGCTGCTGACCGCCAATCGCGTCTAACATACGCTCAAGCCATCCTTAATCACCACCAAGAGGAAGATGATTTTTCATCAAAAGTAATCATGAGTGATGAGCCATTACACCCGCTCAAAGTCACCGGACCTTTTTTCTTCGAAGACGTAGCGGGCCAAACGGTTACTGTGAATGGTGAGCGCTACAGAGCAATGATCAACGAGTTCTTTTTGCCGCAACTTGATGAATTGGGATTGGAAAACATGTGGTTCCAACAGGACGGTGCAACGGCACACACTGCACGTGCCACAACCGATATGCTGAAGGATGCATTTCCCGGGCGCCTATTCTCCCGTTTTGGCGATTTGCACTGGCCAGCAAGATCGCCTGATTTGACCGCTCCAGACTTCTTTTTGTGAGGCTTTTTGAAGTCGCGGGTTTATGTCAACAAGCCCCAGACTCTTGCAGCTCCTAAAGACAATATCCGTCAAGAATGTAAGGACCTATCGCCGGAAGTTTTGGCCAAAATGATGGAAAATGCCATAAAAAGGGCTCAAATGACAATCAACTGTGGCGGCGGCCATTTACATGACATCATATTCTCGACTTGATGTAAAAAAAATTAAAAGACCAAATAAAAATAATCCACAAGAAGAATCAAAGTTTTTCATTTTTTTTTTTTTAATTACAGCCAAAAAACTTCGGAAGTTTACTTTTGCACCACCTTGTATTTGTTTGATGAAATATTCTAAAACCGTAATTTTTAAGCGCTGGTAGGAAAATGAAAATCAATTGTAAATTTTTCTTTTTTAATATTTTCTTATATTAAACATCGTTTGAGGGGTTATCCTACAAAAATTTTATCTACGGAATAAAATTATTTCATTATAATTTTTTTTTTTTTAAATACCTATATTAATTTTGGAAACTCAATATTTAATGGAATGTTCCAACTTAAAAATATGATTAGTTTATATAAGAAAATCCATAAAATTATATTTTTGAATTTTGGATACGACTTTTTCACATCTTTTAAAATATTAGCAAATATATGTGATACCTATTATATTAGTAATTTTTAAGAATTATTTAAAAATTTTAAGGTATTGGCGAACATTTTGTTATCTTCACAAGTGGATATTTGCCATTCTAAAACTACCAAGTGAAACACTGTGCGCTGTTAGGGAACTGAAGATGAATTTTAAAATAATTTTTCGTTGATTATTTTTATCGAAATCTTAAAAAAATCGTTTCTTCATGATACTTTAATATATATGCACCTTTTAATAGGAAAAATTAATCACCGGTATATAAACACAAATTTTAAAATAAGCCAGACGGACGGATAGACATCGTAAAATAGAAAGAGAAAATGGCAAAGTGTCGAGTTGTATGTTTTGATTTATGATGTGGGGATAAAAAAAATATATTCTAACTATTGCAGCATAAATGCATAAACAATTAAACAAATTTTAAGTAGTCTAATGTTAAAAAAAAAACGAGAGAAAAAGTTATAGTCGGTCAAGCCCAACCATATGATACCCTACACCATTGTGTACATTATAATTCGGGGAGGGGTCTTTTATTAGACTTGGAGTCAAATATGGACCGATACTCATAAGTGTAAAATAAAACATACGAATACAGAATATTACGTTGATGCTGACATTTATATGAATTTATTCACTTTTGGGTGATTCCTGAAAGAGGGCCTTATATGGGAGCTATGGTAAATTATGAACCGATCTTTCTAAAATTTGGCACTATCATTTATGGTCTTATTTGTGTGGGTTTATATGGGAGCTATGGTTAATTATGGATCGATCTTTTAAAAAATCGGCACACTTATTTAGATTTATATGAAACTTATACGTGCCAAATTTTATTAAAATACTGCTATATTTAAGGAATTTATGATCGTTAACCCTTTTCCGATCGTTAACCCTGGACCGATCATAACCAATCTCAATAGGCTTCGTACCTGGACTATAAGAAACCTGTTTACCGAATTTCATTAATTTTGCTTGAAAATTGGTTTACATGGACGGACAGACGGTCAGACGGACGGACGGACATCGTTAAATTGACTCAGAAAATGATTCTAAGCCGATTGGTATAAATTAAGGTTGGTCTTAGACCAATATTTTTGGGTGTTACAAACATCAGCACAAACGCATAATACCCTCCCCACCTATGGTGGTGTAGGGTATAATTAAACAGTTCTAGTGAATTAAGATTTTTATGCCGCATTAATGTATGAAAAATAGCTTAATTTGGCTAGAGGAGGCCATGTATCTGTTGGGTTTTAAGCAAAAGTATAAACTTTTTATACAAGTATTAAGAATGTAGAAAAAAGGTTAGAATAAGGAGTTTGATAATTTATAAAAAAAAATTGAGGAATGTTATGTGATTGCAAAATTTCTAGAAGGAC
The DNA here is from genome assembly GCA_951394005.1 of Protophormia terraenovae. NCBI lineage: Eukaryota > Metazoa > Arthropoda > Insecta > Diptera > Calliphoridae > Protophormia > Protophormia terraenovae. Next base: position 11,838,308 of record OX596074.1, on the reverse strand, counting down.
TTAAAATTTAGCATTTTTGTGTTCTTTTTTAAACATAAAGTTAATATTTAAACTTTAATAAAATTTAAACGAATAATGATATTTTATTGAAATTTCAGTATAATAGGTATAACTTGTCTTAAAATCATAGAATTAAAAAAACTCATACTTTTTTACAAGAAAATATCCAAAATCCCAATCCTTATAAAACATGTTTAAAAAATTGAATTTTTTCATTAAAATTTGCACCCTGCCGTTTTAAGGAACGTTTGTCAGAAAATACTTTTTGGGTGTTTAACTTACATATGGAGTTGTATGGTTAAAATAATTTTAAGTTGATTCCAGCTTTGCAATTTAAGAACTTAACAAAAAAATTAAAACGATTTTTCAAAATTGACAAAGTTCGGATAGGGCTTGTGGGCAGACCTTTGCCCCAAACTCCTCTGGATTCACTTTACACGCATTTGTATTAAGATTTCTTTGAAAACATAAAAAAATGATAATGCCCAGAATAAAAAAAAAAAAAAAAACAAATTTTGTCTGTAAATAAATATTGCCACATTTTTGGAAAAAAAGCCAAAAAATTTGAAATTTTTTAAAGTTCCAATTTGAGATTAAAAAAACTTTTTAACGGATTCATATATTTATATGGTTCTTGCCGCAATATTATTTAGAATTTTGTAGGAAATCTGGCGAATATTTTAAAAAAGACGAGGCCAAAAATGGAAAAATTTATTTCGACCTGAATATTTTTTAAACTGAAAGTTATAACTTACACATGTAAGCATATTTTTTGTAGAGATTTACAAGCACTATCTATAAATAAAACGTCTTTTCTGGCCAAATTTGGAGGGCTACCCAATACCCCCCTGACCCACTAGGGGCCTAAAACTGCGTTACCGTTGAAAACTTTTAAAAAGTGTCCAAAAAAGGGTATTTCAAAATAAAATGTCGCCAAAAAAGGGGATTTCTTGAGATAAAGGGGCCAATGCTTAAAAACATAAAAACCTCATTAAAATTTATTTTTTTTTTAACAACAAAAACATGTTTTTTTTTTTTTTTTTTTTTTTAAGAAGACTACAAAATACAGTTTATTAATAACAAAATAATTTATTTACAATTATTTTAAAAAATTTTTTTTATTGCAAAAATAAATAATTATTCACAAAAATAGTTATTTTTTATTAACTAAACATCTGTACTTTTGTTTGAGGCCTTCACTCGTGCTCCAGTCTTTCAATTCAATTTAGGACTGAACGCATGGATATACAAGTATTGACTTAAATCTATTGGACAAATTAATTTTTATTATTGATAATTTATTAAAAAAACAAGTTCTTCCGAGGCACTGCTACATCTACTGTCAAACTGTTTCCAAAGTTATTAAACAGTGTCAGAAGAATTCGACCATTTATAGGAAACATGGTTTGGGAAGAAAAAGGTCCATATAATATTGGGAAGGCCAAGTAAATTAAAAGCATATTAAAAAGAACTCCAAACACAACTGGTAGAAAAGCAGCCCGGTTAGCTCAGTGCTCAGAATATTTGGTGCGAAAAGTTCAATATTCAATAACTGACTATTTCAAAATACAATGATTTTACTATAGAAATACATATTGTATTTTATATGGACGTAAATATAAGGTAAATCCATGTTATACCTACGACTTAAGCTGTTTAGAACAATACATTAAGCTCAGGTTTTCCTTCTTATTCGTAGGACACCAAAAATTAAGATTTCCATAATTTTTATACTTTTGAAAGATTTTATTTAATTATATTATTTCAATTACAAAAATTTTATTATTTTATTCTTCAAAATTGCATTTTCATTCCTTAAACAACTTACCTGATAACACTATGCAACAGTATTTTTGGGGGCGGAATCATTCCGATTGCAATTGATAGCTCTTGATATGTGTAATAAACCCTCCAAAGGATTTTTCGCTGATAGGTACAATTTTTGTTTTATGACCACTTCAACTTTTCTATTTTTGCACCAAGGTAGTTATAGATAAATCGAAAAAAATAATATCAATATAGTTCGAAGCTAAAATAATTTTCCATAAATCTTTAGAGCATTTAACGGAGAATATTTCATTAGAACTTTAAATACATTTATCTTAACTTATAAGGGGTCATTTCGAGTCCGTTTTAAAGAAATGACATGAAAGTCGATTTAAAATTGAATTTAATGGGTAAATATGTTCTACATATATTTTCTTCTTCAAATTTTACTAGGGGTCTCCAAAGATAAAAAATTCATCCGACTTATCATATGTTGTTAAAAGAGAAAATTGTGAAATTTTCCCATATTTCTTATATAAACTCCTTAAACTGGGCCATGAAATATAACATAAAGTTTAATGTTTTGTACAAATCGTAAATAAAATTAATAATAATTAATAATGAAATTCGGCGTAGAAAATTTCTGTAGAATATTTTAACCCATTAAACTCACGTTTTAATTGACTTTTGTTTAATTTTGTTTAAACGGTCTAGAAATGACCCCATATAATCAGAGATAGATGAATAGAAAGCTCTAATGAAATATTGCCATTTAAGTGCTCTAAACATTTATGTAATGTAATTTATGTAATGGTTTATGCATTTCGAACCATATTTATACTACTTTTTTCTATTTATCTGAAACTACTTTGGTGCAAAAATAAAAAAGTTTAAGTGGTCATAAAACAAAAATTTTGCCTACCAGCGAAAAATCCTTTGGATGGTTTATTCCACATATCAAGGGCTATTAATTGCAATTGGAATGATTCTGCCACCATGCAATGATCATCAATTTGTTGCATAGTGTAATCTCCCCATATACGTTCACAATTTCTCCTCCAATATTTAATTAACTTTTTATCAAAATCATATTTTTATTAAACAATTAAATGCTACCCCAATATTTTTTTTCTGCAGCTTCAATCAAACAAAACATTCTACACATTTTAACCATTGTTGTGTTAAAAAGGTTATTACGGGCATATTTTTTATATCTTTTAGTATTTCATAAACATCAGCATCATCGTTATTTCATACAATAATATTGCACCATGTTCTGCCTATTTGCCACCTGGTTGTATGTCAGTATGTACGTCTGTCCGTCTGTCTGTCTCTTACTTACATATTTTCTTGTTTTACCTTAAGGTCTGTGTATAATGGTGCGAATAACTTAAGGCATTTGTTGTTTGTTTATGCCTGCACGTAAATTGTGTTTTTTTTTTCTTTTTCATGGTATTCATGTGTACGAGTATGTGTGTGTGTATAGTGTCCTCACCTGTACTAATCAGTTTAATACAAAATCCTTGTTAAATTTGTTTTTCTTTATTACATATGATTTTTATGAGTTTTTATATGTTTCTGTGTATAAATGTTTTCTGGTTTTCTGCAAAACGTGCTTGAGGTAAAATTATTATTTTGTTTTCTTAAGGTTTTTTTTATTTTTTATTATTTAACGTATGATATTATTGTTGAGTTACAATAGTATGTATTTTTTTTTGGTTTATATTCTTTTTCTGGTTACAAACTAATTTTATCACTTTTGCTTATTTCCGTTTGTTGTGCCATCATTTTTTTTTTTTTATTTTTGTTATTTTGTATTTTATTAAATTTATATATTTGTTTTTCTTTTAGTATTTAAGTTTTAGTGTTTGTATGTATATGTGTTTGTGGTTTTCTTTATAAAGACTTTTATGTATGTTAGTAGTTAAATTGTCTATAAATATAGACAAAACAATAAAACCAAAATTTATGACTTAAGTTATAAGTTAGGAAGGTTAAAGAAATTGAGAAAGTTATAAAAATAAAATAGTATAATAGTATGAGAAAATATTAGATGGAAAACGACTTTAAATTTACGGTACACTAACAAATTAAATGTTGTGCCTTGAAATCCAATAATTTCTTAAAGATATAATTTTTCGTAAGAATTATTTTAAGTCTTTTCCCAACTAATTGGCATCAATCACAAAAGCTTAAGAGAAAAACAAGTGTTTCAAAAAAAAAAAAAAAAAAAAAAACATTTTCATTACTTCAAAAGTAGAACTTAGTTTTCTACTTTTTGTAAGAAATCAATAAATGCTTTCAAATAAGTGAAAATATATGTATTTTTGCTAGGAAAAAAGATTAATTATTTCCAAGAAAATTGAAATTTTAAAAATTTAAAACTATTTTTAATATTACGTGACAAAGTTAAACAATAGATTTGTTCATTTGAAATTTTAGAAAAACTATTAAAAAACAAGCGCGAATGTTATATTCGGCCCGGCCGAATCTATATACCCACCATCAACTTTTTCAAATTTTACGTTATATGGGAGGGGACGGTAAAGTGGGTGGACCACGCTCATTTTTCCGAGTTTACATTGGTCCTTGAGCTATTTGAACAAAAATTCACCTTATATGGGAGGTGGGCGGTAAACGGACACCCTGTGTTTCTAGTTTTTAGCCCATAACTTTTTGGTTTATTAACCGATTTTGCCCATTTTCAATACCAAACAAACCTTATATAAGATAAATATTTGTGCCAAATTCGTCCCCCTGTGTTGCTCCGTTCGAGCCCTATCCTGATTTCATCAGACGGACAGACGGACGGACATAGCTAGATCGACTCAGAATATAACCAGGACCCAGAAAATATATACTTTGTGTGGTCATAGATGATTCCTTCGAACACTTTACACGATTTTGATAAGTGATACATCAAAAGATGCATACGTCTTCAAGGCATGTCAACAATATTTTTCATTCGCTCAAGAATTTCAGAGTTATGGATCAAAATGTGCACCACTTTTCAAAAAATAAAATTAAAAAATTGTCGGTACTAATTACAGAATAACTATGGAAATATTAACTGGACAAAAAAATTATATAAATTCAGCTCAAAGACAATTTAAGTCGCTATATACTAAAGTTCAATTTATCTTAATTGGACAAACTGTTCTCGAGTTATACAAGTGTGACTGCCTGAAGACGGGGTCATAGTAGTCATGCCCATAAAAAAAATCAATGCGTGATAGAAAAAAAGTTAAAGCTGATTCTTATTTAGCATGTTGAATTCTATATAATCCACCTATTTTTTTATTTAAGACGAAAAAACATTTTTTTTGTTTGGCCTCTAGTGTATTTCCACTTAGCCATAGGCATGCATGGGTAACCAAACTTAACTGTGAATCCAATCAAAATTTGTGCATAAATTTTTACAATATGTGGCTTTATTTACTCGTAGTTTTGCCAGCTTTGAGGTAAAGGTGATAAACTTAAATATTTTTGATGTTTTCACTTAAAAAAAAAGGTTTTAGTAATAATGAAATTGAAAAAAGATTCGGATGTGCCGAATCTTTGATACCCTTCACCATATTACCATCTTACTATTTTATAGACATCATATTACCATATTACCGACAAATAATAAAATTTTCGCCTTAACGTATGCTTTCATATTTTCACATATATAAATCTAAATTTTTTTCAAACTACGAAAATTTGAATATATAAAAAAAACAATCATAGCAGGCTTTGCTTTTAAAAAATAAACAACAACAATTCCATATTTATTTATTTTTTTATGTGTGTATATACAAACTAGCTGCATATACAAAGAACAACAACAACACTGTTATTCATTATATTACTTCTGTTGCTAACTACTTGTCTATACAAAAAACGTCACTAATAGTCATTACAATGCTTAATATACATGTTTGTGTGTGTATTTATATTCTTAACAGATTTGTTTTTGGGCCATAACTCTGTTGATTATAAACGAATTTGGTTTGTTAAAAAAAACGAAATTTTATAAAAACATTTATGACTGATCTATATAAAAATAAAAATCTGTAGCTTGAACAAGGTCTTCAAAAATAAAAAATTCGTTTTCCCCGATATCTCAGTTATTACTGAACCGATTTATTTAATTTTTTTAGCACAAAAATTCAGAAAATAATTTCCGAGCCTCCTTTGAAAATTCGAAGTCCCTGGTATATGCAGAGGCTTCAGACACTGAAAAACCGGTTTCAAAAACCGGTTTTTAAAGCATATCTCTGCCATTTATAAACCGATCCTGCTGATTCAAAAAACCGAAATTTTATAAAAATATTTGTGACCGATCTGTATAAAAATAAAAATCTATAGCTTAAACCAGGGCTTCAAAGAATAAAAAATGCGTTTTGTCCGATATCTCAGTTATTATTGAACCGATTTATTTCATTTTTTCAGAACAAAAATTCAGAAAATAATTTCCGAGTCCCCTTTAAAAATTCGAAGTCCCTGGTATATGCACAGGCTTCAGAAACTAAAAAACCTGTTCCAAAAACCGTTTTTTAAAGCATATCTCCGCAATTTATAAACCGATCCTGCTGATTCAAAAAACCGAAATTTTATAAAAATATTTGTGACCGATCTGTATAAAAATAAAAATCTATAGCTTAAACCAGGGCTTCAAAGAATAAAAAATGCGTTTTGTCCGATATCTCAGTTATTATTGAACCGATTTATTTCATTTTGTCAGAACAAAAATTCAAAAAAAAATGTCCCAGACTACTTTGTAAAAACGAAGTCCCTAGTATATACAGAGGCTTCAGAAACTGGAAAACCGGTTCTAAAAACCGGTTTTCTTAACATATCTCCGCATTGTATAAACCGATCTTGCTGAATTCCAATAGCAAAATTCTCGAAAGCATTTCCGATCGTTTGATATATATATTATATATGTCAGTTATCGGTGGGCTTCATAAACGCCATTTCAACCGACACACGGACGGACGGACGGACATGGTCCTATCGTCATCATTTGTTACAAGGATCCCGAAAATGTCAACTTTTTTGCTCTCCGACGAAAATTGTGGGAATTACAAACGGAATGACAAACTTATATATACCCTTTATACCTGTGGTGAAGGGTATAAAAAAGAAATCTTGAATTTTGCATGAACAAATTTTTCCGACACTTTTTTCGAAATATCTCCTAAAATATTGAGCGGATAGTAAAGCGACTTAAAGCCAATGTTATTCCACATATTTTGGTGTATTATTTATATAAATCGTGCATTCCTTTCTCGAGTTATAGTGAAATATACTCGAGTAATCGGCTTATTTAGGGCGCAATATTAGACACGCCCATAAAAAAAATCCCGATCTGATGAAAAAAAACTGAAAACAGATTCGAGTTTTGTGGAATTCCATCTAGTCTACATTTTTTTTTTTTTTTTTTTTGAAGGAGCTCAAAAAAATTGTTTTGTCGATTAGTGTTATGGACTGATTCTTAGAAAATTTAGCACTGTAGTTTTTACTTTCTGAAATCTCATTTGTATATAATATTAACTTGATACTAATATTTATTTAGAATTTATGAAAGTTAAAGTGATTTTTGAAGGAGGGATTTACATGGGAGCTTAAGTCAATTAAGTGAGAAAAAAAAAAAATTATATGGAGATATAATGAACTCTGATTTTTTCCGGGTTCTGGTCCATAACTTTTTGGTTTATGAACCGACCTATTTTATTATTAATACCAAATAAATTATATAAAAACTATATAAAAAGAATATTTGAGCTTAATATAACCAACATAGGTGATCCAAACTGATATTCTCAAGAGCAGGACAGTGACATATAAGATTCTCCACTGTCTTTGCCTCTTTCTCATCTAAGCAACTTCTACATTAGACGTTATAATGGAGTCCTAGTCTCCTAGCGTATGCATCAGCAATCCAGGGCTCAGTAACAATGACTACGAGTATCTGTAGCTGACGCCTATGCAATCTCAGTATATAGTTCGATCGTAAGTGATCATACTGGGGCCATATGGACTCATTTGTCGTCAACAAATATTGCAGTATCATGGATCGGCAAGATAAGAGCGCCACACCTACCAGTTGATCATATTCCCCATTATGAAGGAGGGAACCAGTTTTTGTCAGTTCCTCCGCAATAATATTTCCCGGAGTGTTTGAATATACCCTTGCCTAAATTAACTATAGCCTGGATATCGAGAAAACATCCGAGAGAGATTTAATCGGGGGATGACTATAGGTACAAATTTGAATATCTACTCCGAATATCCTATAGTACATTAGCCAATTTATCGCTCTCCTAATGGCCTAGATATTCGCTTGAAGGGTGCTACAGTGATCCGACAGTTTAAAGGAAATATACTTTCCATATACAGGAATGTATACAATGGTTGGCCATTAGATCCACCGGCATTCCAGTTCACTAAAACAAATAATGCCCTTTAGTGCGATTCGGTAACTTTTAACGATTCGATAATCGCTAGACTTGTCAATAGCATTTGTTGTTGGCTGTAACGATTGTACGATTCACTAAGTATTCTTAAACGATTGTATATAACTATTGTTGTCATGTGGCAACTCTCTACAAGGAAATGCCGAAAGAAAGTAAAGTTCCAAACCAGATAGAAAAGAAAAACAAACTAATTTGAGACAAATCGATTTTTTTTTAACAATTTTAAGACCGCGATTGATTAAATTATGTCTTTGATATTGATTAAGATATGTTTCAGTTAATGGTTTTCTTCGAAATGATCACTACTCCTAAAAAACGTGGAAGTACGGACTATAACCTTGGAAGCACATATTACAATTACAGAAGATCGACTAAGTAATAGGGTTGACTTCTCGGCTACTTTTTGTTGTTAATATAACAACACAAAAATTTTTGTCTTTAAGTTGACCCAAACAAGTATCGTTAAAAGTGTTACAGAATAACAAAATCGACAATTTTGTTGTTTACTATTTTTAACGATTCGATTATCGTTAAAACAAGTTACTGAATCGCACTACTGGATGGTGTTGTAGAATTCCGCAAAAGGTGGATTTTTCCATCGTCTTTCACAATACTAACGCTCCATACATAAGTATGGGCTTGATCACAATATCGAAGAGCCATTTCGTATTCTAGGGATTTAACCTCCAGGATTTTCCTAAGGTAAAAACACATATAAAAAGACAATGTTTGATGTTCTAGCCTGGATATTCTGGATCCAGTACAGTTTGAAGTTCTGTATAATATCGAGGTAATTTGCACTATCCGATACCTTTAAGTCAATCCCGTTTAGGCAAGCAAGTGGGAAAGATGGTATTTTGTATCTCCTTGAAAAGAGAACTAGTTCCATTTTTCATCCATCCATCTACTGAGTAGGCCTAGAGCAGTTTAAAGGCGGTGGGATATGGTATCTAGGTATTTTCTAGATACAGCCACCACAACATCGTCTGCATCTGCGACAGTTTTGTACTTCAAGGAATCAAGTTCCATGAGCTCCGCCCTGAGGAGTGCCTCGATTTGCTACTCTATAAGTGGTAGCCGCTCCCATAGTAGAGATTATGACCCTGTTGGTCAGAAGCCTTCTTATGATGCTAATAGTCGACTGATGTATGCTCAGTCTTTCTAGAGCCAACTTAATTTTCTCCGGTGTTACATTATTAAAGGCTGCTTGTGTATGTGGGATACAAGAATATTTAAAATCATATGATATATCAAAAATAGTTTGCTGCAGAGAGAAAACTGTTTCGTTGTCACAACCGAATTTTTAGCTAACCGAATTTGGTCGGTTCTGCGTACTATCTAGACATTCAGTTGCAATTACTGTATAATTTCGGTTGTAGCAACTGATTGTAAAACAAAATAATTCGTTTGTCACAAATGAATTTAGAAGTTGATTTTTTTTTTTAATTATTTGTAATTTGGATGTTCATTTTCCTCTATTCTGGTTTTTAAATTCCGCAACTCAGAGACAGCTTTGTTTAAGAGATCAGTACTGATAATCCTAATTTTGCAAGGTTTTATGGCTTCCAAGATATATTTTTAATGACGTATAGAGAGAAAATATTAACCAATGAATGTTTTTGCTTCTGATATCCTACTGTTATTTGTCCTATTAGAAATATGGGTCTTCTTCTTTCGCGTACAAACAACTGCGTTTAACTAATTGACTTATCTGAAAAGTATGAAAACATTGCAAATGGATGATGGGCAGAAAATAATAGCAATTTTCAATTTCCACTTTTTTCGTATTTGAAATATTTTTTGTATAAAAATATAAATTATTTTATTTAATTTAGAATGTCAAATGATAAATAAACTTCTTTTAAATTTTACAATTATTTGTCGGTTGGGAGCACTGAATCTGCTTTATTTGCAAATAAATTTATTTTAATCTTATACAGTAACCACATTGATAACATTTTCAGAATTAATAATTGTGTATTGTAACTGATAATATATTTTATGTATAAAAATACATTAAAATTTGCAGCTTAGAAATTACAAACACCATATTAATGGTACTGACAAATAATATTCATATTTTAATTTAATTGTCCCAATCAACATAGTCAAAATAGCTTCTAGAACTGTTTAGTATGGTTAATATGATCAATTTTGAAATAGTAGAGAACTAAATTTTACTAACGTGAAGAATTTGAGAGCATAGGGGCAGAAAATCTATTAAACTTGTAAATAAAAAATCGTTACATATTATGAAATAAAAATAGACACAAACGTTTTACAACCAATTTTTTTTTTTCTGTGTGTGTGAAATATCATAGGTCCACTACATTTACGTTAAATTTCAGATATATCATAGCAAGTAGCTAGGAATAGAAGAAATATTTTTAAAACAATTTTCCACCACCACATCATTTTACAAGAAAATTTAGATTTTTCATACAATTTATAAATTTTTTAGTAAACGTCTTATCTAATTTACCTACTGTAGCGCTTACCTCAAGATCTTTATCTTTTATTTATATTCCCAAAAAAAATTTATTGTTATTTTGTGCGTTTGAGTTTGCATCAGAATAATTGCTGTCTATGAAAATCTAATAAAATTAAATTTATCTTTTATCTCTAGTAAAACATTTAATACAAACAACCAAATATAAACCATATTGCTTTTATATTAAAATAAATTGTTCAAACAAAAAACCAAGAAAAAAGAGCTACTAATGAAAATTTGTTTTCATATTCTTGAAAATAAAACAAAAATCCTTCTGCTAATATTTAAATTTTATTTTACACATAATAAAGTTTAAGTTTATTTATGTGTTTGTTTTTTTATCTTGATTTACTTAAAAATATTAAAAATTCTTAATATGTTTTTTTAGTAAATAATTTTCTTTTAATAAAAAAACTAAAGATAGATGATGTTGCTTTATATTTCTTATTTTTGTCTGCTCATACTTCCGTTTCCTGTTTATTTATTTTGTTTATTTTCATTTTAAGCTTTGGTGTATATTTAATTTCTTTTTTTTTATAATATTTTTTTCCCCTATTTAATGTATTAAAGACTTTTTAACCATCATTAATCTTATTCATATTGTTAAAGTCTCCTTTTATGTGTATCTATGTATAAGTGTGTTTTTGTTTATGTCTTGCTAAGAGAAAAACACGTGAATGAATATGTTTTTATAAGGGTCAAATGTTTAAGAATTTGTAATTTATCTTTCTTTCCTTCTTTGTAATTTCTCGTGAAGCTTTTTTCAGTGCCATGATTTTTTATAACTGTGTTTATAAAGAAATATTTTATATTATATTTTTATGCTGTTTCTTTTTTGTCCACAATTATGTTTTATATAAACCCAAGAATTTTACTTTTATAAATAGCTTTGTAAATAATATTTTGATAAATAGTCATAATATCTTATAAACTGACTTAGACACGAAATAGTGGAAAAAAAAAATATGTGTAGAAGAAAAATCAAAGTATGTAGTGATGATAACAAGTAAATTATTGAGGTACATAGTAATTTATTATAGGTCGCTAACCTAAGGAAATTTCTAATAATTTATTATATTGTTGTGGAAAGTTTTGAAGTCTATTATTACATGTTAATATGTCAAAGTGTGGGGAAGATTTGGATGAAAGGTGGGAGGAGGAGGAAGGGGCGAGGACAGTTTGAATAGACTTTTCATTTCTTAAATAGTAGCGTATCGAATGAAAACAAATATCAGCTGCTTCTGTTAATATACTTTATTGCATGTTATTTTCCATAATATTGAATATCGACTAGTAATTCTATATTTAACAGTTAGAATATCTTCAATCTTTTTGAGTACAAAAATCATATGTTCATAGATTAATTTCTCCACTTTCAACAACCAGATTTCATTTCTAAAAAAAATGTGAACATTATTATTATTTGGTAATAATTTTCATATGTAAATATACGTATGAGTTGAGTCTGTAATGAGATAGAAATGTATGGAAGAAAAATGAGAACATAAATTAATTAGATCCAGCCAGTAGCATTGAGATATTTAATAATGTCACTAAGTCTAGTGTCAGATATCCCACAGAGGTTGTCTAATTGGTACCTTCCCAGAAATTTATGTCTGATTGCATTCAATGCTGGGCATTAGCATAGAAGATGATGCACTGTTTTTTCGCGATTGCTACAACTGCGACAGTATTCATTGTAGGGGAGATCAAGTCTGCTTGCATGTTTTCCGATCGTCCAGTGACCTGTAAATAATGCTATAAGTCTCTAGATGTCTTTGCGTTTGTAGCTAATGAGTTACATTGAGCGTTTCTCGTTGTAGTTAGGCCACATTTCCTTCGCGACTCTACATTTGTCCAGATTTCGCCATCTATTTTTCGCCTTTTCAAGATAGTGTTTTCGGATTCTGCTTTTGACTGATCCTAACGGGATTGCGACAGAAACCGATAAGGAGGCATTCATAGCAGAGCCTGCCCGGGCTAATCATTACCATAGTAATCCCTATGCGCAGGAACCCAGACTATAGTAATGGCATACAGTCGATTTAGTCCTAGCAGTTCCTCTTTACACTGTCTGACTAGAATAGAGGTAGTTTTGGGTGATTAAACCAATATTCCCTTGAATATTTCTATCGCGAATTTCCGCCTGGAATACACTTGCCTCATAAGGGAGTCTATATGAGTGTCTAATTCCAAGGTCGTCGGAGAAGACACCAAAGCCGACACAGCAGTTCGTCTTTGAGCCGTCAGTTCCATATTGTTCCATATTTCCATATTTTAGTTCCATATTGTTCAAGAAGATTTTCCCTTCTCCATTCGCTCCTGGTGGGAATATGAATACGTATGAGTAATATGTTATAAATTATGGATCATACGCCACCCTAAGTTGTAAGTAAAATGTTAATAGAAAACTCGTTTAGTCCCGAATTATGTTATTAATTATATTATTAATTGTTATGTAATCTCTTAGAAAAATATTGTCCGAAAAAAATCTTATTCTATGGATAATATATATTATTCTATCGGAATATATTGTTTTAAAGAATTTTTTTTTTTTTATTTTTGTTTGAAACACATTTTTAAATTTTATAATTAAAAGAATAAAGTACACGGTTTTATTTTCCAAAATTTAAAAAAGTTAAATTTTTCAGAACTAAATAATATTTTTAGTAATAATAATAATAATAATAATAATAATAAGAAAGAGCAAGAATAATAACAAAAAGTTACTGAAAAAGACTAAAGTAAACAAAAATCAATTAAAACAAAGTATAATTTTTACGACTTCTTGAGACCTTACAACTTGAGAAGTACAGACCACAATTTTTTTGTTTTAATTTAACACCAAGTATCAGTTTTACGACTCCTTGAGATCTTAGAACTTGAAAAGTACCGACCATATTTTTTTTTTTTATTAATTTAACACCAAGTCAAAGGTTTGAAGAACAATTTTAATATCAAGGAAACAAATTTTGAAACATAAACAAAAGTTTTTTTAAATTTAAGTTTTATGCCCGTATTCTCTATACCGATTTTACGTTCCGTCTGTAGACGGAAAATAGTCACAAATGGTATTCTGTAAGTCGATATAATTTTTTCGTCTGAGTTACGTGGTTTAGGTCTATGATATACGTTGCTTTCAAATGAGATGTTGCCAATGTTAAAAACAATATAAATTTTAAATAAATTACATTTATTACATTTTTTTCTACAATTTTACTTTTTTTTTTTAATATGTTAATACTAGTAATCAAAAAATAAACAAAATACAATTGAAAACATAAATCTAATAAATTTTTTCTTTTGTTGAAGATTTGTCGAACGTTATTTTGTAGTTTTAAGTTTTTAGATGCTGATTTACATCCCATTTTATAATTTGTTGTGGATATTTTGTGATATATGCAATACCAGCTATAAATGATGTAAAATCCAACTTTTGGTATATAAAACGATACAAAATAACATTCTGATATACAATGTAGCAATTTTATGATTGATTTAATTTTGTTTCCTAGCCCCCACAAAAATATCCCACCGCAAAAGGACAATATTCACTATTTAAAATTCATTATTCAGTTTAACAAATTTCCTGAGAGAAACACAGTATCAAATTTTTATTAGATTTAAGATAATATTTTATGCAAATAAACTATGAATCACACTTTAAAGGAATTAGTTCACATTTGGGCACAGCTTCCCTATTAGATCCTTCCCAAAAACCAAACGCACAATGGTCGGGATATGAAATGTATGAAAATATTGTATTATTACAATACTTATTAGAAATTGGCTTCTCACACAGTTTCCTTTGTGACTAAAAGACATTATCCCAAAAAAAAATTCTCCAAATGTTTTGAAATTATTTTTATTAAATAACAATTATACATAAAAATCTTTAAAAATACATGTTTTTATTGCTTGCCACAATCCAAACGATAAGGAAATAATAAGTGACTGTTTTGACAGATTAATCGACTGGTATCGACTTACAGAATACAAAATTTTTAAGCAAATAACGTAATAAATTGTCACTACCAAAGACAAAAACCCAGGCGCTAGTATAGTGAGATAGGGAATATGGAAAAAGACACTCAATAGTTTTTTAGTCGGAAAACGACAAAAATCGACATAGAGAATTGAGGCATTAATTCTAAAAAATGTTCACGAAAAAATCCATGCATTCAAATCCGCTTTTAGAAACTAAACCAATGGACGAATTTTTTTAAAGTGATATTTTTATTAATGACTGTTATGCTCAAGTTCTAAACATAAAAGAATAAATTAGTTCTTGTTGGTTTTTAAGGAAATATCTTATCTTTTCCGGAATTATTCTAATTAAAGGTTTATTTTATTTCGTTCACTTTTTTGCTCCAATAAGTCCAATTATTTTTAAACTCCGTTTCATTTTATGTTGAGCTTTTAATGTTCTTTAAATAATTTTTTTTACTAGAGTCCAATATCTTTCAATAGCACGGAGTTTCGGACAATTTGATGGATTAACCTCTTTCGGTACATACTCTTACAATTTCTTTGTTGCAACTCCATTGTTTTGTTGTTGTAATAAGAAGAAGCGGAAGCAGGCCAGAATACAGCTGATACACTGTATTTTTTTATTAGAGAGAGAAGTCTTTTCCAAAGGCACTCATTCACGTATATTTCTGTGTTAATGCAACAATTTTTTAAGAATGAAGTGCTTCATACCCACATATGCATATGACTTCCCAAATCAAAAACTTTCTTGGAAATTTTGATTTCTTTGATACACGAAATTTTTCTGCCATAATCCCTCTAGCATATGCTACATAGAATTCCTGGCTAGGAAGTTGAAAAAAAACTCACCCTGTACGAAAGTTTCATCGTCTACTATACAGAAACAAAATTTCTGAAAAAATTGGTCCGAAGTAATTTCATGTTATTTTTTACCTCCAAATTCTTGCTAGCGTTTCTAATAGGATTTTTTTCTTACTTTATACGTTTTCAGGCTAGATTTCCTTTCAACATTTCTGATAAAGATTCAAAGCAATTATCCTTTTGTGACACTTTTCTTCTAGAGATGAGGTGATTTTCTATCAAAATCCTTTCTATTTTATCTGAGTCCTACAGCCTGAAGTTACTATTTGTCTTTCATTACCAGATTACCATTCAGTGATCATGACTTCTTTGTATAATATTATGACCCAAGAATCTTTATTTTGCGGCACAACAGCATTCCTTGCAATTATTTTATATGACCAATATAAGATTTCATGAAAAATTTGAATTAGGTGTTTGTTAAATTTCCATTTTAAGAAAAACCAATTTTGCTATTACCATGAAACTTAGCACATGGCTAGTGAGCATAATGACAAATACAAACCAGTAAACAGAATTATTAATTTTTACCACATCAAAAGTTATAAGCCCAAGAGCATGCACGGATTTTTTCCTGCGCAGTCCTTAGTTTAGACTCATTTAGGAGAAAGCTTTAAATAAATTTCATAATTTATTATAAAACTTTAATCTTAAAGTAATCAGAAAACTAAAAAAAAAAAATGCAAAAAAGAATATTCGAAATATAGGCTTTTCTTAATTTTATATAAAAAGTTAATTTCAAACTAAATAAATAAAATTTCAAGAGCAAACTGACTGAAATTAAAGCTAAAAAGATTAAATATGAACTGTAGATTGGTAAGAAAAAAGGGTAAAATCGTTAGCCTTATATCTCCTAAACTAATCAAAAAGTTAAATATTTGTTGTTATTTATTTGCAAAAAAATCGGATAGGTATCTGGTACTTTTTGAAATTCGTTTCCTTTAGGGAGAATAAGGGTAAAAACTGTAATCCCTATCTATCTTTTAATTCAGTAAGTCTAGAAATAAATTATACATCAAATTAGTATCTTATCAAAAATTGGCGAATACAAATTTGATATTTTTTGAAAATTCGAACGTTTAAGAGGTAAAAATTATACCTGATTTTGGTTCTTTTTTTCACAGAATTTTTTTCTTTTTAGTGATATATACATATGTATATTTTAACATTCAATTAGTTATATTTAGAAATTCATTAGAATACAATTTCGTCATATCAAAGGTAAATAAAGAGTACCAAAAAGGGTATAAAATTAGGAAATTAAATTTTATTCATATTAAGTAACTCGTTTTTTATTATATTAAACATAGAAACATGAACTTAATACTACAATAGCGCTTACTTCAGGAAAAGGTGATATCATTAGTATTTAATAGATCAGTAATGTCGCTTAATTCAGGGAAATGTGATACATATAAATAACTTTATATATAGATTTCGCATTTTTTTTTTTTTTTTCTTGTTGATTGAAACAAAGAAAAATTTATTTTTAAAATTTTTGTTCTTGATTTTTTTTCTGATGTCTGTCCTTCCGTCCGTCTGTTTATTAATTTTTGCAAATTTTACAATTCAAAATTGTTTATTTTTGGTTTCAATAAAAATATAGACTTCGAAATAACTTTATTCGATAGATGAATTTGTTCTTTAACTAATATAAAAAATTAAATAATATTGGTTGAAAATGATGGGCTATATATTAAAAAAACTTAACGAATATTTTGAATTTAAATTGCATATAACTCGAAAAATATATTTATAAATAGTTCATGCAAGTATATTTTTTTGTTTTTAAGGTGAAACAAACATCTTTGAAATAGGGTATGGAACAAAAATTCTCTAGTGTTTGAATATTTTCTATGTCATAAGTACCCTAATTTGAGCCCCATAGCTTCGCCCCTGTAATGCATGTAGGATCCTTCTTTCAAACTTAAAATGTTACACTCCTCTACTAAGTTTACATGATATTTTATATCAATCCAACTAGCTGACTTTAAGTTAAAAATTTATTTCAAAAAATATTCGATTCTGCTCTACTGTCTAATGCTTGATAAAGTAAAAAGATTGCACATAAGCTGTTTTTTGTACGAGAGCAACTGGAATTTTTTTTCGAAAAAAATTTATTTTTTTTTTAAATAGCCAAAAATTCATTTATGTTATGACAGAAAAGAAATTTTATATATAGATAGTCCTTGTAAATTTCTACAAATTTCTTTCTTTTTTTTTTATTGGAGGGCTTAATATTGCCCCTAAAATTCTCTTAAAATATTCTCCAGATTTCCTTTAAAATTCTAAATAATATTACTGCAAGCATCATATAAATATATCTATCCATTAAAAAGTTATAATAATCTGAAGTTGGAACTTTAAAAAAAATTTGAATTTTTTTTTTTTTTTTCCAAAAAGGTGGCAATATTTATTCACGAATAAAATTTGTTTTTTATTCTGGACTTTATAATTTTTTTGAATGTTTTTAAAAGAAATCTTAATGCAAATGTATGTAAAGTAAATCCGGATAAGCTTGGGGCAAATGCCTGCCCACAAGCCCTATCCAAACTTTGTCAGTTTTTAAAAATATTTTTAAATTGTTTTGTTAACTTCTCCACGTGCAAAGCTGGGAACGATTCAAAGTTAATTTAAATATATAGCTGCATATGTTAAGTAAATACCCAAAAAGTATTTTCTGACGGACGCCTCTTATAACGACAGGGTTACCATTTCAATGAAAAAAGAAAATTTTTTAAACATGTTTTATACGAATTGGGATTTTAGGTATTTTTTTGTTAAAAAGTGGGAGTTTTTTTAATTTTCTGAATTTAAGACAAGCTAATAAATATTGTACTGAAATTTTAATAAAATACCACTATTCGTTTAAATTTTATTAATGTTTAAATATTAACTTTATGTTTTAAAAAAGCACAAAAATGCTAAATTTTAATTTAATTAAATTTTTAATTAAAAATTACATTACTTTTTTTTTATAAATTATCAATCTCCTTATTCCAGCCTTTTTTTTATATAATAAATACTTAAATAAAAAGTTTATACTATTGCTTAAAACTTAATAAAAACTTGGTCTCCTTTAGCCAAATTCTATCTATTTTGCATACATTTGAGCGGCAAATGCATGCATTTGGGTTTGGAACCACAGTGTCTTGTAATTCATTATTTTAAAAAGGTTTCAATAAAGTCAAATTAATATATAAAAATTTTTGACTTTGACAGCACCTTACAAGAAAACAACACAACCTATTTTGATGGTTTCAATTGATATTGACACACAATTTTGCCTGTTTTTATTCGGTGCTCAACGTTATTATGAAAATTTTAATTTCAAAATGCAATTAATCGCCACTTTTCACATATTTTAACCCAACGTTATTTATCCTCAATATGTATTCCGTTATCCTTTTGGCTTAAGTTTTAATTGTTTTTTTTTTTTAAGTTTCGCATATTTTAAAATTCAAAAGTCTTTAATAACCTTTAATTCATTTTTCATAATATGCATATTATATAATTTTTTTTGCCACTTTACAAGGTCTTCACGCATTATCATTAAAAAAATTCTAATACAATTTTTAACCCATGCTAATGTCATAGATTTTTGATTACTCATATCTCCATATCTCCAAATAAATACACTATGATTCATTATATAAATAATAATTTTTTGTTCTTTTTTTCTTTTTTGCCCATAATACAAAACTTTTAAACTTCCAATACTATTTTTAGGAAAGCTTAAATTCTTAAAAAATAACATTTAAATCCAACACGACACCTGTTTAAGGTCATGATAATCTACTATTATTAATTTATTCCCTGGTTAATTTTTCATCTCAAACTGTGGTTTATAAATGATGTCACAAAATTTCCCTAGGTAATTTATTAAATCTCTCAAAACTAAGTTTTTTCCACTAGACTAACATTTTTACCATGAAAAAGAAACAAATTTCCATATAAAAGTCCTTGAACTTAATATTTAGTTACTTTAAAAAGAAAAATATTATTCTTCAAAGTTAAACACACAATCTCTACAATGTTTTCTTTAAAAATTTAAAAATTACGCAGAAATATATACAAAAGATTTTCTTATATAAATACACTTACACATCCATACACTTATGACATTTATAATACTTTACTTTTAATAATATTTACCCTTAGGTATAAGTAGTGATAGTAGTAGGAGTAAGAAAAAAAGAAAGCCAACAAAAAAAACAAGGAAAATTTAAATAATATGTCACATTTTGTGTATGTAAAATGTAAAATTACAAGCCTAAAGTGGCATTTGCATAATAAGCCATAAAATTACAAAATCTTGTACTTTATTAAAAAAATCAACAATGTAAGGAAGACACAAATACATGCATATATACATGTATAAATCTATACTAATATATGATATGTTTATATGTATTGTGTGATTAAATAACTAACTTTAATATACATATATTAATGCCTAAATATACATTTCTTAAAAATATACTTATAAATTCTTCATGATTTTATATTAAAGATAATATTAAAAATTATCTTATATTCAGGTTTAAAGTATATATTACTTAATATTTATAACAAAAGCTTTATATATATAAACAAATTATATAATAAGTATACACACGTTATATCTAAAAATGTTTTTTATACTTATATACATACATACATACTTGTCATATATATACACAACTACTTATGTACATAAATATAAACCATTGTAATAATAACACTTATTATTGTGACACATTCTTTATTCATATATTTGCATATATGTAACCATAAATATATTTACTCACGCATACTTACACATTTATACTTATTTACTAGCATACATATTTTTACTTCTACGTGTATATACATTTCTCCTGTCACCCAAACACTTTGTTTTACACATCAAATTTCTTAAGATGTTTACATGTAAATAAAGTAAAATGTTGTTAAAAGGATTTATCATTTAGTTTTTTTCTAAAAATGATGAGGAAACAAAAAAACATATTTACATATTTGAGCGTACATACATATATTGAGATACGTAAGCACACATATTTCTTATTTATAATAAGATGTAAGATTGTAAGTATGAGAAAGCTATTGATATGCTCAAGGAAAAAAATTTGTGATACCTAAATGTTGCTGTACTAAATTCCCCGAAATTTCTCTAAAAATCAAACTTTTTTTAATAACTGACTTTTTATATCGAATTTCTATGACAAATAATAATAATAATAATAATAAATAAAAGATACTTTTAAATAGTTTTTCTAATTTATCCCTAAAACAGTCTTTTGCAAATGAACAGTCATAACTAATTACATTTTTTTAAGACTCTTATGTCTGATCCTTCAAATTTCTTCCAGAAATCTGATTCCTTACAATAAATTGGATTTTTCATTAAAATTTAGTTTTCAATAGGTTATATTTGAATGTATGGATACCTTTACATCTTGAAGTAATTAAATTAAAACGGAAATACTTACTGAATCTTCTTGTATCCAGTAACAGTAGCATCCATGCAGCTAAAGCTAAGGCTGCCCCAGACAAAAAGCCGCCAAAGTATAACAAAATGTTACTAAACTAAGTGTTTTTAAAAAATCCCAAAAAAAAAAAGGTAAGGGATAACGATAAATTACACTGGTCGACAAAAAAACATCTTTTTCGAGCTCCTTTAAAAAGAAAATATGTGGACTAGATGGAATTCCGTATGCTAAACTTGAATCTTCTTTCAATTTTTTCCCATCAGGTCGATATTTTTTTTATGGGCGTGTCTAATATTGCGCCCTAAATAAGCCGATTACTCGGGTGTATTTCACTATAACTCGAGAAGGGTACGCACGATTTGTATAAATAATACACCAAATTATGCGGAATAAAAGTGGCTTTAAGTCGTTTTACTATCAAATTTTTATCCACTCAACGGTTTAGCAAATATTTCGAAAAAATATCCAAAAAATTTTTTTCATTCAAGATTTCTTTTTTTTACTAAAACTACTTTTTAAAAGTGAAAACATCAAAAATTTTCAGTTTATCATCTTTATCTCAAAACTGGTAAAACTACGAGTAAATGAAGCCATGCATCATAAAAATTGATGCACAAATTTTTATGGCATTCACAGTTAAGTTAGGATACCCAATCATACATACATTTAAGTAGAGATACACTAGTGGGCAAAAAAAATTGTTTTTTTTTTTTTTTGTCTTGAATAAAAAAAAAAAAAACTCGGTGGATTAGATGGAATTTAACGCGCTTACTAAGAATCAGCTTTTACTTTTTTTCTATCACATATTGATATTTTTTTTATGACTACTATGACCCCGCTTTTAGGCAGTTACATTTCTATAACTCGAGAAAGGTTTATCCTATTAAGATAAATTAAACTCCAATATATAGCGACTTAAATTGTCTTTAAGCTGAATTTACATAATTTTTTTGTTCAGTTAGTATTTCCGTAGTTATTCAGTAATTAATAGCGAAAAAATTAAAATTTTTTTTTTTGAAAAATCGTGAAAATTTTGATAAATAACTCTGAAACTCTTGAACGAATAAAAAAAATATTGTTAACATGTTTTGAAAACAACTTTCGTATGCATCTTTTGGTGTATCATTTATCAAAATCGTATAAACGGTTCTTGAGTTATAGTCTAAATTTGACAAACCATTCTCGAATTTTATAGTGTGACCACTGAATAAGGCATTGAAACTAGTCATGCCCCTAAAAAAAATAAGTATGTGATGGAAAAAAAGTAAATGCAGATTCTTCTTTAACTCGTCAAAATCCACCTAATCAATCAATTTTTGCTTCAAGAAAAAATAAAAAAAATATTGTTTTGCTCATTACTGTATTTCTACTTAATTGTATGTATACATGGGTATTTTTACTTAACTGTGAATAAAATCAAGATTTGTGCATCAATTTTGAAGATACTTGCCTTATTTTATTCGCAGCATTACCAGCTTAAAGATAAAGATGCTAAACTGTAACATTATAGATGTTTTCATTTATTAAAAGAAATTTTAGTAACAAAAAATCTAAAATTTTGCATGAAAAAGATTTTTTTTTTTTGGACACTTATTTCAAAATAACTTCGAAACTATTGAGCACATAAAAAAATAAAGTTTGGATAATTTGAATATATTTTTCGTACGCATTTTTAGTTGTATCACTTATGTCAATCGTACACACCGTTCTTGAGTTATGAGGAAATATACTAGAGTAATGGCCCTACTATGGGCGAAATATTAGACACGACCATAAAAAAAATCCAGAAATGATGAAAAAAAAACTGAAAGCAGATTCGTGTTTAGCACATCAAAATGCATCAAGTTCAACTATTTGTCTTAAGGGGAACATTTTTTTGTCGGCCAGTGTTATTTTCAAGATTAATTATTAGTTATGCTTGCAGTACAGCCATATTTTTATGGGATCTCAATTATATTATGGCTATGAAAATAAACATTTTTGTGCATAACTATAATATGTTTAAGGCACAGCCAAAAAAATTTTGTTTTATTCAAAATTTATTAAATCAACTAAAACACAAGTTAGAAAGATATAGTAGTTTAAGCCCGTCCATATGATACCCTACATCATTATAATAAGCATCAAAATTCGGGGAGGACTTATATGGGAACTATGGTATATTGTGGATCAATACTCATAAAGTTTGGAATTGTAATTTTTACTTATGTATATAAAACATTTTTCCATCAAATATTAACTTGAAACTAAATTTAGTTTTGGATTTATGCACAAAAAAGTGATTTTCAGAAAAAGACTTTATATGGGAGCTATGGTTAATTATGTACCATTTCGACCCTTAAGTTTTTACTTATATTGAACATATTCGTATAAAATTTAATTAAAATATTCTTATATTTATTAACGTTAAATACTTATTTAGGAAAGACATTTGTATGGGGCTGGGTGAAATACTGAGCCGATCATAAACAATTTCAATTGGCTTTGTCCTTATATTACAAAAATCACACGTGCCAAATTTCAGCAAATTTTCTTTAAAATTCCGACCTGTACTTTGTGCACAATATTTACATAGACAGTCAGCCGTCCAGCTAGACAGACGGACAGACATCGTTAGATCGACCTCAAAAGTGATACTGAGTCAATTGGTATACCTTAAGGTGGGTGTTTGAAAAATCTTTCCGTACGTTGTAAAAGATAAAACCTTTGTATTAAAAAAATAAAAAATAGATACTGACATAGATACTAAAGTTTTTGATTCAAATAGTTTTTTTGTTTTTCAAGTAAAAATTATTTAGCATTAATTTTAGAAAAAGCTTTTTCAGATAACCAGACAAATTGTATGGAATTAAATTTAGAAAATTATTGTGCTTTTATATAATGAATATGTTTAAAATCCTTGCAATTTTTACTTATAGATTTAAGAGATTTTAGATTTTGAGTCGATTTAGCTATGACCTCCGTCCCACAGTGGGGTCAAACGCAATTTTTTTTGTAATAAATCTGTATCTCCTAAACTATTGCTCGGTTTAATTTGAAATGTATGGATGAGTCGCAGAGGATGACTTAAGCTTTCAGAAAAATCATATTGCAGTCACCCTGTAATAACACAAGATAAGCTACAGGGTGTTAAAATTGACTACCTCGAGTATGTAAAAGTTTAAAAAAATCGTAACTTCTACAAATGAAGTCCGATTTTAAAGATTTTTACATTTATGTAGAGTGCTTTGCAAGGTAAAGAAAAAATAAGCCTACTCATCTTATTTCTTACAGTTAAAAAGATATTTACACTTGAATTTTGAATTTTTGATTTTTTGCCACGACTTTCTTTCGATTTTCCTGAGGTATATAAGGTAAACATTTTTCAAAAATATCTGGTAATTTGCTATATATTTAAAAATAATATGCTGAAAGAACTTTTGGATTATCTCAATGCATCTGGACGTGAAAAATATTCAAAGTCAGCTCTCTAAAATTGGTATGAAAAATGGCTATTTTTTACAAAAATATAGTAAAATTTTTTTCACTTTTTTCTCAAAGTTCCATTGAAGAAAAAATTTTTTTCTTTGTATATTTCAAAAGATAAGGCTTCATAAATGTTTAATAAAGAAACTTTGAATTGATTTATGTTTGCACCCTACATCAGGCATTGGTCGAAAATGGTGAATTTTGGAAAAATATTAAATTTTTATAGCTTAATAAAAAAATGCCACATGAGCTTTTTTAAATTTATTGACAATATTTCATTCAGAAATAGATTTGGAACGATTTAACACTAAGCTGCTTCCCGCCCGGCCAAAAACGAATGCGAGAGAGCAGATTTCATAAAAAAAAAAGTCAATTCTTTAAACGACTTTGTTTTTAATTGCATAAAAAGGTATATTAGCATAATACTTCCGTCATTATTTTTTATGTAGTATATAAAATATATATTGTTCTTTCACTCCTGAAAAAATCATTAGAAAAGCTTTACAAAGCAATTTTTGGCAATTTTTCAAATATATAAAAAATATAAAATAGTTTTATGTTAAAATAAGGTTTCACTAGGCGAAACAAAGGAAGCAGGTCTTTGTCAGGACATTGAATGCATTGAATCATAACCTAACTGAAAAGTAGAACTTCATCACAAATGCCCATCATTCTGGTGTCTTTTTTTAATGTAAAGGTCAAATAATGGCATATAATTTTGGTCGAAGATTACACGTTCACCTTTTTAATTTTGTTATATTTTAATTTTTTAGATTTTGGAATTTAAAAAATATTTATGTTATTTGATGCAATGACTCTCCTCAGAGCCTACGCCAAACTCTTGGTGTGCTGACTGCAACTTATCGTCCAAAAATATCCCAAGCAACTGCAATATAATTTTTTCCCCTGGATTTATCTCTGTATATTAAAGTGTGAAACAACACAGAGAAACTGATTCGTTACCATAACTGAATTTATTTAAAATTTCATAAAAAAAGGCAATAGAATATAAAAAATTTAAAGCTTAATCATATATAAAATTCAAAAAAATTTTTTAACAACAAAATATTAATCAATGATATATGTTCACCCAGCTTCTCACATTTAAGGCAGACAAACATCAGAGGCTATAAACAGTTTTTTTCAAACAATTATATTTGGTATTCGGAGTGGAAGACACTCCAAAATATTTGTGTGAAAGTATCATCTTTGGAAGTAAACATTGTAGCGCCCAATTAAACTTTAAAATATAAAAGATATAAATTCAATACCAAGGAAGAGCATGATAATTCAACTATCCAATGATTAATTAATACAAATCTTCTTGGAAAGGTACACATTAGGGTAATTGATTCGGTTTTACAACCGGTTTTAAAACCATTTTTTTTTTGGTCAATGTGCTGTCGGTTTTTTCAAAATGTTAATTTTTCGTTTTTTTGTTCAAAAAAACCGGTTTTAAAAATAGCTTTTTATTTCAGAAAACATGTACTAAATACTGATATTTGAATCGAAATTTATGAATATATTTTTTTAAATATTCATAAAGTATTATTTCTAATGTTTTAAAAATATAGTTTAAGGTTAAATCACAATTAATTCTGTAAGATAAAATAAATAAATTAGAAATAATTATCCGGAATGAAAATTGTTTTATCTACTGTAACAACTGTAATATTTTTACAGGTTTATGCTAAGTAAAAGTTAAATATCATTTTTGATGATTACTTTTTTCCAATTTTTATATCCTACACCACCATAGATGGGGAGGGTATTTTGCGTTTGTGCTGATGTTTGTAATACCCAAATATATTGTTCTAAAAGACCCAACTTAATTTGTACCAATAGTCTTTAAGTCGATTTAACGATGTCCGTCCGTCCGTCCGTGTGACCGTCTATGTAAACATTGTAATCAAAATACAGGTCGCAATTTTGATAATAAATGAATGAAATTTGGCACACAGGTCCAAGCACGAAACGTGTTAAAATTTGTTATTATCGGTCCATTATTTCACTAAGCCTCCACACAAATAGCGTCCCGGAAAAAGAGTTTTACGATCATAAATCCTTAAATGTAGCAAGAATTTTTGTAAATGTAAGCTCCATATAAGTTTAAATCTGTGTGCTGAATTTCATAAAGATCGGTACATAATTGATCATAGATCCACAGGTCTAGAAAAATGACACCAACACAGTGGTGTAGGGTATTGTCGGGTTTGACCGACTATATCTTTCTTCCTCATTCTTAATGGGAATAATGTTATTGAACAATATACGATTTATTGATTTTTTTTTTTTTTTTTTTTGCAGAAGTAAATATTTATATCAAAAGACTACATTTTTTTACATAAATATTTACTTCTGCAAAAAAACCGGTTAACCGATTTTGACTTCAGTTTTTGACTTCAGACATAAAATCAATTTAATTAAAAATTTTAATTATTTTTATTTTAAAAATAATTTAAGATAACAAAATATAAAACTGACTTTTTGTTGATATTATTGCCGTGTCCAAAAGTGTTAAATAAATCATTTAAATTATTTTTATAATAATACAATATTGATTCCAATTGCTGATTTTTTTTCTAAGATATATAGAAAATAAAGTTCTATATACCGAGTTGATTAAAGTTTAAATAACTCATAAAGTCTGCCTTCGTTACTGCTTTAATTTCTTTTTAAATTTTAATATTATTTCTAGTGTTTCGATCAACAATTCTATTATTTATTCAAAATATTTATTTAAGTTTTTCCTGCTAACACTTGTTCTTTGAGTGTATACATGCGTCTTTAAATAAATATACCTATATATATATATATATATATATATATATATATATATATATATATATATATATATATATATATATATATATATATATATATATATATATATATACACAGAAAAAATTATTACAGTATTTTTTTCAATTAACATAGTTGTTTCATTTTGCATCGAAATTTAATAAATTTATTCAAGCAAAAATTAAATAAAAATAAAATTTAACTATAATTTTATTTAATATATACATTTTTAATTGATCCAATCAACCACTTGATTGATTTAATTAATTTATTAATTGGAAATTTTTTTCTGTTTTGTATTTTTTATAGTTTTTAGTAATTGATATAATCATTTTGGTGAGAGGTGCAAATTTAAACAATTTTATAATTGAATGAATGATTTTCATATATATTTGTTAATTGGTGACTTTTTTCTGTGTATATATAAATAATAATTTATTACAAAACGATGTTTTCTTTTTCTCCCTACATATTACAAATATTTAAGTTAACATTCTTGAAACATTGACAGCGTAATACCTCTTTTTTTTCTATACAAATAATACTTCTTCTCACTCTTTTCACTTTGTAAATATTTATATGTATTTTAAGGTATAAAATATATTTTCTATATTTATTTAAGAAATGTTATATATTTTATTTCTTAAAAATTTTGTTTTCTATTGTACTCCTTCATATTATTGTTATTTAAAGAAATATATATATTTGTTGCATATTATGTATCTTACTCCTTTTTCTGATGGATAAACAATACATTTAGAATGGAAAAGTTTAGTTGCCTTTAACTTGTTGTCATTGTTATAAATACGTATGTACAACATTTTTATAAATGTTATTGTAATTTTATTTTTCTTTCTTTTATTTGTTATCTAAAGTGTATTGCTTAGCTGGCAACGGCCTGTCATGTTCTTATTTTGAAAGACATGTGTTTGTATTAGATATATAAAAATAGAAAAGCAAAAGGGTTTGTCAATTTGAAAACAATTTCCTTTAGATATACAAAAAAAAAAGGAAGAAAAAATTTAGCAAACACTTAACTTTTAGCTAAGTAGGTGTTAAATGTGAGAGTGTGTACAAAATATGTGTAAATAAATTTTTTTTTTTTTAATATTATGCTCTTATGAACACTTTAATCTAGATATTGTAGCATATGTTAAGGGAGTTTGGTTTTATATTTTGCCATATAATTGAAAATATTAATTTGTTGTTATTGAATGCCAATATATAAATATTTCGATTAAATATTTTGTTATAACACTTAGATAAATTTCCCTTGAGAATGATTTTAAAACTAGTGATTAAATTTTCACTGTTAGGCTGAGTATTATATTCAATGAGTTAAAATTTCCATAGGTTTGGTAAAATTAAATTTATTGTGTGTTATATAATAAACGTAAAGAGACAAAAAAAATAAAAAATTTTATCATAGACCTAGGTCATATCGTTATTATAATAAGACACGTGGGTTCATTTGTTTACTTATTTTCCTTGGAAAATAGTAATAGAAATCAAAATGCTTACAGAGAATACCACCAAAAATATTAATATTTGGATTTTCATGCATTTATTGTTTTAAAATAAGCCCCTAAAATATGTTTTTAGAAACTTACAATTACAAGACCGCGTATTTTTTTAAACCTATTATTTAAAAAAAAATTCATTGATGTAATTTTGTTATTATTATTTTATTTTTTTTTTTTTTAATAACATTGATGCCGTTTGGTAAAAGTCATTCACGCGAACAGATCGGTGTTTCACTGGAGCCAAGGAATATTGGTACTAAATATCGTTGATGTGCCATTTAAAAATTTTCAATATTTTTTTGAACATCAAAAGTAAACGAGTCTGAAGAATTTCCCATATATTATTTATTTTTCTTAGAAATTAAAACCTATACACATAATTAATTTATTTATTCTAAATATTTTATTTGAGCTCATTTTAAATTTGGTAATAATCTTCCCTTAAATGTTCTAATAAATTCAACTGGCAAATAACGACTTAACAACTTGAAACTCTTTTTTTTATTTTTTATTTCCCTTTTATTTAAAAACCCCTTCATTTACCAATCTTCAAAATTCCTTAACCTTTCTACATTTTCCCAATCACTTTATTAATATTTCTTACTTATTCCAATATTATGCTACTTCTCAAATATCTTTCAAAAGTTTATTTTATTCCTTTACTTTTACTTAAAACTAAGTATCCTTTCATAAATCTACTTACCTTTATTATTATATCATAATCTAAGTTTTTTTTTTATCAAAATCAAAGCTAATATAGTATTTTTTTATCATTTACCTTAATAACATTGAATACAAATAAGTATAATCTACTTTTCTAAAAAAAAAGGAAAAATCTTTATCTTTATAAACAAGTTTCCTTTTATAGTTCAGCCTTGAATATTATAAGAAAATTTAATCAAATTGCAATATTTATTCTCCTTTTTAGTAAAGCAAGAAAAATGAAATGTATACTTTTAGGCTGTACATTTTTATACTTTAACTAGATGCTGTACAGTGGGGTCAAACGCAAATTTTTTGGTAATAAATATGTATCTTCAAAACTACTGTTCGCATTAAATTGAAATGTATGGAAGAGTTGTAGAGGAGGACTTAAGCTTTCAGAAAAATTATCTTGTGGTCACCCTGTGATAACACAAGATAAGCTACAGGGTGTCAAATTTGACTACCCCGAGTATGTGAAAGTTTAAAAAAATCTTAACTTCTACAAATGAAGTCCGATTTTAAAGATTTTTATATTTTTGTAAAGTGTTTGACAAGACAAAGAATCTCTTATCTCTAATCTCTTACAATTAAAAAGATATTTACACTTGAATTTTGAATTTTTGATTTTTTGCCTCGACTTTCTTTCGTTTTTCGAGAATAAGTCCTGAGGTATATGAGGTAAAAATTCTTTAAAAATATTTTGTAATTTGCTATATATTTCAACATAATATCCTGAAAGATTTTTTGGACTATCTCAATGAGTCTAGACGTGAAAAATATTCAAAGTCAGCACTCTTGAATTAGTATGAAAAACGGCTATTTTTTACAAAAATATAGTACAATTCTTTCACTTTTTTCTCAAAGTTCCGTTAACGAAAAAATTAGTTCTTTATATATTTCAAAAGATAAGGCTTCGAAAATGTTTAGTAAAGAGATTTTGAATTGATTTATGTTTGCACCCTACACCTGGCATTGGTCGAAAATGGTGAATTTTGGAAAAAGGTTAAATATTTATCGATTAATAAAAAAAAATAAAAAATGTTACGCGAGCTTTTTTAAATTTATTGACGATATTTTATAAAAAATAGATTTAGAACGATTTGACAATAAACTGTTTCCCACTCGGCCAAAAACGAATGCAGGAAAACAGATTTCATGAAAAAAGTCAATTTTTTAAAAGACTTTTTTTAATTTCATAAAAAAGCATATTAGCATAATATTTTAGCCACAAGATGATATTTCTGAAAGCTTAAGTCCTCCTCTGCAACTCTTCTATACATTTCAATTTAATCCGAGCAGTAGTTTTGGAGATACAGATTTATTACCAAAAAATTTACGTTTCACCCCACTGTGTGCTGATGTCTATTCAGCAGGAAATTTAAAATTTAAATAAATTACCCTTAGCAATCAAAATAATAATACTGTTGATGTTGATAATATTTATTATTATTATAATAATCATCATCTTCATCATTATCCCCATAATCATCGTCATCATCAGCATTATATTTATCATTAACGTCAACAGCCGAATCATCAAAATCAATTGATTGACCTTAAGAACTAAAGAAAACAAGAAGAAAAAAAGTTTAATAGAATAAAAAAGTAAAAAAAAAGGAAAATAAAATAAAATTTAATCAAATATATAACGAGTTGGTTCTAGCAAGAAAAAAAAGTTTATGGAGGAAAAAGCAAGACTTTAACATCCTGCTGTTTTTAGTTTGTTTTCCTTATAGAAAAAAGTGTTAAATAAGAAAAAAAAAAAAAAAAATATTCAATAAAATATTTTTTTATCTGTTCATTTATCATGAATGGTTAAAGTTTGTTGAACTTTTGACTTGTTGTGATATTTTTTTGTGGGCCATACTCATTTATAAAAGTTAAAGGAAACCTTTTACTTGACTTTTTCTCTATAGTTTCATATTTTCCATAAACTTTAAACGAGGGTTGTTCATAAAAGTCTGGTAATAAATATTTATGCACAAAATTATATTTATCTAAAATTTTCTTTTCCAGCCTCGTTATTTTTTTCTTCTTAACTTGTAAACATTTAAGTTATTTTTCTTGTTTGTTTATTACTTTTTGTAACATTTGCCAGCTTTTCTTTTCCTTGTTGTCCCTTTACTCCTCCCTCTTTTTTTTTTTTATTCTTATTATTTTGATTCTAGTCTAGTGAGGCAGACAAACGCCTAAAAGGCGATCATAATATTTTTCTGGTTGCCTGTTTTAATTTTAAATATTTCTAACCCTATTCCCTTTAGCTTTTTCCCTCTCTCTTTCGTTCTCATCATCTTTATCACTGTCATGCATATATTTAAATAATATCTTTCTTGTTGTTTGCTCCTTAAGCTGATGCTGATGATGGTTGTTATTTATATTCGTATATTTTTATACTTATGTAGCTTGTCGTTTGCTGTTGAAGAGCTGGGGATTTTTCTTGTTGTATTTTTATTATTTCAAATGCTGCTTGAGAGTTTTTTTGAGTGACACAGTGACACAAAATGTCAGCCACTAAAGGGGTGATGGGTTTACTTAAGGGCATTTTTTTTTCATATTTTTATTATATATATATATTTTTTTTTGAAGATTTTTTTTTTATTTTTATAACAGTTTTTTTTTTCTTGAAAAAACTATTGCACTTTAAAGAAATATTTTTAGCAAATTTCTTACTAAAAAGAAATTATATTTTCATATAACAAAAATTATTTTAATGAAATGTGAGAGACATTTCAAAGAAAAACATTAAGTGTTAACTAAGAGTTCATTATCCTTTCAGAGTTCATATTAATTTTAGCGAGCTATACTTAAACGAACCTAAAATTATGAAAGGAAACGTAACACAGTGAATTTCCACTTTTACTTAAGATATTTTTGTCAAATATATATCAATGGAAAGCCAAGAGTCTGTGCATTTTGAATACATATATATTTTTGGTTTCAATATCCGTACTATTACTGTAATTATAACCTTGTCAACTTAATATTTATATAACAAAATTTTTAATATTTTACAAATAGGATTCAAGAATAAAAATTCCCAAAATTACATTTTTGCCACTAGATCCATTTTATTGATGAAATATAATCTAACATAGTGTGGTGTATATCCTAAGGTGAAATATTTTAAAATATTAGCAAAAATAGAACAGGCACTACAGCTTAACCTTTTGGGCATAGAAATAAATTTTTTTCAAAAAGTAAACTTTTTAAACGACTTTTTTTTTTTAGTTGTATAAAAAAAAAACATTTTTTCACTATTATTGCTTATGTTATGTATAAAACAATTATCAGTCGTTCATTCTTGCAAAGATCATTTAAAAGACTTTAAACATTTTTGGCGATTTTTCTAAAATAACGATATTTAATAAATTAAGTCAATTATTATCATGTTACACAAACACGCCAGTATAATCGTACTACTGCATTAATTTTTGGAAGGGAAGGAAGCAATTTAGTGTCAAATAGATCTCAATATATTTGTTAACTAAATGTAGTCAATATATTTAAGAGCGTGACATTTTTTTTTTTTTTTATCCATAAAAATTTGTTTTTTTCTAAAATTTAAAATTTTCGACCCATGCTGGATGTAGGGTGAAAACATAAATCAATTTATTCTCTCTTTATTAACCATTTAGCCTTGTCCTTTGAAACATGTAAAGAAAATAATTTTTTATTGAATAAATTTTGATAAAAATTTAACGAATAGTACTATATTTTTGTAAAAAAAAAAAACATTTTTTATACTAAGGACTGCGCACGAAAAAATCTGTGCATACAAATCAGCTTATAGAAACTAAGCCAATGGGCGAATTTTTGTATTTTTATAAATATCTGTTATGTTCTAGTTCTAAACATAAAATAATAAATTATTTCCTGTTTGTTTTTAAACAAATATCTGATATTTTCCATAATTCTTCCCATTAAAGCTTTTATTGTGTTTCGTTCACATTTTTTGCTCTAATAAGTCCACTTATTTTTAAATTCCGTTTGATTTTATGCTAAGCTTTAATGTCCTTTAAATTATTTTCAACTAAAGCCCTTCAATCTTTTAATTGCATGGAGTTTCGGACAATTTTATGGATTGACTATGGATTTTTTTCGTGTGCAGTCCTTCATTTCAGAGTACTGATTTTTAATATTTTTCACGTCTAGACGAATTGAGATAATCGACAAATTTTTTCAGCATATTATTTTGGAATATATTCAAAATTACGTAATATTTTTAAAAGTTTTTTTCCTCATATATTTCAGGAATTATTCTTATCAATATCTTTACAGTAATATAAAAATCTTTGGAATCTGATTTGATTTGTATAAATTACGATTTGTTGAAACTTAAATACTCGAGGTGGTCAATTCGATCCGAGCAATAGTTTAGGAGATTCAGAAAAAGTCGACTTTCTTCGTGTTTTTTTTTTTATATATAAAAATTTTCATATTTTTCTAAAGATAACTTAATAAACATATTCTGAAGGAAAAAGTTTTAACAAATTTATTCTTGCTAGAACCAAATTTTTCTTAATTTAACCTATTTTTTCAATGAATTTCCAATTTTTGCCTTAATTTCTCAAATCACTTTGTGATCAGAAAATTTTAATATGCCAGGGAAAAAAGAACTGAAATGTTATGATTGTGTTGTCATTGGAAGGAAGTACATAGTGGTGAAAAAGAGCTGCAGAAGTTCTTTTTTTAAATTATGGTTGTCATTGGAAGGATGTTATTCTTTTATAATTCTTGCTTTATATGTTTAAACAATTTTTAATAAAAATTCAGTTTTACCCTATTAAATAACACTATGCAACAAATTGATGATCATCGCGTGGGGGCGGAATCAATCCGATTGCAATTGATAGCTCTTGTTATGTGTAATAAACCCTCCAAAGGATTTTTCGCTGGTAGGTAAAATTTTTGTTTTATGAACACTTAAACTTTTTTATTTTTGCACCAAAGTAGTTTCAGATAAATAGAAAAAAATAATATAAATATAGTTCGAAACTAAAATATTTAAACATAAATGTTTAGAACATTTAAATGCCAATATTTCATTAACACCTTCTATCTCTGATAATATGGGGTCATTTCTAGTCCTTTAAAACAAAATTAAACAAAAATCCATTAAAACTTGTGTTTAATGGGTTAAAATATTCTACAGAAATTTTCTACACCGAATTTCACTAGGGGTCACCGAAGGTCCAAAGTTCATACGGTGAAGCGTTTGTCCAAAGAAATGAAATTGATGAAATTATTACTAATTTTGTTTACGATTTGAACAAAACTTTTAATTTAATGTTATATTTCATTGCCTAGTTTTAGGAGTTTATATAAGAAATGTGGGAAAATTTCATAATTTTCTTTTTTTTAA
Organism: Protophormia terraenovae; assembly: GCA_951394005.1. NCBI lineage: Eukaryota > Metazoa > Arthropoda > Insecta > Diptera > Calliphoridae > Protophormia > Protophormia terraenovae. The sequence continues at coordinate 11,803,407 of OX596074.1, read as the reverse complement.
TAACAAATGATAAGTCGGATGAATTTTTTATCTTTGGCGACCGCTAGTAAAATTTAAAGAAGAAAATATCGGTAAAACATTTTAAACCATTAAACTCAAGTTTAAATCGACTTTCATGACATTTCCTTAAAACGGACTAGAAATGACCCCTTTAAGGTAAGAGAAATAAATTTAAAGTTCTAATGAAATATTCCCCTTTAAATGCTCTAAACATTTATCCAAAATTATTTTAGCTTCGAACTATATTAATATTATTTTTTTCGATTTATCTGTAACTACCTTGGCGCAAAAATAGAAAAGTTTAAGTGGTCATAAAACAAAAATTTTTCCTACCAGCGAAAAATCCTTTGGAGGGTTTATTACACATATCAAGAGCTATCAATTGTAATCGGAATTATTCCGCCCCCAAAATACTGTTGCATTTTGTAATAATAAAAATGCTTTAAAATTTGTAAAATTTAAATTTTTTTAGAAATTATTATTTTTCCTCGCAAAAAATTCATTAATTATCACTTTTTTGGAAGTAATTATTAAGAACTTCCAAAAAGGTTTAAAATATGCACTTTTTTCCACTTTTGAAGTCGTGAAAATGTTTCTTTTTTGGAAGAACTTTATCGTTTTTATGCTGGGATCTAATATGTTCTTTTTTAGATTTTGAAATTTATTTCTAGTTTTTTTTTTTTTTTTTGGAAAATTCTGGGATTTCTGTTTACAAATCTAAAATGGGGAATAATACTAGAAATTAAGCATCAACAAATCTACTCAAGTGTAAAATTTCATTCAAAAATATTCACAAACAAAAATTTTATTGTATAATTAAAAATATGCGCAAAATCACATATCAAACTTTTCTTGAAGTTCTTTGCAAAAGGTCTTCAACAAATTTTCGTATTATATATCTATATATATATATATATATATATATATATATATATATATATATATATATATATATATATATATATATATACATATATATATATATATATATATATATATATATATATATATATATATATATATATATATATATAAAAGAATAACGTGACTGACTGAATGAATGACTGACTGATTCATCATCCCACAGCCCAAATGGCTGAAGCTAGAGTGAAGAAAATTTGGAACGTAGGTAGGTCTCCACATAGATCCACTAAGACGGTAAATTCGAATGTTTAGGGGGTAAAAAAGGGTAAAAACGGGTACAATCGGTAACTTTATATCTCCCAAACTAATAAAGATACAAAAAAAGTCGTTGTTCATTTAAAAAATAATTGGACAGGTGTCTGGTACTTTTTTGAAAATCGGCCGTTTTAGGGAGAAAACGGGTAAAAACTGTATTTTTGTACTTTTTTGGCACCATATGTATCTTTGAAACCAATCAACATACAGATAAAATTTATATCGTATTCATAACTTATCAAAAATGAGAAATACAAATTTGGTACTTTTTAGAAATTCAAACGTTTAAGGGGTAAAAATCGTACCTATTTTTGGTACTTTTTTCATAAAACCTCTTTTTATATTTATTGAAATATTCATATGAGTACTTTAATATGGGATTCCACTACAATTTAGAAATTTATTGGAATACAATTTTTGATACTTCGATGGGTAAAAAAAAGTACCAAAAAAGGGGTAAAACGGGAAATTACATTTTATTCAAACTTAATAATGAATTTTCAATTAAATTAAACATAGAAACATTTTAAGAAAATGTAGAAACATGAAAATAAATACGCATGGTCCGATGTTGTAAAGAATTCACAAGGAGGGACTTTGTGGTACTTTTTTGTTCTTCTAATGGTTTTGAATTGTCTATAATTATGAACCTAGAAACATGAAATTAGGGATATATGGTCCTTAGTTAATGAGAATCCAATGGTACTTTTTGAATTTTCTATTATATTTAACCTAGAAATATGAAATTAAGGACATGAAGTGCTAAGTGAGTGAGGATCCATAAGAGAGGTTTTTGTGGTACTTTTTCGTTCTTCTAATGGTACTTTTTGAATTTTTTATAATATTTAACACAGAAACATTAAATTAAAGATATTTGGTCCCAAATGAATGAGAATTCATTAGAGGGGACTTTGTGGTACTTTTTTGTTCTTCTAATGGTACTTTTTGAATTTTCTATAATTATGAACCTAGAAACATGAAATTAAGGATATGTGGTCCTAAATGAATGAGAATTCATTAGAGGGGACTTTGTGGTACTTTTTTGTTCTTCCTAAGGTACTTTTTTTAATTTTCTATAATTCTGAATATAGAAATATGAAATTAAGATATGTGGTCCTAAATGAATGAGAATCCATAAGAAGGGACTTTGTGGTATCTTTTTTCGTTCTTCTAATAGTACTTCTTGAATGTCCTGAAATTTTAATCCTTAGAAACATAAAATTGAAAATGTGAAGTCCTAAGTGAATCAGAAACCTTTAAATGGATTTTGTGGTCCTTTTTCTTTATTCTAATATACTTTTTCGCAATTTTGATATTTATTTTTCATTATTCTAAGATTATAAACCTGAAATTAAAGAGATATTGTTATTTATGGATGACATAACACCATTATTAAAAATGTTCCCAAGGGAGTTAAGAATCTTAGTTTAAATTTATTATATAGTATAGTTTTTATAAAAAATTTCCGCTGACGAAGTAGTGGGTTTACAGCTCGTTTTTATATATATTTGAAAAGAAGACAAAATTTCCTAAACATTGATGGTATTTTGCGCATATTTTTATTGTATTATTTTAATTTAGATATTATTATACTTCCAGTTCTAAGATTTTATATAAAAGAGACCTGAACAAGGCAGGATATGTACTTTTAGATCATTTCACTTAACATTAGGCATCATATATAAATTACAACTGGAATTAAAAATGGAAAAAAAGCAAAGAAAATTAAAAAATATATATTTCTATACTTTTGATGTACATACTTTCAATAATTTACTCCATTAATTACACATTATTTCAACTCTAATGCGTGCAATAATTTTATCCAATATAAATTTTAACTCCTCCAAATATTTTACTTATAATAACAAAAAGAAAATATAAAATATTTTAAATTCTTAATAGCTCCAATTTTGTTTTACTCTATTATAAACTAAAAATAAAACTCCATTACTTAATATCTTTTATATTGTATGTGTTCGTTTTTATATTTAATATAAATGTTTATCGTGTATAAATCTCTTTAATCTTTTAATGTTTCACGTGTGGTTGCCCTTAACTTGTTTTAACTATTTAGGTACTTTTTCCCTTACACAGGAGAGAATATTAGAAAAGTTAAATATTTAACTTTATTTTGGTATTTAACTCCATAGAAAAACCCAGCTTTTCCTAGAATTATGCTATGGATTTTATGTACACTTTTTTGTTAGGTAAAATAACGCACACGAAAAAATTTGCCAACATTACCATCACAGGAGAAAAAATATAAAAGAAAATAAAGAAGAGAAAGAAAAAAACGCACAGGAAATTTAATTTCATTGGGATTACGTTAATGAGATCATAATAATACGAGCATGTGTTAGTAAGGTTATGGTTTGGCAAGAAAAGAAAATCAGAGGTTCTTAAATTTACGTACAAAATGTCTATAATAGTTGTTCTAAAACCACTATTATTTTTGATAAATGATGTCCACTTCAGGGTATATTACAAATATTAAAAAAATATTGCCTATATTTAGGCGATATATCACCATACAAATATTGCCTAACTTCAGGAGTATTTAAAACAAAACTTTTAAAAATAATTTTTCTTTTAATCAAAAATTTTAGAAACCCTGCCTTCAAAAAAAAAAAAAACTCTAACAAAACTCAAAACACAACAACAGTCAACCATTGGAGCCCTATCATTTAACCATACCATCAAGCACATACACACACATTGAGACCCAACAACAACTACGACAACAAGCCAGCTGACTTAGAGTGTTACTTACTCAACAATGATTTTGGCAAACGCGTGTATAAAAATTGTTATACGCACTGCTGAGAACAATTTCACTTTGTATTTTATAACAAATTTTTAACTTTAACTTTACGCTAAAAGAAGAACCCATATAAGCTTAAGTTGGCTTTAAAAAAGTAAAAACACACTCCCTAAATAAAAGTAGGGAAAAAATAAGTAAAAAAGAAACTTACACATTATTTGTCTCTATTTTATTTTTCATTCTAAATAAGTAAATCATTATTAACGAATCTTTAAAATATTTTCTCGTCTGTCGTTTCATTCTACATGAAACGTGACAATTTTTATTCCTTAATAGACTTTTTGGTTTTGTATTACAACACCATTGTCAAGGTAATTGAGTAAAAATTGCCACTTTGCAAACATGTTGCTTTTTATATATTTCTGTGCAAGTACAAGAATTTTGGAAAAATTTCAAATTTATTTATTTTTTATAACAAACGTATTTTTAAAACCATTATTCGTACAAATGATTAAATGGTTGTTAGGCAATAAGATTTTCTGTTTTATTTTTGTAACATGTCAAAGCGATTTTATATTAAGCTTTAAATAGGATTTTTTCATTTGAAAGAGGGGGCATATTCTCTAAAAAACGAAGAAAGAAAGCATTTTGTTACAGTTTTGCCAGCAGAAAATTAAGAGGAATTAGATTTTAAAATCAAATAATCAGCTTGATTTTCAGCCAATATTAAATTATTTAACAAGAAATTAAATTAAAATAAAAGACTAAAGAAATTTAAAAGGCAAGAAACAAGTAAATTTAAACAAAAAGAAAATAAAAATTTAATTTTTAGTTTAGCTTATGTTCAGTTGTAATTAGTTAAAAATCAGTTTAGTTCAAGTTCAAATTCAATTCTAGTTCCGTTCTGGTTCAGTTCTAGTTCAGTTCTAGTTCAGTTATAGTTCAGTTCTAGTTCAGTTCTAGTTCAGTTCTAATTCAGTTTTAGTTCAGTTCTAGTTCAGTTCTAGTTCAGTTCTAGTTCAGTTCTAGTTCAGTTCTAGTTCAGTTCTAGTTCAGTTCTAGTTCAGTTCTAGTTCAGTTCTAGTTCAGTTCTAGTTCAGTTCTAGTTCAGTTCTAGTTCAGTTCTAGTTCAGTTCTAGTTCAGTTCTAGTTCAGTTCTAGTTCAGTTCTAGTTCAGTTCTAGTTCAGTTCTAGTTCAGTTCTAGTTCAGTTCTAGTTCAGTTCTAGTTCAGTTCTAATTCAGTTTTAGTTCAGTTCTAGTTCAGTTCTAGTTCAGTTCTAGTTCAGTTCTAGTTCAGTTCTAGTTCAGTTCTAGTTCAGTTCTAGTTCAGTTCTAGTTCAGTTCTAGTTCAGTTCTAGTTCAGTTCTAGTTCAGTTCTAGTTCAGTTCTAGTTCAGTTCTAGTTCAGTTCTAGTTCAGTTCTAGTTCAGTTCTAGTTCAGTTCTAGTTCAGTTCTAGTTCAGTTCTAGTTCAGTTCTAGTTCAGTTCTAGTTCAGTTCTAGTTCAGTTCTAGTTCAGTTCTAGTTCAGTTCTAGTTCAGTTCTAGTTCAGTTCTAGTTCAGTTCTAGTTCAGTTCTAGTTCAGTTCTAGTTCAGTTCTAGTTCAGTTCTAGTTCAGTTCTAGTTAAGTTCTAGTTCAGTTCTAGTTCAGTTCTAGTTCAGTTCTAGTTCAGTTCTAGTTCAGTTCTAGTTCAGTTCTAGTTCAGTTCTAGTTCAGTTCTAGTTCAGTTCTAGTTCAGTTCTAGTTCAGTTGTAGTTCAGTTCTAGTTCAGTTCTAATTCAGTTTTAGTTCAGTTCTAGTTCAGTTCTAGTTCAGTTCTAGTTCAGTTCTAGTTCAGTTCTAGTTCAGTTCTAGTTCAGTTCTAGTTCACTTCTAGTTCAGTTCTAGTTCAGTTCTAGTTCAGTTCTAGTTCAGTTCTAGTTCAGTTCTAATTCAGTTTTAGTTCAGTTCTAGTTCAGTTCTAGTTCAGTTCTAGTTCAGTTCTAGTTAAGTTCTAGTTCAGTTCTAGTTCAGTTCTAGTTCAGTTCTAGTTCAGTTCTAGTTCAGTTCTAGTTCAGTTCTAGTTCAGTTCTAGTTCAGTTCTAGTTCAGTTCTAGTTCAGTTCTAGTTCAGTTCTAGTTCAGTTCTAGTTCAGTTCTAGTTCAGTTCTAGTTCAGTTCTAGTTCAGTTCTAGTTCAGTTCTAGTTCAGTTCTAGTTCAGTTCTAGTTCAGTTCTAGTTCAGTTCTAGTTCAGTTCTAGTTCAGTTCTAGTTCAGTTCTAGTTCAGTTCTAGTTCAGTTCTAGTTCAGTTCTAGTTCAGTTCTAATTCAGTTCTAGTTCAGTTCTAGTTCAGTTCTAGTTCAGTTCTAGTTCAGTTCTAGTTCAGTTCTAGTTCAGTTCTAGTTCAGTTCTAGTTCAGTTCTAGTTCAGTTCTAGTTCAGTTCTAGTTCAGTTCTAGTTCAGTTCTAGTTCAGTTCTAGTTCAGTTCTAGTTCAGTTCTAGTTCAGTTCTAGTTCAGTTCTAGTTCAGTTCTAGTTCAGTTCTAGTTCAGTTCTAGTTCAGTTCTAGTTCAGTTCTAGTTCAGTTCTAGTTCAGTTCTAGTTCAGTTCTAGTTCAGTTCTAGTTCAGTTCTAGTTCAGTTCTAGTTCAGTTCTAGTTCAGTTCTAGTTCAGTTCTAGTTCAGTTCTAGTTCAGTTCTAGTTCAGTTCTAGTTCAGTTCTAGTTCAGTTCTAGTTCAGTTCTAGTTCAGTTCTAGTTCAGTTCTAGTTCAGTTCTAGTTCAGTTCTAGTTCAGTTCTAGTTCAGTTCTAGTTCAGTTCTAGTTCAGTTCTAGTTCAGTTCTAGTTCAGTTCTAGTTCAGTTCTAGTTCAGTTCTAGTTCAGTTCTAGTTCAGTTCTAGTTCAGTTCTAGTTCAGTTCTAGTTCATTTCTTGCTCAGTTCTAGTTCATTTCTTGCTCAGTTCTAGTTCTAGTTCAGTTCTAGTTCAGTTCTAGTTCAGTTCTAGTTCAGTTCTAGTTCAGTTCTAGTTCAGTTCTAGTTCAGTTCTAGTTCAGTTCTAGTTCAGTTCTAGTTCAGTTCTAGTTCAGTTCTAGTTCAGTTCTAGTTCAGTTCTAGTTCAGTTCTAGTTCAGTTCTAGTTCAGTTCTAGTTCAGTTCTAGTTCAGTTCTAGTTCAGTTCTAGTTCAGTTCTAGTTCAGTTCTAGTTCAGTTCTAGTTCAGTTCTAGTTCAGTTCTAGTTCAGTTCTAGTTCAGTTCTAGTTCAGTTCTAGTTCAGTTCTAGTTCAGTTCTAGTTCAGTTCTAGTTCAGTTCTAGTTCAGTCCTAGTTCGGTTCTATTTCATTTTAAGTTCTGTTACAGTTCATTTCTAGTCTATTTCACTTCAGTTCTTTGGTATGTAAATTTCGTTCCTATGTTTTTTATTTGTTCTTTTCGAAATTAAATAAACATTTTCAATAAATCCGCCTAATTAGATATTGATGAATATTTATCCAATTACATTTTTCCCTCCCTTACAGCACAAAATGTAAAAACATTAAATTATAAATAGAACAATATTCCGCTACAAGCTCATTAAAAATAAATTTCCTTTTAATAATTTTGTGTCAACCGAAATTATATTCCTAAATACATTTAATAAGAAAAGCTGGAAAAAACCCATCCCTACAGATATTCAAATATTTTTCTAATTAATTTTCCTTTACTTTGGAAAATTTAAAATACAAATTTCTTTTTTGCTTTAAAGTATTAAGGAAAATGAACAACAAAATAATAAAGGTACAATAACCCAGCTTATTTAAATTAAAATCCATCAAACAATAACGTAGAAAAAAAGTAACAACAACATAAAAAGTCCCCAAAGAACAGCTGGTGATAGTGTTGTTTTTTTTATTATTATTATTTTATTTTGTCAAATGAGTTTTTCAAAAACACAAAGTAACAAAAGTCCAAAGGTATTTAAACAAAATATATTACAACTTAAAAACAAAATAATATTTATTTTGAAACCTGGAAAACTGTTGTCATACTCGTCACCATTACCATCACTACAACTAACCATCGTCATCATCATTGCCATTGTCGCCAGTTTTAAATTTTATCATTAATTTTATGTTTTTGCGTTGTGTTTTTTTTTTTTAATGTTTCTTTATACAAACACCAAACTACATTGGATGACCATCAAACAGCACAATATATTGCTTGAAGCATTGTACTAATTTTCCTCCCTTCTCGTTTAAACAATGTATATATATATATATATATATATATATATATATATATATATATATATATATATATATATATTTTTTTTTTTTTTTTTTGTAAACCTACCTGTGTTTTTGTTATCGTTGTAAGTATTTCCTTTTATCAATGTCAAAATTTATACAAATTTACTACAAGTTACAAGTACATGACATACTTCATCAAATACATATACTTAATAAAAACAAACAAGTCTGTTGGAGTGCCTACTGCTTGGTGGTATTGCGGGTGGTAGTAATACTGCCACCACCTTAAAAAAAAAAAAAAAAAAGAATTCCTTACTACAAACATAATATTAGTTAACTGTCTCTGCACTTACTAGCCAGTCTCTTCTACGCTTTATTGGGGCTATTGTTATTGTTGGGGGGACTATAATTTTCCACGTTTTTTGTTTATTTATTTTTTGTGTTTGTTTTTTATTTTGCTTCTTTTGTAGTTTTGTGTTTTTTTGTGTCACTTTTTTGTATTTTGTCATAATTTGAGGTTGTTGTCATTGTTTTGTTCTCCATTGCTGTGAAGTTCAGTATTACCAGTGTGTGGTATGCTTATTTTAGGGTTTCGAAAGAAACAAAAGTTCATATATAACTTTATCAGTTCATGCCTAAGCCGTTTTTTATTTATTATTATAATTTTTTTTTTTTTTTAATAAACTTCCTAGAGGTCCTTCAAAGATTTTGTGGATTTTGTGGATATAAGTCGTACATCAACGTATCCAAAATACTACTTATCTTGAGTTTTGGGAAAAGGGAATGCAATATCAAGGGAAATTGGGAAACAAATTTCACAACAATACTTCAAACTTTTTTATAAATATAGCGCACAGACAGGCATTTTGGCTGAAAACCTGGCCAAAATTATTAGAAGTGTTTTTCGAGTTAATGGCTGGAATTTTTTTGATAGTGTTAGTGTTAATTAGGCCCAATGATGAACACAACTGATTTTGGTTCAAATCGGTCCGCGATTTCGCCTAGCCCCCATACAAATTCCCCTTAGAAATTGCACTTATTTACAAATAATTATGGTAAATATGCAACAATCATGATAAAATTTAGCATGGATCAGTTCTGTGTACTAAGAAATCACGGTGTAAAATTTGGCTTAAAAATATCGGTATCATGATGAAATTCGGTATGAACGTGTATTATGTAAATCTAAATCATATTACCAAATTTTGTTATGGTCGATCCATAATTGCCCCCAGGTCCAAAATAAGGCCCCTTAAGAAAATATGTTTAGCAATTATAATTGGCTTAAAAATGTTAATACCTCTATGAAATTCGACATGAACATGTTTAATATGAATGTGAATCATTTTACCTGATTTTATTATAATCGGATCATAAGTGCTCTTAGGTACCACATACGGCCCATTAAGAAAATCAAACATACATCTCATATTGTTATAATAGTCGATATATGTAATTAAGTTTTTAAAGTTCTATGATAATTAGTATTTATTTATAATATTTATTTTATTATAATTTTCAACTACCTTGACTTTTAAAACTCCTCTTTTCTTGGAAAATGTGTAAAAACCAGAGACAAAAAATAATTTCTATTGTGTAATAAAATTTTATTTTTGATTTTTATTTTATTTCTCAGTAATAAAAATTATTTTTTAGATTTATTTTATAAATTTCAGATAACAATTTTATCCATAGTATTAGCAGCTTTACAATAAAATTTTAAAAACTGCGCGTTTTTGCCGGTTTAATTTTTTAAGGAAGTTTTCAAGAAAAAAATTCTTACATTTTGAAAAAAAAAAAAATAATGTTTTTGATACTTATTTCTGAATAACTTCGAAACTGTTAAGCAGATAAAGAAATAATGTTATATTGACTTAATTATAATTTAAGTCTGCATCTTTTGGTTTCGCTAAATCGGATAACATTTTCTCGAGTTATTGTAGAATATACTCGTGTATTGGTCTTATATCTCAAAGAATTCGTTTAATAGTCGAAATTGATTTAAATGCATCGTCTACATATTTATTTCTTCTATATTTGAATACAAATTTAAATACATGATATTTATATTATTTAAAAACAAAAATAAAAATCTTATATAAAAATCTTATCTTAAAATTTTAAGGGAATACATGAAGTGAAAGTATAATTCTAACCATAAGGGTAATTTTTATTTCGTACTTGCTGAATCATTTGTTTTTCCTGCTCCCTAATATTATACACTTCACAAGTGTCATCATTTTGAGTTTTAGTTTCATATTTTCTCGTGTTTCAGTTGGAGGATGGTCCGTTAAATGAATGAGGTTGTTGTCTCGTTATTTTTTTATTTAATTTTTTTGGTGGCTGATATTTTATAAACATTTTATATATAATATATTTTAGTTTATTATGCCCTGGTGTTTTGTCCAGTATAATTGCTTAACGTTTAGTATTTCATAATAAATTGTTGTTGTTGCTGTTTTTTTTTTTTTTTTTTTTTTTTTTTTCTAATAAAAATTTTTGAAGAGCAGCTGTGAGTTTTATTTGTAAAAAGTTTAATTTGTTTGGTTTTGAGTTATGTTACTCACGGTCAAAATTAAAGAGTACATAATGGAGCTTTAAAAGGAAAATATGAGAATTAATGTAACTTTTTAATTGTTTTATTGAGATGAGAAAATTTTTGAAGCAGGTCATAGCAATAAAGCAGCTGATTTATAATATAATTGAATTTAAGTTCTTGTTCAGTACTAGTGCAATTATAAATTAGTTTTAGTTCAGTTCTAGTTCAGTTCTAGTTCAGTTTTAGTTCAGTTCTTGTTCAGTTCTAGTTCAGTTCTAGTTCAGTTCTAGTTCAGTTATAGTTCAGTTCTAGTTCAGTTCTAGTTCAGTTCTAGTTCAGTTCTAGTTCAGTTCTAGTTCTAGTTCAATTCTAGTTAAGTTCTGGTTCAGTTCTAGTTCAGTTCTAGTTCAGTTCTAGTTCAGTTCTAGTTCAGTTCTAGTTCAGTTCTAGTTCAGTTCTAGTTCAGTTCTAGTTCAGTTCTAGTTCAGTTCTTGTTCAGTTCTAGTTCAGTTCTAGTTCAGTTCTAGTTCAGTTCTAGTTCAGTTCTAGTTTAGTTCTAGTTCAGTTCTAATTCAGTTCTAGTTCAGTTCTAGTTCAGTTCTAGTTCAGTTCTAGTTCAGTTCTAGTTCAGTTCTAGTTCAGTTCTAGTTCAGTTCTAGTTCAGTTCTAGTTCAGTTCTAGTTCAGTTCTAGTTCAGTTCTAGTTCAGTTCTAGTTCAGTTCTAGTTCAGTTCTAGTTCAGTTCTAGTTCTAGTTCAATTCTAGTTAAGTTCTGGTTTAGTTCTAGTTCAGTTCTAGTTCAGTTCTAATTCAGTTCTAGTTCAGTTCTAGTTCAGTTCTAGTTCAGTTCTAGTTCAGTTCTAGTTCAGTTCTAGTTCAGTTCTAGTTCAGTTCTAGTTCAGTTCTAGTTCAGTTCTAGTTCAGTTCTAGTTCAGTTCTAGTTCAGTTCTAGTTCAGTTCTAGTTCAGTTCTAGTTCAGTTCTAGTTCAGTTCTAGTTCAGTTCTAGTTCAGTTCTAGTTCAGTTCTAGTTCAGTTCTAGTTCAGTTCTAGTTCAGTTCTAGTTCAGTTCTAGTTCAGTTCTAGTTCAGTTCTAGTTCAGTTCTAGTTCAGTTCTAGTTCAGTTCTAGTTCAGTTCTAGTTCAGTTCTAGTTCAGTTCTAGTTCAGTTCTAATTCAGTTCTAGTTCAGTTCTAGTTCAGTTCTAGTTCAGTTCTAGTTCAGTTCTAGTTCAGTTCTAGTTCAGTTCTAGTTCAGTTCTAGTTCAGTTCTAGTTCAGTTCTAGTTCAGTTCTAGTTCAGTTCTAGTTCAGTTCTAGTTCAGTTCTAGTTCAGTTCTAGTTCAGTTCTAGTTCAGTTCTAGTTCAGTTCTAGTTCAGTTCTAGTTCAGTTCTAGTTCAGTTCTAGTTCAGTTCTAGTTCAATTCTAGTTCAGTTCTAGTTCAGTCCTAGTTCAGTTCTAGTTCAGTTCTAGTTCAGTTCTAGTTCAGTTCTAGTTCAGTTCAAGTTCAGTTCTAGTTCAGTTCTAGTTCAGTTCTAGTTCAGTTCTAGTTCAGTTCTAGTTCAGTTCTAGTTCAGTTCTAGTTCAGTTCTAGTTCAGTTCTAGTTCAGTTCTAGTTCAGTTCTAGTTCAGTTCTAGTTCAGTTCTAGTTCAGTTCTAGTTCAGTTCTAGTTCAGTTCTAGTTCAGTTCTAGTTCAGTTCTAGTTCAGTTCTAGTTCAGTTCTAGTTCAGTTCTAGTTCAGTTCTAGTTCAGTTCTAGTTCAGTTCTAGTTCAGTTCTAGTTCAGTTCTAGTTCAGTTCTAGTTCAGTTCTAGTTCAGTTCTAGTTCAGTTCTAGTTCAGTTCTAGTTCAATTCTAGTTCAGTTCTGGTTCAGTTCTAGTTCAGTTCTAGTTCAGTTCTAGTTCAGTTCTAATTCAGTTCTAGTTCAGTTCTAGTTCAGTTTTAGTTCAGTTCTAGTTCAGTTCTAGTTCAGTTCTAGTTCAGTTCTAGTTCAGTTCTAGTTCAGTTCTAGTTCAGTTCTAGTTCAGTTCTAGTTCAGTTCTAGTTCAGTTCTAGTTCAGTTCTAGTTCAGTTCTAGTTCAGTTCTAGTTCAGTTCTAGTTCAGTTCTAGTTCAGTTCTAGTTCAGTTCTAGTTCAGTTCTAGTTCAGTTCTAGTTCAGTTCTAGTTCAGTTCTAGTTCAGTTCTAGTTCAGTTCTAGTTCAGTTCTAGTTCAGTTCTAGTTCAGTTCTAGTTCAGTTCTAGTTCAGTTCTAGTTCAGTTCTAGTTCAGTTCTAGTTCAGTTCTAGTTCAGTTCTAGTTCAGTTCTAGTTCAGTTCTAGTTCAGTTCTAGTTCAGTTCTAGTTCAGTTCTAGTTCAGTTCTAGTTCAGTTCTAGTTCAGTTCTAGTTCAGTTCTAGTTCAGTTCTAGTTTAGTTCTAGTTCAGTTCTAATTCAGTTTTAGTTCAGTTCTAGCTCAGTTCTAGTTCAGTTCTTGTTCTAGTTTAGTTCTAGTTCTATTTCAGTTCTAGTTCAGTTCTTGTTCTATTTCAGTTCTAGTTCAGTTCTAGTTCAGTTCTAGTTTAGTTCTAGTTCAGTTCTAATTCAGTTTTAGTTCAGTTCTAGTTCAGTTCTAGTTCAGTTATAGTTCAGTTCTAATTCAGTTTTATTTCAGTTCTAGTTCAGTTCTAGTTCAGTTCTAGTTTAGTTCTAGTTCAGTTCTAATTCAGTTATAGTTCAGTTCAGTTCTAGCTCAGTTCTAGTTCAGTTCTTGTTCTAGTTTAGTTCTAGTTCTATTTCAGTTCTAGTTCAGTTCTTGTTCTATTTCAGTTCTAGTTCAGTGCTAGTTTAGTTCATTTTTGTTTTCGTTGTTTCGTCTGTATTCTGTTGAGTAGATTCCAAATTCTGAATGTTGAAAAATCTTTAGGTGTGTCTCCTTTAATTTAATTGTTGTTAGACAAACAAGGGTATATTTAAGTATTGTTCTTGCCCAAAGTGTGGACATGACATGTCTTGTATTTTTTTTTTTTTTTTGCTGTATTTTTTTTATTTTACATTTTTCATCCGCAAAATTTATGAGATTCTAGGGAATTGTTTAAAGCTTTGTATGTGTATTCGTAAGAGTTTGTTTTTATTTTATAATTTTTGTGTAAAACATAAAAATAAAATTATATACAAAAATTATATGTGTTGTTAAAAAAAAAATCTACAACAAGTTTTTATGACAGCTGCCATTATATAAGAAAAATAGAAATTTTTCCAAAAAAAGAAAGAAAAAAGACACATTATTTTATGAATCATTAAATTTTTGTGGCAATGTAAAACTATTTATATCGAAATAAATTAGTTTAGCATAAAAATATGAGTAAAACTAATAGGGTAATATAATATAATGTAAAAAGGAAAATTAAAAACCCTTGAAATTGGTCATAAATTAAGAATTACACTTTGTTATGTAAAAATATAAGTATGTATGTATTACAAATCAAGATTAAAATTATATTTATTTCAATATTAAATGTTATCACCACATGCTACATTAAATATAATGAGTTTACTTTAAAAAATTTCTTTCAAGTTGTGTGTTCGGAACTCAAAACAATAATATAGAAAAAAATGCTTCAAAAAATTTAATTGGTTCATTTTTTTTTTTTTTTTTTTTTTTTCAATTTAGTTAATTTAATAATTTAAAAATATACAAAGCAATAATTTAATTGAATGAATAACAAATTTAATTGAAATGAAAATAGATATTTTAATTAAATAAATGTTAATTGAAAAAACTTTTCTTCTTTAACAAATATATGTAAATATTTTTGGATATTTCTAAAATTTTTTGTGAATATTTTAGATCTTAAGAGTTATTTTGTGATTTCAATTTTTTCGAGCAAAAAAATAGTACTTTATGTTTTTTATTTTACTCGAGCTGAGAAAATTGATTTTCTAAGTTTGTATATCCACACTACCATAAGTGGTTGGGGTATTATGTGTTTGTGTTGACTGAGTATCACTTCCTGAGTCGATTTAGCACCTTCCGTCCACCTGGTCGGCTGGCTACAGTTTCTTAATTTTTTTTTTTTATATAAAATTTGTCTTAAAAACTTGTCTGGCCAGACCAATTGCAGATGTTATTTTCATATATTAACGATTAAGCTAGAAACTTGAAATTGCAAGTATAATTTTGACCACCTGGCAAGCTTTTTGGTTGCTTTTATAAACAGCGACTTTTTTAGACTAGTATGTGTTAAACGACGAGAAACTAACCTGTTCGAAATATATCGACATTATATATTAATACCACGAAATAATATTATTATTTTGAGATTGTTGAATTGAATAGGGATATAAAAAGATGCAGTTGAACATTTTTAAGTGGCTAATGCTGGGGATATAATGTGTTCACACATTTTTGCCCGATTTGGTATCATGCTAAGACCAGTTGAGATATATAGGAGATGGGCAAACTGTTTTCAGAATGTGACTGAAACAACTTTAAAATCTTTAATGGAAGAGTTATCAAAAAAGATCCCCAAGTTCATAAACAATGGTTAGAACCATAAAAAGTATATCTGTGAATTGCAATATAATGCACTGTGGGAAATTTCGTTCTTTCTTATTGTATTTCATTTTATTTTATTTTATTTTATTTAATTTTATTTAATTAAAATCTTTTAACCTGAGCTCTTATCAGTTTCATCAAGACATATTATTTTATTTTCCATATATTCGTTCACATTTTGTGCTATGAGATTAATACCAATAAAATCTCAAAAGTTTGAAAAGAAAAATTTTTTAATCACATACAACTCAAAACAAGGAGAAGAACTTGAAGTGTATCAAAGTAAAAATGGTATATCATGAAAAAGGAATGTAGTAGTGATGCTAGAATACAATTATATATTTTTAATAAAAAAAAAAATTACCAAAACTTCCATTGATTATAGAGCTGGTCTGCCAGACCATATATGTTACGAATGTGACTATCAAAACATTTGTATGATGAAGGTTTAATATAACTCCTTTTAATCTAAACGAAAACATTTATATTAAAAAAAAATCACTAATGGAAACGGTGATTCAAAATCCACCATAGATGTGGTTACATTCACGTTATTGGCTTTTAGATACCGTTCGATTTACAGGTCATAAGTGTGATTTTCTAGTAGATTGTTATTAAAATAAAATTAAATTTTTTCTACCTTTAAGGTTGGTTTTATAAGAATATATTTTTTATTTTAAAAGCATAACATTTTAAACTTAAAAAAAAACAACCTCAATGCAAACTTACTTACTCATTAACTCTGCGTACTCACTCACTCCATTTTTTTTTCTTTTCAAAATTACACTGGTCGAAAGAAAAAAAAATATGTAGACTAGATGGAATTCCGCATACTAAACTCGAATCTGCTTTCAGTTTTTTTCCATCAGATCGGAATTTTTTTTATGGGCGTGTCTAATATTGTGCCCTAAATATGCCGATTACTCGAGTATATTTCACTATTACTTGAAAACGGTATGCATGATTTATACAAATGATATACCAAGATATGCGGAATAAAATAAGCTTTAAATTGCTTTTCTATCAAATTTTTATGCGCTCTATAGTTTAGAAGATATTTCGAAAAAAGTGTCACAAAATTTTTTTTTTTTTTTAAGTGAAAACATAAAAACTATTAAAGTTTATCACCTTTACCTTAAAGCTGGCAAAACTATGAGTAAATAAAGCTAGGTATAATAAAAATTGATGCACAAATCTTGAATGGATTCACAGTTAAGTTTGGATACCCATGCATACCTATAGCTAAGTGGAAATATACTAGTGGGAATTCTTTTTTCGTTTTAAATATAAAAAAAAAAAAAAATAGTTGGATTAGACAGAATTCAATGTGCTATAAGAATCAGTTTTTACTTTTTTTCTATCACACATTGATTTTTTTTCATGGATACTATGACCCCGCTTTTAGGCAGTCACACTTGTATAACTCGAGAACGTTTTGTCCAATTAAGATAAATTGAACTTAAATATATAGCGACCTAAATTGTCTTTGAGCCAAATTTATATAATTTTTTGTCCAGTTAATATTTCCGTAGTTATTCGGTAATTAGTACCGAAAATTTTAAAATTTATTTTTTTGAAATGTGGTGAAAATTTTGATCCATAACTCTGAAATTCTTGAGTGAATGAAAAATATTGTTAATACACTTTGAAGACAATTTTCGTATGTATCTTTTGATGTATCACCTATCAAAATCGTGTAAAGGGTTTTTCAGTTATAGCCTAAGATAGACAAACCATTCTTGAATTTTATATTGTGACCGCTGAATAAGGTGATGATATTAGTCATGCACATGAAAAGAAATCAGTACCCGATAGAAAAAAAACTGAAAGCAGAATCTTATTTAACTCGTCAAAATCCACATAGTCCACCTGTTTTTGTTTCAAGATAAAATAAAAAAAAATAAATTTGGGCCACCACTGTATTTCTACTCAATTGTATATAACATGGGTATTTTTACTTAACTGAGAATAAAATTTCGATTTGTGCATCAATTTTGAAGATACATACCTTATTTTATTCGCAGCATTACCAGCTTTAAGATGAAGATGATAAACTGTAACATTTCTGATGTTTTCATTTATTAAAATAAATTTTAGTAACAAAAAAAATCTAAAATTTTGCATGAAAATTATTTTTTTCGAACACTTATTTCAAAATTACCCCGAGACTATTGAGCACATAAAAAAATTTAGTTCGGGAAAATTGAAGATATTTTTAGTACACATCTTTTGGTGTATCACTTTGATCGTACATACACACCGTTCTTGAATTATGAGGAAATATACTAGAGCAATGGCCTTAAAAAAAAACCATACCTGATGGAAAAAAACTGAAGGCTGATTCTTGTTTAGCACATCAAAATACAACAAGTCCAACTATTCGTCTATGGGGGAGGATTTTTTTGTTGACCAGTGTTATTGACAATGATTAACATAATTTTTTTCCTTTTTCATTCATTTCATTTACCTTTGTCTGTATACAACACTTGAATATGTAAAAAAATTACTTCGTATGAGTATCATATTCATTATGCTTATTTGGCACGCTAAAGGTGAAATACTGTTTAACGTTTGAAGCAAAAGTAAAAATATAAAAAATGATAATAAAACGACACCTTCCTTTTTTTTTTTTTTTTGGTAATACGCGCTCCAGTGTCATTAACACAACAAAAGGAACTCTTTAAATATTTAGGCGCTTATTTAAATAACAAAAAAAAAAAAAAAAATATTTGAATTATCATACGGTATTGTTTGTAAAAGTATTGTGCTTGTCTGTATAGTTTTAGGCGCTAAAGATATTACCGATATGAAAAAAAATTGTTTTTATTTATGAGTATGAGAGTATTTTTATTATGACGCCTTTGGCATTAAGCCAGTTTTTTATTATCATTATTATTTTGGTAGTGTTTATTTAAGACACCTGTTTTTTATATGTGTGTATAGGTATAAGAGAGTAAAAGAGAGAGGTAAGATATGTACTTGAATAATTGAAGGTCATAGTGTGAATACTATAAAAGGTTTTAGGATATCTTTAGTTAGAAATAATATTTTATAAATTACAGCAATATAGCTGTAACTTGGTATACATTGTTTTGTAAAGGAAGTGCTTATTTCATTGCTTTAGGGTAATAAAGATAGTAAGCATTATATTAAATCTACAGTGTAAGCTTTTATTTATAGTTATTTTTAGTGAATTTTTAATTTAATTTCAACTTAAAACTATTTCTTTTAAATTAAAACAATTAATTTTGTTAAGTCAAATTTGAGACTCCCTTTTTCGTCACAAACATCTACTGCCTTAACATTTTATTTAATAAACATTTCTATTTATATACCCCACAATATATTAGCATTTACTAGGGTACTTTTCTCTAATATTTAAGGACTTTTATGCAAAACTCCATAAATAATCTAAATCGTGAAATAAGTTAGTTCCTTTTTTTCCTTTGTTTATTTAATTTTCTTCTTACATATGTATATATGTAAGTACAAATATTTGTTTGTATATAGTAAATCTCTTAAGTCTATGTTATTACAAAAAGCTGTATGATTAATTTTATTACATACTGCATATTTATATGTGTATATAACTTTGCCTTTGTCTAAGTGTTGATGTTTGTTTGGGGTTTTTCTTTTTTTTTTTATAACAAACGCAACACGCAAATATGAAAATGTTATTAAAGCACGCATTAACAAACAAGTGACATGTAAATTTTTATTTTCGGTGTTAACATGTGCCAAACACTCTCCTCACTCTTCTCTCTTTACCTCAATTTTGTTTGTAGTTGGTTTATATTTTGATGTTATTTCCACTACTTATTTGCATATTTTGACACGTTAATCGCAGATTTTTTGTTCATGTGTAAGAACATTTCTTTCCGTTTCATTATTTGGTAGGAGTAAATAAAATTAAAAAATAAACAAAGAATTTTTGTTAAAAAAATGCTAAATTAAAAGCAATAGAATTTAAAAAAATTAAGGAACGTTTTTAAAAAATATTCTTGTTTTTCTTTTTAAAAATTACGAATTAATGAAAATTACTCTGTCTTACTGTGGAAAAAATCACTTGGAAAATTACCTTGTTCTTATAATAAATCCCCTTAACCCTAGAATACTAATGTACGTAAATTTTAGGTATACACGCAGAGAAAAAACATGATCACCACAACTATTCAATGATTATATAGCCGTTTTTCTTTGATTTAAATATACTGTGTTCATGATAGCAACGTTTATGATTCTGTTTAATCATTCAATGATTACCCACAATCAAAATTTTAATATGGTTCACTGAATTATAATATGTATTTAAATATGTTTATATGAAATCATATTTATGATTAAATCCAATCATTTAGTCAATTCTACAACAATTTAGTTAATTACATAACCATTCATTTCATTTTGCAAATTTGGTTAATTCTACAACCATTAAGCCATTAACTTTTAATGCCTTTTGAATAAACATTTTTGTGTATCAGTCCAGTAGTTAAGATTCTCATTTAGTTTATATATGAACGAATATAAATTGACAAGTTTTGTTTTTATTCAGTATGATGATTGTACCACATATCGTGGTACAAATGAATGTAAATATGAAGATGTGGGATCATATATATGATAAAATGGGATTATATATATGATGAAATTTGTTCATATATATGATAAAATGGAATTATTAAATAATAAAAGCATAATGAAATTGAAAGCAATACTTAAGAAAAGGTTATAAAACTTACTAAAAGTTATTAATAAGGTTATGAACCCTACTAATAAATTATAAATTGGAATCATAATAATGATTACGCAAAAATACTTATTGTAACCTGGAATCATATATTACAATCATAGTATGTTGCTCTTAGTTTATGGTCACAGGAACCATATTTTTTTTTTGCGTGTACATTTTTAATTATTTAATTTTTTTTAATACGTAAATTTAACGTAGCGGTAGTACTTATTTGAAAATTTAATTTGAAATGGAAGATCGAAGTTGAAATATTCGGTGGATAATTCTAACATTTTAATGAAGTTTGTGTAAAAATTGATAGGAAGTTATGAGCTGCGGAGTTTACTATAATACTAAAAACTTCCTACAGAAAGGAAAATAACGAAATGAACTTTTAAAACATATTGTTGTGTTTTATTAATAGGCAAATTTTTGGAGATCATAATTTATGATGGCTTTTCATAAATAAAATCTTTATATAATTTTTATTTATTGCAGCTTAAAAAATAAAAATAAATAAGAAAAATGCATATAACTGCGAAAACCCTAAAGTTTACGCACCGTTAGTATTAACGTATAAAAAATATCGTTAGTATTCTAGGGTTAAAAATATAAATTTATAAATTAATCTGTTTTTATTTCTTGGGTTGTTTCTTATAGACAGCTAAGCAGAATTTCTAAAAATCTTAACAGCCTCATTCTAAAGGCATCGAAAATATAATAATCTACTTTATTTTTCGATAGAATCAGAGAAAAATCTACCCTTAAAACAAGTTAAAATATTAAGTTTTGCATTTCTTAAGAATTAATGTAACAAAAATCTTTAAATTTTGTGGAAATAATTCTCTTATCAAGTTCAACAATGAAAATAAGAAGGTCAGCTCTAGGAGAAATAGTAGCCTTTATAAAATGAAAATACCAATAACCGGACAAGCTGAATAATATCACAGTAAAAACCTTAGAACGTTACAAAAGTACATTTCGCATTAATGAAAATGGGACTGCTACGACAAGGGGAAATGGTACCTCCCATACAACGAAAATATCTAATAAGTATATCTTAAGAAATGTTACAGAAGAAGTCTTTATAATTTTGTAGGAATGAATTTCCCTTCAACATCCTTTATTTAAAATAAAAATATGACGGGTAGGACCAGGTTGAATGGTACCTACCATACTAAGTAAATATTCTTAATGGCAAGTCTACAGAACTATTATGGTTCCAATTTTATAGAGACTACTTTCTTTTCATACTATATTGATGAAATAACTAGATACAAATATATAGTCAGTCAAGCCCGATCATATGATATCCTACACCATCATGTTTGTGCAACAAAATTCGTGAAGGGATCATATTTCAGACCTGTGGCTAATTGTGGATCTATACTTTTATATAGTGTAAAGTTATTTATTTATATCATTAGAAAATAATAAAAAATTATAAACTAATGTTGAAAAGGCCATGGTTACGAGACCTTAGGCTCAGTGTAAAGTTAAATATGCAAATACTGAATATTACATTAACCCATTTCCAACCACTGTTGCATTTTTCGCATTGGTAAATTTACATATACCGTATCTAATTTAGTTTATGAGTAATGATGATGTTTTATATATGTATATTTAGCTTGGAATGTCGGCTAAATAAATTGAGTAAAAAATCTTATTTTCGATGAATTTTTACCCCCGGTAGAGCGGTTCAAAAAAAGGTCTATAAAATGGACCTTTTTTAAAATTTAAAAAACTAAATCGTAAAATTATGAAAAACATCTTACATAAAAATTCAAACGATGGCCAAGATATCAAAAAATAAGAAATTTTGTATTTTTTAATAAATAATTTATTGAGATAGGAACACCAAGCTCCCAAAAGTTGGTGTTGCAAAAACGCATCAATGGTCAAGTGACTTAGCTAGGGTAGTATGATGTAGCTACATCACGCAAGGTGGCGTACTGAAAACATGGACATTTTTAAGGGAATATGTTAAGATTACAATAAATAGAAAATAATTAAGAATGAAATTGAAAAAAGATTCGGCTGTGCCGAATCTTTGATACCCTTCACCATATTACCATCTTTTGCATACTATGCATACTATCTTATAGACATCATATTACCATATTACCGACAAATTATAAAATTTTCGCCTTAAGGTATGCTTTCATATTTTCACATATTTAAATCTAAATTTTTTTCAAACTACGAAAATTTGAAAAAAAAAACAATTATAGCAGGCTTTGCTTTTAAAAAATAAACAACAACAATTCCATATTTATTTATTTTTTTACGTGTGTATATACAAACTGACTGCATATACAAAGAACAACAACACTGTTATTCATTATATTACTTCTGTTGCTAACTAAACTACTTATCTTATAGGCAAAAACGTCACTAATAGTCATTACAATGCTTAATATACATGTTTGTGTATGTATTTATGTATATCCTTAACAGATATGTTTTAGTTTAAAAAAAAAAATAAACAACAACAATTCCATATCTATTTATTTTTGTACAGACTGCATATACAAAGAACAACAACAACACTGTTATTCATTATATGACTGCTGTTTCTAACTAAACTACTTGTCTATACAAATGAAATTGAAAAAAGATTCGGCTGTGCCGAATCTTTGATACCCTTCACCATAATGCCATCTTACTATCTTATCGACATCATATTACCATATTACCGACAAATAATAAAATTTTCGCCTTAACGAATGCTTTCATATTTTCACATATATAAATCTAAATTTTTTTCAAACTACGAAAATTTGAATATATAAAAAAAAAACAATCATAGCAGGCTTTGCTTTTAAAAAATAAACAACAACAACAAATCCATATTTATATATTTTTTTATGTGTGTATATACAAACTGACTGCATATACAAAGAACAACAACAACACTGTTATTCATTATATTACTTCTGTTGCTAACTAAACTACTTGTCTATACAAAAAACGTCACTAATAGTCATTACAATGCTTAATATACATGTTTGTGTATGTATTTATGTATATTCTTAACAGATATGTTTTAGTTTTAAAAAATAAACAACAACAATTCCATATCTATTTATTTTTGTACAGACTGCATATACAAAGAACAACAACAACACTGTTATTCATTATATGACTGCTGTTTCTAACTAAACTACTTGTCTATACAAAAAAAAAAAAACGTCACTAATAGTCATTACAATGCTTAATATACATGTTTGTGTGTGTATTTATATTCTTAACAGATTTGTTTTTGGGCCATAACTCTGTTGATTATGAACGAATTTGGTTTATTAAAAAAAACGAAATTTTATAAAAACATTTATGACTGATCTATATAAAAATAAAAATCTGTAGCTTGAACAAGGGCTTCAAAAATAAAAAATTCGTTTTCCCCGATATCTCAGTTATTACTGAACCGATTTATTTAATTTTTTCAGAACAAAAATTCAGAAAATAATTTCCGAGCCTCCTTTGAAAATTCGAAGTCCCTGGTATATGCAGAGGCTTCAGAAACTGAAAAACCGGTTTTTAAAGCATATCTCCGCCATTTATAAACCGATCCTGCTGATTCAAAAAACCGAAATTTTATAAAAATATTTGTGAAATTTTATAAAAATCTATAGCTTAAACTAGGGCTTTAAAAAATAAAAAATGCGTTTTGTCCGATATCTCAGTTATTATTGAACCGATTTATTTCATTTTTTCAGAACAAAAATTCAGAAAAAAATGTCCGAGACTTCTTTGTAAAAACGAAGTCCCTAGTGTATACAGGGGCTTCAGAAACTGGAAAACCGGTTCTAAAAACCGGTTTTCTTAACATATCTCCGCATTGTATGAACCGATATTGCTAAGTTCCAATAGCAAAATTCTCGAAAGCATTTCCGATCGTTTGACATATATATTATATGTGTCAGTTGTCGGTGGGCTTCATAAACGCCATTTCAACCGACACACGGACGGTCGGACGGACGGACGGACATGGTCCTATCGTCATCATTTCTTACAAGGATCCCGAAAATGTAAGCTTTTTTGCTCTCCGACAAAAATTGTGGGAATTACAAACGGAATGACAAACTTATATATACCCTTTACACCTGTGGTGAAGGGTATAAAAACAAAAAACGTCACTAATAGTCATTACAATACTTAATATACATGTTTGTGTATGTATTTATATTCTTAAAAGATTTGTTTTTGGGCCATAACTCTGTTGATTATGAACGTATTTGGTTTGTTAAAAAAAAAACGAAATTTTATAAAAACATTTATGACTGATCTATATAAAAATAAAAATCTGTAGCTTGAACAAGGGCTTCAAAAATAAAAAAATTGTTTTCCCCAATATCTCAGTTATTACTGAACCGATTTATTTCATTTTTTCAGAATAAAAATTCAGAAAATAATTTCCGAGCCGCCTTTAAAATTTCGAAGTCCCTGGTATATGCAGAGGCTTCAGAAACTGAAAACCCGGTTCCAAAAACCGGTTTTTAAAGCATATCTCCGCCATTTACAAACCGATCATGCTGATTCAAAAAACCGAAATTTTAAAAAAATATTTGTGACCGATCTGTATAAAAAATCAAAAATCAAAAATATATAGCTTAAACCAGGGCTTCAAAAAATAAAAAATGCGTTTTGTCCGATATCTCAGTTATTATTGAACCGATTTATTTCATTTTTTCAAAACAAAAATTCAGAAAAAAATGTCCGAGACTTCTTTGTAAAAACGAAGTCCCTAGTATATACAGAGGCTTCAGAAACTGGAAAAACGGTTCTAAAAACCGGTTTTTTTAACATATCTCCGCATTGTATGAACCTATCTTGCTGAATTCCAATAGCAAAATTCTCGAAAGCATTTCCGATCGTTTGATATATATATTATATATGTCAGTTATCGGTGGGCTTAATAAACGCCATTTCAACCGACACATGGACGGACGGACGGACATGGTCCTATCGTCATCATTTCTTACAAGGATCCCGAAAATGTCAACTTTTTTGCTCTCCGACGAAAATTGTGGGAATTACAAACGGAATGACAAACTTATATATACCCTTTACACCTGTGGTGAAGGGTATAAAAATATTGTTTATAAACATTTTTTGAATTAGGGCTACATGTGCAATAGAATTTATTTTTTACTGTAGCCTAATAAAAAAAAATTCTCCTAAATTTGTATGACATTTGCAGTAATAAATAAGCAATTGTCAGCAAATTACAAGTGCTTCTTTTTTAAAATCATTGAGAACAAATGTAAGAAAATAAATTTGCATAGAATCGACGCTACCTGCATATGAGTGTATTTTTAAAGGTATAAAGTTATATCGAATATAATCACCAAAATCCTGGAAGTTGCTTGAAATATGTCAAAAGCAAATGAATGGAAGCAATAAAATTATGTTGTTTATTGCAAAATTTGTCCAAATGTCTTAAAGTATATCTTCCATCAAAAGTCATAAAATTTGAGATTTTTATTTTTATACATTTTTTATTTTTACTCCAAATATTAAAATATTCGAATAACTAATGAGAGTAGGTACAATTTCATAATTTTTTGAGTGAACTTGTTCTATAAATGCTGTGCTATCTTTCCAAAATGCCAGTTCATTTCAATGCTTCAATTAAGTGAAATAATAAAAAGTGCTAAAAATGTGCAACATAGTACAGAAATGAGGCGTTTAAAGTGGCAGCAAAAAAGCATCCCGATGGATATGCAAGCGATAAAAAAATGTTCTTTTTCAGGATAATGTTAAAACTTTGAAATAAGCAGTTGGAATGCATTAGATTATACGCCACTACATTTGGTACTTAACCAAAATTTATGATTTCACAATATTCGAGATGAAAATTCATCTTACTCAGCCAAGAATAACAAATCGATTTGCATAAAATTATGTATGAAGCAAAACGTGGTGCTGACCATTATAGAATAATGTTATCAATTCCTCGGTAAATAGATAGATAAGAACTGAAAATAAACAGTTCGTGAGCCAGTTCGATATCGAAAGTGAATTATATAAAGAAAAACTTAACAACAGATTAGGCCACTTGTATGAAGGACCAAGTGCGTTCCTGACCACTATATTTAAATTCAAATCGAGATGATACATAATGAGATAATCAAATGCAATGTACATTAATATTCCAAATGACTTATCGTGTAACATATATCAGAAGGAATAATTGTATTTTATACATTATAAGAATTTATTCGGTCCCAGCAAAAACTTTTTGGTTTTCGGTAATGACGACTACTTTCTTGGAAAGTAGGCGTCATTATTATTTGCCTTCTCTACATTACATAAATAAGTACTCAATAGTATAATTGCAGAGTAAGTTACAATAACATAGATGAGTTGTCTAGAGCGCAGGATTAGCAATCAGAAGGTTGCCGGTTCAACCCCATTCTGATGCTATTCCTTTTTTTAACAAAATGTTTTAAAAATATATTTTATGCTAAAACAAGTTTTTTACCTTTGAATATTAAGTGCGAGATGGTGTACTGAGTTAGACGTTAGTAATTAAAAACGACTAGTTGATAGGGTCCCAAGTTCAAAACTCACTGACAGCAAATTTTTTCGTTTTTTGTTTTTTTTTTTTTTATTTTTGTTTAGGTACATATTTTTTAGTATCACTAGAGTCTAAAAATAACTACTAGAATTCATGGACAACTCGAACAAAAATAACTAGTTATTCAGACAAAAAATAAGTAGTTTATTTTTATTTCCAATTATACCTGCTAGCTTACCAGGAAAGCAAAGTTTTTGCTGGGGTCTTACACTGTCAAATTTTTTTTAACGATTTTATATCATTATTTAAAAACAACCAGCTGTTTCCCTTTTTGTCCCGCCCACCCATACAATAATATTCATGCAAATATTTCTGACCCATACAAATGTCATATAAAGTGCTGTGCAGAACATAAGCAACAAAATTATAGTTTTCCTAAATGTTGAATTATTTTTTAAAGTATTAAATTTAGAACAAAACTAATTTCATTACATTGTTAACACAATTGGGTACTAACAAACATTTGTACCTTAGAAGCTGTGATTTTCTTTCTTTTCGTAAAAACGAGAAAGTGTGCATATCAAAAGCAACAAAATTTCCAATTGTAAAAAAATTTTAAAATATCTGAATACAGCATTATTTACATATATTAATAATTTATGACAATATAAAAAATTTTGACTTTTTAGTGTTTTATTCCAGTTTTTGTTAATGGACAAAGTTAAAGTTCTTTAAATTTTTGTATTTTTATTATCCTTAAATATGTATATAATTTCGTAGCATAATTTTTGTTGTAACTCAAATATTCTAAAAAATAAA
This sequence comes from Protophormia terraenovae, assembly GCA_951394005.1. Classification (NCBI taxonomy): domain Eukaryota; kingdom Metazoa; phylum Arthropoda; class Insecta; order Diptera; family Calliphoridae; genus Protophormia; species Protophormia terraenovae. The sequence goes on along the minus strand of OX596074.1, from coordinate 11,776,118 downwards.
ACTGCTTTTAGGTTTACTTTAATTTTGTTGCTTTTGTTCTGCATAGCGCTGTATATATTTCGTGCTTTTCGGAAGAGGGGTTTTATATGGGATCGATCTTGATGAAATTTGGCACAAGGTTTACATGGACAGACAGCAGCAAATTTCAATAATTTTTTTAAATAAAACATATAAAATAATATTTGGATTTTAACAGATCTTTAACAATATTTATTTTAGAATCAATAAAATTATTAATATTTATTAAAAGTTAGATTAATGTTGTAAGAATGGTAAAAAAAAAAAAAAACAATATACATGTTTTTTTTTTTTTTTTTTTTATCGTTCGTACAACATTAAATTGTGTTAAAGGTGAAGTTGCTTAGATAACATGTAAGTGAAAATTTGTTCTACAATTTAGGGAAAAATGTGTAAAATAAGACTCATAATAGATTTTCATATTATGTTAAGAGAATTTATTATGGTAGACTCTAAAGAATTCTTAAGCAGTCTTTGACAGTATTACTTACTTTTTGCAATATTTTTCCATATCTCATTAGATGTCGAATTATCTAGAATATAAATTAAAAAAATTGTATTCGGAAAATCTGATATTAAGACAGCTTACCTCTAAATGTCCTGATATACTAATTTTTATCTTGTTTAAGAAAATGTTTGTAATTTTTTTTATAATTGTCAAAATATGTACTGATTTGTTTTGTTTTTCTATTTTATTTTTTGTTTTTTTCTATTGATTTGAAATTTAAAATCAAATAATTTTTTTTTATAAAATTTTATTAAAAGACAATTAATGATTTATTTAAAAATAGTTTAGCCAACATTTTTTCTGTGTAGTTTTCAAAAGGATTTAATATGTGTTTGTATCACCAAAAGCATAAGAACAGTACAATTCCAATTATAATAATCAAAAGTACAAAAAAAATGAAATTGAAAAAAGATTCGGCTGTGCCGAATCTTTGATACCCTTCACCATATTACTATCTTACTATCTTATCGACATCATATTACCGACAAATAATAAAATTTTCGCCTTAACGTATGCTTTCATATTTTCACATATTTAAATCTAAATTTTTTTCAAACTACGAAAATTTGAATATGAAAACAAAAAACAATTTGCTTTTCAAAAATAAACAACAACAATTCCATATTTATTTTTTTATGTGTGTATATACAAACCAGTGTTTCGAATGGCTGCTTAAAGCAGTCGTAATTTTCTAAACAGTTGCTTTTTTTACAGCATCTTGCTGAAACAAGTTTACTTGATTTAGTTATCCACCACATACTAACTAAACACATTTTGCTGCTCACACACAAAACTGATTTAAGCAGCATCCAGTTTTTATTTTGTTCAGCAGTCAAATGAAATAAGCAGCGCACACACTCAGTTTTTTACTCAGCCAGTTTATTTTACGTCTTAGTCGTGTGCGCTCAGCACAACGTAGAAACCTTTTTCAGCAACGTAAGAACAACTGGATAGTAAGACTGTACAGTTCTGCGCAGTCAATATACAAAGTTGTTTGGTTATGGTTTTTACATTTAAGAAGGAAAATGAAGTGGTATAGTTTTTAAATGAAAACAAATAGAAAACGGTACAATAAAATACTATGAATTGTATTAAAGATATTTATATGTAGATTTATTCATTTTAATTAAAAAAACAAAAATTTTTTGTATAATATATTTATTTGCAATTTATTTAAAATTTTTGTAGAACTTTTATAAAAATATTAAATAATATTTAATATTAGTAGATTAAAAAATATTAAATATTGTTTAAATTAAAGAAAAAAATTAAAAAAAAATGTTTGTTCTTTTGAATAAAGAACAAACATTTTGAATAATGTTTGATTGAATTAAAACGTTAAATTGTAATACGAAACTCTTTTTATTTTTTATATTTTTTTTTTTTTTTAATAAAGTGTGGTTCAAAGAGGTTTCTGTCATTTTTAAAATGCAATAACTGAGAAACTAATAAATATATTTTCATAACCTGATATAAGTTCTAATAATATGTATATATATACAATATTATACTGGTCAGAATGGAGGCGTACATTTGGAAGAAAAATTATATATTTTAAATTTGCAATACATATGACTATTAAATGGAAAAAAGTAGTTCTAACAATTGTATATTTGACTCATTGATTATACAAGTATGTAAAATTTATGTTGAATTTTCTGTATTTTTTCATCGATATTGTTAGTAAGTTAGAATTTGCGAAATAATAGTCACTAGATCATTAATACAAATAAGAGTGAAATTTCAAAAATTGTTTATATTTGTAAATAAATTGTCGCCTTTTTTAAATATTGAACAAAATTAATAAAAAAAATTACAAAGTACTATAAAACCTGGAGGGTTATTTTGTAACTAAATTCGAAAGGAAATTCTTTCTAATTTGTATACTTTATACATTGAAATTCGAAAGTGTTTTCTTTCGAACCGAATTACACAATAACCCCCCTGGTGGACAGAAATTATTCTGAGCATAATGGCCCAAGTTTTTTTTTATTATTTAGGGAATTTCAAGTCTCAAAATATATATTATTAAATATTAATAATCACAGAATTGAAAATATCTTAACTTTTGTTAAATTGATTAAGGATCATATTTAGTAGAAAAAATAAAAATTTTAATTTTAGAGTAGATCCGTGTGAGTGAAAAAAAAACTATATGAAATTTGAAAATTGTTCCTAACATATGGACCTACTATTCCGAAAGATATAACATGGAATGTAGCACCCCAACAAAAAAGGAACCAATAAAGAGCTGAAGGAAGTACTTAGTGGTGAAAAAGTGCTGCAGAAGTTCTTTTTCTAACCCATGATTGTTATTGGTAAGATGTTCTTCTTCTATATTTCTAGTTCATTTCTTTTGCAGTTCATTTCTTTTGCAGTACTATTTTTTCTTTTTTCCCGTTAGAAATTCATTAATTTTAATTTTTTTGGAAGTAATTATATTAAATTTTAAAAAAGTTGAAACAAAGTAGTTGTAACAAAAAAGTATATATACACTTTGTTCTACTTTTGAAGAGATTAAAATGTTCTTTTTTTGGAAGCTCTTGATCGGTTTTTTTTTTGCTGGGACTTTTTAAATAAAACGTAAATCTTAAATATTATATAAATGTTACTTACAGTGCTATTCTCTAATTCATGACAATTATCATTAATTAATAATTATTTATTATATGCTTTTATGAGTGTGACAACTATCACCAAAAATATATAAACAATATTTTTTTTTTCAAAGCCAGAATAAAAGCCAAAATAATAAAAATGTTTTTTTACTATCACAATAATTTTTTTTTTTTTTTTGTCACTCGGTCGAGAATTGCACTGTTATTATAATTATTTTTGTATAATCAAATTGTATAATATAATTGTTCGGCTGAGGTATCAATAAAAGTTAAAAATTAATTAAGACATTAAAGCCGATCAATAAGAAAATAATAAATTAATAACCAAAAAATCTTCAACAGTCTAAATTAATAACCAAAAGGTCTTCAACATACAAGTTAATAACTTTTATTTTTAGATACATAAATAAATAAATAAATAAATAAATAAATAAATAAATAAATAAAAATCACAACAAATCTTTATTATTTCGGTAACATAAAATATACATACATATAAATATAATGTCTTTTTTTATTTATCTTTACAAAATTTCTATATTTGTTAAATGAAAAACTTTTTTTATTTAAAGTTAATAAAATAAAGATATATGTATGTAATATCTTCAATAAAATTCATATTATTTTATTGGACCGTTTTCTATTTGTTTTCATTTAAAATATTCAACTTCATTTTCCTTCTAAAATTTAAAAACAAAAACCAAACAACTTTGTGTAATAGACCAAAACAAAGAAAGTTATACAAAATAACAAAATTTTCTTCTTATTGCAAATAACAAAAATGTTTTTAATTTTTTATTTAATTTAAACAACATTTAATATTTAGTTAATATTTTTTCATCTACTAGTATTAAATATTATCTAATATTTTTATAAAAGTTCTATTATCTTAAATAAATTGTAAATAAATATATTATATGCATAAAAATGTTTGTTTTTTTTAATTAAAATTAATAAATCTTCATATAAATATCTTTAATATAATTCGTAGTATTTTATTGCACCGTTTTCTATTTGTTTTCATTTAAAATAATAAACTTCATTTTCCTTCTTAAATGTATAAACAAACAACTTTGTAAATCAACTGTACAGAACTATACAGTCTTACTATCCAGTTGTTCTTACGTTGCTGAAAAAGGTTTCTACGTTGTGCTGAGCGCACACGACTAAGACGTAAAATCAACTTGGCTGAGCAAAAAACTGAGTGTGTGCGCTGCTTATTTAATTTGACTGCTGAACAAAACAAAAACTGGTTGCTGCTTATTTCAGTTTTGTGTTTGAGCAGCAAATTTTGTTAAGTAAGCATGTGATCGAAAATGAAAACTTAAACTGTTTTCAGCGCAGTCGCCAGTTGAAAAAAATTTTTTGTGTGCTCAAAATTAAACGCTGATACAAACTGACTGCATATACAAAGAACAACAACAACACTGTTATTCATTATATTACTTCTGTTGCTAACTAAACTACTTGTCTTATAGGCAAAAACGTCACTAATAGTCATTACAATGCTTAATATACATGTTTGTGTGTGTATTTATATTCTTAACAGATTTGTTTTTGGTCCATAACTCTGTTGATTCTGAACGAATTTGGTTTATTAAAAAAAACGAAATTTTATAAAAACATTTATGACTGATCTATATAAAAATAAAAATCTGTAGCTTGAACAAGGGCTTAAAAAATAAAAAAATCGTTTTCCCCGATATCTCAGTTATTACTGAACCGATTTATTTCATTTTTCCGAGCCCCCTTTAAAAATTCGAAGTCCCTGGTATATGCATAGGCTTCAGAAACTGAAAAACCGGTTCCAAAAACCGGTTTTTAAAGCATATCTCCGCCATTTACAAACCGATCATGCTGATTCAAAAAACCGAACTTTTAAAAAAATATTTGTGACCGTATAAAAATAAAAGTCTATAGCTTAAACCAGGGCTTCAAAAAATAAAAAATGCGTTTTGTCCGATATCTCAGTTATTATTGAACCGATTTATTTCATTTTTTCAGAACAAAAATTCAGAAAAAATATCCGAGATTTCTTTGTAAAAACGAAGTCCCTAGTATATACAGAGGCTTCAGAAACTGGAAAACCGGTTCTAAAAACCGGTTTTTTTAACATATCTCCGCATTGTATAAACCGATCTTGCTGAATTCCAATAGCAAAATTCTCGAAAGCATTTCCGATCGTTTGACATATATATTATATATGTCAGTTATCGGTGGGCTTCATAAACGCCATTTCAACCGACACACGGACGGACGGACGGTCGGACGGACGGACGGACATGGTCCTATCGTCATCATTTCTTACAAGGATCCCGAAAATGTCAACTTTTTTGCTCTCCGACGAAAATTGTGAGAATTACAAACGGAATGACAAACTTATATATACCCTTTACACCTGTGGTGAAGGGTATAATAAAGAAATTGATGAAAATAAGTTTAATGAAGAAAATTAAATTATTTTGACTATAACTTTAACTTCTCAAAATACAAATATCCATACATTTTTTTATAACAAAAAGTTCGGTTTCGTCGGAACTTTTCAAAATTGACCAAAGTTTGGGTACGGTATGAAAAAGTACTTCGGTCGAACTCTACAAAAATTTTGTATTGAATAGGTCGACGATGCTCTGTTTCCAAAAACATTTTTTCAGGGAATTTGAAATACATATAGCAACATTTTACTTCTAAATATTGATAAAGATTTTTATTCGATAGCCAGATGATAAGGGACATATTTAAACTCAAAAAGTGATTCCGAGCCATAGCTGTAAAAGTTAAGCATAGAAAAAATAAAATAAATTAAGAAGAATATAAAATAATTGTAAAAACTTTAACGTTAACCATTCGTCTAACTCAAAAAAAAAAAAGGATTCCATTTCCCAAAAAGTTGTGAAGTAAATAAATGATGTTTACAGAGAACACCACAGTGGGACACTAAAGAGTGCTGATGACGGTCATTGTTGACTAGAAAATGCATTCCATGCTGCCGAGTGTCCAATAAACTTTTACAATGTATTCTTCTAATTAATACATTTGAACTTGAGTCTGAATAATTTTCAAAAAATAATTATAACCAAAAAGTTCGAATAAATAAAAATAATTAGTAATTAATAGATAAAAATATATTATTTTTTATGTATATTTTTATATCAGAGATAATAATGCTGTTATAATTATATTGTACTTAAAATAAACTATCACTGAAAATCCTATTTTTTACCAAAAGTTTCACTTAAACACAGATTTCTCACTAGAAATTAATTTTTACGCCAAAAATTAAATTTTTCTGTTAAATCAGATTTTTCAATAAAAATTCAATTTACTACCAAAAATTTTATTTTTACAAAAAGCATAATTTTTTCACCAAAACATAAAATTTTGCTAAAAAATTTTCACTAAAAAAAAAAACTAATTTTATTTTCACCAAAAACCCCATTTTTCACCGAAAATAAAATTTTTTAATAAAAATCAAGTTTTTAATCAATAATCGATTTAATCGATTTATTATCAAAATTCTATTTTCTTTAAATACAGACTTTCACAGATATCCAATTTGTTACTATAAATTTATTAACGGACCACTTTGCCTAAATCTCATTGGTGTAGAAATTTTACCCTATAAGTATTTATCGAATTATTACTTTTAAAAATCTTCAAAAAATCAAAAACTTTACAGTTTAATCAACTATTTAACTTAAAAATTTTAATATAAAATTAATTTTCATTTTTCTTTTTTAGCATGGACTATCAGCGCCCCCAACTACTAATCATCTCCATATCCCTGCTATATTGGTTTCGCAACACAGCGGATTGTTGGAAATTTGATGGCGGTGGTCCAGGTGCTCTTGGTCCTGGTCCTCTTATCCATACCTTAACACGAGTGCCTCGCAGTACCAGTTCATTACTAGCGGCAAGAGGTCCACCACCTGTTATACCCAATAATAATGGGGGTAGTGGTGGTTTTGCGGCACTGCTCAATTCACAACAACAAGACATGTTATATGCCTGTCCGCTGAACAGTATGTGTCAATGTGCTGGATTGCCTAACGAAACGACAACGTTAATTGAGATTAATTGCAATGAAGTGGCATTATATAAATTTCCAGGTGAGTGACGAGGCAAATTAGAATTCTAATCTTTTGAAAAAAAAAAAAAAACAAAAAATAAATAAAAACATAATATAAAAGAATGCTTAATTATGATGACAAAGTATGAAATAAAAAAAAGCTAAATTAAGAGAGTCTTGTTTAGGGCCGGTAAGAAGTCTCTTTAGAAAATTAGTTTGTGTGTGTAAATTATTAATTGACTTTATGGTTAAGCACGCATTTTTAAAACAACTGACTGGGTTTTGTTGTAAACTATGTAAATGAGCTTTATTTTACAAAAAACACATACATATATAAACAAAGGCACGCATAAATGATGTGAGTTAAGCAAACAACACATAAACAGTAACGCGTTTGAGATACGCAGTTGTTTAACAGATTTTTCTGCATAGTCACATTGTGTTTGTATAAACACAATGACAGAATTTGGTGGCATGAGAGGAGAGAGGAATTGGTGTTTTCATTGAAGAGTCATGCACACTTGTAATGTCAGTTTTACTTCCTACTCATTTTCGTTAGTGGACAAAAGGTGTGTTTGTTAACTGTTTTTCAAAAGGTTTTTTGATTTCTCTGTTTGTGGGATTTTTACTGCGGTCAACTACTGCTGCATTTACTCACACACTTTTTCGAACCGTATACTTGCGTTCGTTTTTATTTTTAGCATGCGGTGCAGTAAGTTTAGGAAGTGCAAAAAATATCAGCAGTTAATGACATTTGAATGTTAAAAAGTTTTCAAATAACGCGGGAAAATATATGAATGTTCAAATGTTAGAGTGAAATAAAGGGATGAAGTTTTTAAACCAGGCCTAAGTAAAACTGAACTAGAACTGAACTAGAACTGAACTAGAACTGAACTAGAACTGAACTAGAACTGAACTAGAACTGAACTAGAACTGAACTAGAACTGAACTAGAACTGAACTAGAACTGAACTAGAACTGAACTAGAACTGAACTAGAACTGAACTAGAACTGAACTAGAACTGAACTAGAACTGAACTAGAACTGAACTAGAACTGAACTAGAACTGAACTAGAACTGAACTAGAACTGAACTAGAACTGAACTAGAACTGAACTAGAACTGAACTAGAACTGAACTAGAACTGAACTAGAACTGAACTAGAACTGAACTAGAACTAGAACTGAACTAGAACTAGAACTGAACTAGAACTGAACTAGAACTGAACTAGAACTGAACTAGAACTGAACTAGAACTGAACTAGAACTGAACTAGAACTGAACTAGAACTGAACTAGAACTGAACTAGAACTGAACTAGAACTGAACTAGAACTGAACTAGAACTAGAACTGAACTAGAACTGAACTAGAACTGAACTAGAACTGAACTAGAACTGAACTAGAACTGAACTAGAACTGAACTAGAACTGAACTAGAACTGAACTAGAACTGAACTAGAACTGAACTAGAACTGAACTCGAACTGAACTCGAACTGAACTAGAACTGAACTAGAACTGAACTAGAACTGAACTAGAACTGAACTAGAACTAGAACTGAACTAGAACTGAACTAGAACTGAACTAGAACTGAACTAGAACTGAACTAGAACTGAACTAGAACTGAACTAGAACTGAACTAGAACTGAACTAGAACTGAACTAGAACTGAACTAGAACTGAACTAGACCTGAACTAGAACTGAACTAGAACTGAACTAGAACTGAACTAGAACTGAACTAGAACTGAACTAGAACTGAACTAGAACTGAACTAGAACTGAACTAGAACTGAACTAGAACTGAAATAGAACTGAACTAGAACTGAACTAGAACTGAACTAGAACTGAACTAGAACTGAACTAGAACTGAACTAGAACTGAACTAGAACTGAACTAGAACTGAACTAGAACTGAACTAGAACTGAACTAGAACTGAACTAGAACTGAACTAGAACTGAACTAGAACTGAACTAGAACTGAACTAGAACTGAACTAGAACTGAACTAGAACTGAACTAGAACTGAACTAGAACTGAACTAGAACTGAACTAGAACTGAACTAGAACTGAACTAGAACTGAACTAGAACTGAACTAGAACTGAACTAGAACTAGAACTGAACTAGAACTGAACTAGAACTGAACTAGAACTGAACTAGAACTAGAACTGAACTAGAACTAGAACTGAACTAGAACTGAACTAGAACTGAACTAGAACTGAACTAGAACTGAACTAGAACTGAACTAGAACTGAACTAGAACTGAACTAGAACTGAACTAGAACTGAACTAGAACTGAACTAGAACTGAACTAGAACTGAACTAGAACTGAACTAGAACTAGAACTGAACTAGAACTAGAACTAGAACTGAACTAGAACTGAACTAGAACTGAACTAGAACTGAACTAGAACTGAACTAGAACTGAACTAGAACTGAACTAGAACTAGAACTGAACTAGAACTGAACTAGAACTGAACTAGAACTGAACTAGAACTGAACTAGAACTGAACTAGAACTGAACTAGAACTGAACTAGAACTGAACTAGAACTGAACTAGAACTGAACTAGAACTGAACTAGAACTAGAACTGAACTAGAACTGAACTAGAACTGAACTAGAACTGAACTAGAACTGAACTAGAACTGAACTAGAACTGAACTAGAACTGAACTAGAACTGAACTAGAACTGAACTAGAACTGAACTAGAACTGAAATAGAACTGAAATAGAACAGAACTAGAACTGAACTAGAACTGAACTAGAACTAAACTAGAACTGAACTGGAACTGAACTAGAACTGAACTAGAACTGAACTAGAACTGAACTAGAACTGAACTAGAACTGAACTAGAACTGAACTAGAACTGAACTAGAACTGAACTAGAACTGAACTAGAACTGAACTAGAACTGAACTAGAACTGAACTAGAACTGAACTAGAACTGAACTAGAACTGAACTAGAACTGAACTAGAACTGAACTAGAACTGAACTAGAACTAGAACTGAACTAGAACTGAACTAGAACTAGAACTGAACTAGAACTAGAACTGAACTAGAACTGAACTAGAACTGAACTAGAACTGAACTAGAACTGAACTAGAACTGAACTAGAACTGAACTAGAACTAGAACTGAACTAGAACTGAACTAGAACTGAACTAGAACTGAACTAGAACTGAACTAGAACTGAACTAGAACTGAACTAGAACTGAACTAGAACTGAACTAGAACTGAACTAGAACTGAACTAGAACTAGAACTGAACTAGAACTGACCTAGAACTGAACTAGAACTGAACTAGAACTGAACTAGAACTGAACTAGAACTGAACTAGAACTGAACTAGAACTGAAATAGAACTGAAATAGAACAGAACTAGAACTGAACTAGAACTGAACTAGAACTGAACTGGAACTGAACTAGAACTGAACTAGAACTGAACTAGAACTGAACTAGAACTGAACTAGAACTGAACTAGAACTGAACTAGAACTGAACTAGAACTGAACTAGAACTGAACTAGAACTGAACTAGAACTGAACTAGAACTGAACTAGAACTAGAACTGAACTAGAACTGAACTAGAACTGAACTAGAACTGAACTAGAACTGAACTAGAACTGAACTAGAACTGAACTAGAACTGAACTAGAACTGAACTAGAACTGAACTAGAACTGAACTAGAACTGAACTAGAACTGAACTAGAACTGAACTAGAACTGAACTAGAACTGAACTAGAACTGAACTAGAACTGAACTAGAACTGAACTAGAACTGAACTAGAACTGAACTAGAACTGAACTAGAACTGAACTAGAACTGAACTAGAACTAGAACTGAACTAGAACTGAACTAGAACTGAACTAGAACTGAACTAGAACTGAACTAGAACTGAACTAGAACTGAACTAGAACTGAACTAGAACTGAACTAGAACTGAACTAGAACTGAACTAGAACTGAACTAGAACTGAACTAGAACTGAACTAGAACTGAACTAGAACTGAACTAGAACTGAACTAGAACTGAACTAGAACTGAACTAGAACTGAACTAGAACTGAACTAGAACTGAACTAGAACTGAACTAGAACTGAACTAGAACTGAACTAGAACTGAACTAGAACTGAACTAGAACTGAACTAGAACTGAACTAGAACTGAACTAGAACTGAACTAGAACTGAACTAGAACTGAACTAGAACTGAACTAGAACTGAACTAGAACTGAACTAGAACTGAACTAGAACTGAACTAGAACTGAACTAGAACTGAACTAGAACTGAACTAGAACTGAACTAGAACTGAACTAGAACTGAACTAGAACTGAACTAGAACTGAACTAGAACTGAACTAGAACTGAACTAGAACTGAACTAGAACTGAACTAGAACTGAACTAGAACTGAACTAGAACTGAACTAGAACTGAACTAGAACTGAACTAGAACTGAACTAGAACTGAACTAGAACTGAACTAGAACTGAACTAGAACTGAACTAGAACTGAACTAGAACTGAACTAGAACTGAACTAGAACTGAACTAGAACTGAACTAGAACTGAACTAGAACTGAACTAGAACTGAACTAGAACTGAACTAGAACTGAACTAGAACTGAACTAGAACTGAACTAGAACTGAACTAGAACTGAACTAGAACTGAACTAGAACTGAACTAGAACTGAACTAGAACTGAACTAGAACTAGAACTGAACTAGAACTGAACTAGAACTGAACTAGAACTGAACTAGAACTAGAACTAGAACTGAACTAGAACTAGAACTGAACTAGAACTGAACTAGAACTGAACTAGAACTGAACTAGAACTGAACTAGAACTGAACTAGAACTGAACTAGAACTGAACTAGAACTGAACTAGAACTGAACTAGAACTGAACTAGAACTGAACTAGAACTGAACTAGAACTGAACTAGAACTGAACTAGAACTGAACTAGAACTAGAACTGAACTAGAACTAGAACTGAACTAGAACTGAACTAGAACTGAACTAGAACTGAACTAGAACTGAACTAGAACTGAACTAGAACTGAACTAGAACTAGAACTGAACTAGAACTGAACTAGAACTGAACTAGAACTGAACTAGAACTGAACTAGAACTGAACTAGAACTGAACTAGAACTGAACTAGAACTGAACTAGAACTGAACTAGAACTGAACTAGAACTGAACTAGAACTGAACTAGAACTGAACTAGAACTGAACTAGAACTAGAACTGAACTAGAACTGAACTAGAACTGAACTAGAACTGAACTAGAACTGAACTAGAACTGAACTAGAACTGAACTAGAACTGAACTAGAACTGAACTAGAACTGAAATAGAACTGAAATAGAACAGAACTAGAACTGAACTAGAACTGAACTAGAACTGAACTAGAACTGAACTGGAACTGAACTAGAACTGAACTAGAACTGAACTAGAACTGAACTAGAACTGAACTAGAACTGAACTAGAACTGAACTAGAACTGAACTAGAACTGAACTAGAACTGAACTAGAACTGAACTAGAACTGAACTAGAACTGAACTAGAACTGAACTAGAACTGAACTAGAACTGAACTAGAACTGAACTAGAACTAGAACTGAACTAGAACTAGAACTGAACTAGAACTGAACTAGAACTGAACTAGAACTGAACTAGAACTGAACTAGAACTGAACTAGAACTGAACTAGAACTGAACTAGAACTGAACTAGAACTGAACTAGAACTGAACTAGAACTGAACTAGAACTGAACTAGAACTGAACTAGAACTAGAACTGAACTAGAACTAGAACTGAACTAGAACTGAACTAGAACTGAACTAGAACTGAACTAGAACTGAACTAGAACTGAACTAGAACTGAACTAGAACTGAACTAGAACTGAACTAGAACTGAACTAGAACTGAACTAGAACTGAACTAGAACTGAACTAGAACTGAACTAGAACTGAACTAGAACTGAACTAGAACTGAACTAGAACTGAACTAGAACTGAACTAGAACTGAACTAGAACTGAACTAGAACTGAACTAGAACTGAACTAGAACTAGAACTGAACTAGAACTAGAACTGAACTAGAACTGAACTAGAACTGAACTAGAACTGAACTAGAACTGAACTAGAACTGAACTAGAACTGAACTAGAACTGAACTAGAACTGAACTAGAACTGAACTAGAACTGAACTAGAACTGAACTAGAACTGAACTAGAACTAGAACTGAACTAGAACTGAACTAGAACTGAACTAGAACTGAACTAGAACTGAACTAGAACTGAACTAGAACTGAACTAGAACTGAACTAGAACTGAACTAGAACTGAACTAGAACTGAACTAGAACTGAACTCGAACTGAACTCGAACTGAACTAGAACTGAACTAGAACTGAACTAGAACTGAACTAGAACTGAACTAGAACTGAACTAGAACTAGAACTGAACTAGAACTGAACTAGAACTGAACTAGAACTGAACTAGAACTGAACTAGAACTGAACTAGAACTGAACTAGAACTGAACTAGAACTGAACTAGAACTGAACTAGAACTGAACTAGACCTGAACTAGAACTGAACTAGAACTGAACTAGAACTGAACTAGAACTGAACTAGAACTGAACTAGAACTGAACTAGAACTGAACTAGAACTGAACTAGAACTGAACTAGAACTGAAATAGAACTGAACTAGAACTGAACTAGAACTGAACTAGAACTGAACTAGAACTGAACTAGAACTGAACTAGAACTGAACTAGAACTGAACTAGAACTGAACTAGAACTGAACTAGAACTGAACTAGAACTGAACTAGAACTGAACTAGAACTGAACTAGAACTGAACTAGAACTGAACTAGAACTGAACTAGAACTGAACTAGAACTGAACTAGAACTGAACTAGAACTGAACTAGAACTGAACTAGAACTGAACTAGAACTGAACTAGAACTGAACTAGAACTGAACTAGAACTAGAACTGAACTAGAACTGAACTAGAACTGAACTAGAACTGAACTAGAACTAGAACTGAACTAGAACTAGAACTGAACTAGAACTGAACTAGAACTGAACTAGAACTGAACTAGAACTGAACTAGAACTGAACTAGAACTGAACTAGAACTGAACTAGAACTGAACTAGAACTGAACTAGAACTGAACTAGAACTGAACTAGAACTGAACTAGAACTGAACTAGAACTAGAACTGAACTAGAACTAGAACTAGAACTGAACTAGAACTGAACTAGAACTGAACTAGAACTGAACTAGAACTGAACTAGAACTGAACTAGAACTGAACTAGAACTAGAACTGAACTAGAACTGAACTAGAACTGAACTAGAACTGAACTAGAACTGAACTAGAACTGAACTAGAACTGAACTAGAACTGAACTAGAACTGAACTAGAACTGAACTAGAACTGAACTAGAACTGAACTAGAACTGAACTAGAACTAGAACTGAACTAGAACTGAACTAGAACTGAACTAGAACTGAACTAGAACTGAACTAGAACTGAACTAGAACTGAACTAGAACTGAACTAGAACTGAACTAGAACTGAACTAGAACTGAACTAGAACTGAAATAGAACTGAAATAGAACAGAACTAGAACTGAACTAGAACTGAACTAGAACTAAACTAGAACTGAACTGGAACTGAACTAGAACTGAACTAGAACTGAACTAGAACTGAACTAGAACTGAACTAGAACTGAACTAGAACTGAACTAGAACTGAACTAGAACTGAACTAGAACTGAACTAGAACTGAACTAGAACTGAACTAGAACTGAACTAGAACTGAACTAGAACTGAACTAGAACTGAACTAGAACTGAACTAGAACTGAACTAGAACTAGAACTGAACTAGAACTAGAACTGAACTAGAACTGAACTAGAACTGAACTAGAACTGAACTAGAACTGAGCTAGAACTGAACTAGAACTGAACTAGAACTAGAACTGAACTAGAACTGAACTAGAACTGAACTAGAACTGAACTAGAACTGAACTAGAACTGAACTAGAACTGAACTAGAACTGAACTAGAACTGAACTAGAACTGAACTAGAACTGAACTAGAACTAGAACTGAACTAGAACTGACCTAGAACTGAACTAGAACTGAACTAGAACTGAACTAGAACTGAACTAGAACTGAACTAGAACTGAACTAGAACTGAAATAGAACTGAAATAGAACAGAACTAGAACTGAACTAGAACTGAACTAGAACTGAACTGGAACTGAACTAGAACTGAACTAGAACTGAACTAGAACTGAACTAGAACTGAACTAGAACTGAACTAGAACTGAACTAGAACTGAACTAGAACTGAACTAGAACTGAACTAGAACTGAACTAGAACTGAACTAGAACTGAACTAGAACTAGAACTGAACTAGAACTGAACTAGAACTGAACTAGAACTGAACTAGAACTGAACTAGAACTGAACTAGAACTGAACTAGAACTGAACTAGAACTGAACTAGAACTGAACTAGAACTGAACTAGAACTGAACTAGAACTGAACTAGAACTGAACTAGAACTGAACTAGAACTGAACTAGAACTGAACTAGAACTGAACTAGAACTGAACTAGAACTGAACTAGAACTGAACTAGAACTGAACTAGAACTGAACTAGAACTGAACTAGAACTGAACTAGAACTAGAACTGAACTAGAACTAGAACTGAACTAGAACTGAACTAGAACTGAACTAGAACTGAACTAGAACTGAACTAGAACTGAACTAGAACTGAACTAGAACTGAACTAGAACTGAACTAGAACTGAACTAGAACTGAACTAGAACTGAACTAGAACTGAACTAGAACTGAACTAGAACTGAACTAGAACTGAACTAGAACTGAACTAGAACTGAACTAGAACTGAACTAGAACTGAACTAGAACTGAACTAGAACTGAACTAGAACTGAACTAGAACTGAACTAGAACTGAACTAGAACTGAACTAGAACTGAACTAGAACTGAACTAGAACTGAACTAGAACTGAACTAGAACTGAACTAGAACTGAACTAGAACTGAACTAGAACTGAACTAGAACTGAACTAGAACTGAACTAGAACTGAACTAGAACTGAACTAGAACTGAACTAGAACTGAACTAGAACTGAACTAGAACTGAACTAGAACTGAACTAGAACTGAACTAGAACTGAACTAGAACTGAACTAGAACTGAACTAGAACTGAACTAGAACTGAACTAGAACTGAACTAGAACTGAACTAGAACTGAACTAGAACTGAACTAGAACTGAACTAGAACTGAACTAGAACTGAACTAGAACTGAACTAGAACTGAACTAGAACTGAACTAGAACTGAACTAGAACTGAACTAGAACTGAACTAGAACTGAACTAGAACTGAACTAGAACTGAACTAGAACTGAACTAGAACTGAACTAGAACTGAACTAGAACTGAACTAGAACTGAACTAGAACTGAACTAGAACTGAACTAGAACTAGAACTGAACTAGAACTGAACTAGAACTGAACTAGAACTGAACTAGAACTAGAACTAGAACTGAACTAGAACTAGAACTGAACTAGAACTGAACTAGAACTGAACTAGAACTGAACTAGAACTGAACTAGAACTGAACTAGAACTGAACTAGAACTGAACTAGAACTGAACTAGAACTGAACTAGAACTGAACTAGAACTGAACTAGAACTGAACTAGAACTGAACTAGAACTGAACTAGAACTGAACTAGAACTAGAACTGAACTAGAACTAGAACTGAACTAGAACTGAACTAGAACTGAACTAGAACTGAACTAGAACTGAACTAGAACTGAACTAGAACTGAACTAGAACTAGAACTGAACTAGAACTGAACTAGAACTGAACTAGAACTGAACTAGAACTGAACTAGAACTGAACTAGAACTGAACTAGAACTGAACTAGAACTGAACTAGAACTGAACTAGAACTGAACTAGAACTGAACTAGAACTGAACTAGAACTAGAACTGAACTAGAACTGAACTAGAACTGAACTAGAACTGAACTAGAACTGAACTAGAACTGAACTAGAACTGAACTAGAACTGAACTAGAACTGAACTAGAACTGAAATAGAACTGAAATAGAACAGAACTAGAACTGAACTAGAACTGAACTAGAACTGAACTAGAACTGAACTGGAACTGAACTAGAACTGAACTAGAACTGAACTAGAACTGAACTAGAACTGAACTAGAACTGAACTAGAACTGAACTAGAACTGAACTAGAACTGAACTAGAACTGAACTAGAACTGAACTAGAACTGAACTAGAACTGAACTAGAACTGAACTAGAACTGAACTAGAACTGAACTAGAACTGAACTAGAACTGAACTAGAACTAGAACTGAACTAGAACTAGAACTGAACTAGAACTGAACTAGAACTGAACTAGAACTGAACTAGAACTGAACTAGAACTGAACTAGAACTGAACTAGAACTAGAACTGAACTAGAACTGAACTAGAACTGAACTAGAACTGAACTAGAACTAGAACTGAACTAGAACTGAACTAGAACTGAACTAGAACTGAACTAGAACTGAACTAGAACTGAACTAGAACTGAACTAGAACTAGAACTGAACTAGAACTGAACTAGAACTGAACTAGAACTGAACTAGAACTGAACTAGAACTGAACTAGAACTGAACTAGAACTGAACTAGAACTGAACTAGAACTGAACTAGAACTGAAATAGAACTGAAATAGAACAGAACTAGAACTGAACTAGAACTGAACTAGAACTGAACTAGAACTGAACTGGAACTGAACTAGAACTGAACTAGAACTGAACTAGAACTGAACTAGAACTGAACTAGAACTGAACTAGAACTGAACTAGAACTGAACTAGAACTGAACTAGAACTGAACTAGAACTGAACTAGAACTGAACTAGAACTGAACTAGAACTGAACTAGAACTGAACTAGAACTGAACTAGAACTGAACTAGAACTGAACTAGAACTGAACTAGAACTGAACTAGAACTGAACTAGAACTGAACTAGAACTGAACTAGAACTGAACTAGAACTGAACTAGAACTGAACTAGAACTGAACTAGAACTGAACTAGAACTGAACTAGAACTGAACTAGAACTGAACTAGAACTGAACTAGAACTGAACTAGAACTGAACTAGAACTGAACTAGAACTGAACTAGAACTAGAACTGAACTAGAACTAGAACTGAACTAGAACTGAACTAGAACTGAACTAGAACTGAACTAGAACTGAACTAGAACTGAACTAGAACTGAACTAGAACTGAACTAGAATTGAACTAGAACTGAACTAGAACTGAACTAGAACTGAACTAGAACTAGAACTGAACTAGAACTGAACTAGAACTGAACTAGAACTGAACTAGAACTGAACTAGAACTGAACTAGAACTAGAACTGAACTAGAACTGAACTAGAACTGAACTAGAACTGAACTAGAACTGAACTAGAACTGAACTAGAACTGAACTAGAACTGAACTAGAACTGAACTAGAACTGAACTAGAACTGAACTAGAACTAGAACTGAACTAGAACTGAACTAGAACTGAACTAGAACTGAACTAGAACTGAACTAGAACTGAACTAGAACTGAACTAGAACTGAACTAGAACTGAACTAGAACTGAACTAGAACTGAACTAGAACTGAACTAGAACTGAACTAGAACTGAACTAGAACTGAACTAGAACTTTTAATTCAATTTTTATTAATTATTTTCATTCATAACTAGAACTGAACTAGAACTGAACTAGAACTGAACTAGAACTGAACTAGAACTGAACTAGAACTGAACTAGAACTGAACTAGAACTGAACTAGAACTGAACTAGAACTGAACTAGAACTGAACTAGAACTGAACTAGAACTGAACTAGAACTGAACTAGAACTGAACTAGAACTGAACTAGAACTGAACTAGAACTGAACTAGAACTGAACTAGAACTGAACTAGAACTGAACTAGAACTGAACTAGAACTGAACTAGAACTGAACTAGAACTGAACTAGAACTGAACTAGAACTGAACTAGAACTGAACTAGAACTGAACTAGAACTGAACTAGAACTGAACTAGAACTGAACTAGAACTGAACTAGAACTGAACTAGAACTGAACTAGAACTGAACTAGAACTGAACTAGAACTGAACTAGAACTGAACTAGAACTGAACTAGAACTGAACTAGAACTGAACTAGAACTGAACTAGAACTGAACTAGAACTGAACTAGAACTGAACTAGAACTGAACTAGAACTGAACTGAACTAGAACTGAACTAGAACTGAACTAGAACTGAACTAGAACTGAACTAGAACTGAACTAGAACTAGAACTGAACTAGAACTGAACTAGAACTGAACTAGAACTGAACTAGAACTAGAACTAGAACTGAACTAGAACTAGAACTGAACTAGAACTAGAACTGAACTAGAACTGAACTAGAACTGAACTAGAACTGAACTAGAACTGAACTAGAACTGAACTAGAACTGAACTAGAACTGAACTAGAACTGAACTAGAACTGAACTAGAACTGAACTAGAACTGAACTAGAACTGAACTAGAACTAGAACTGAACTAGAACTAGAACTGAACTAGAACTGAACTAGAACTGAACTAGAACTGAACTAGAACTGAACTAGAACTGAACTAGAACTAGAACTGAACTAGAACTGAACTAGAACTGAACTAGAACTGAACTAGAACTGAACTAGAACTGAACTAGAACTGAACTAGAACTGAACTAGAACTGAACTAGAACTGAACTAGAACTGAACTAGAACTAGAACTGAACTAGAACTGAACTAGAACTGAACTAGAACTGAACTAGAACTGAACTAGAACTGAACTAGAACTGAACTAGAACTGAACTAGAACTGAACTAGAACTGAACTAGAACTGAACTAGAACTGAAATAGAACTGAAATAGAACAGAACTAGAACTGAACTAGAACTGAACTAGAACTGAACTAGAACTGAACTGGAACTGAACTAGAACTGAACTAGAACTGAACTAGAACTGAACTAGAACTGAACTAGAACTGAACTAGAACTGAACTAGAACTGAACTAGAACTGAACTAGAACTGAACTAGAACTGAACTAGAACTGAACTAGAACTGAACTAGAACTGAACTAGAACTGAACTAGAACTGAACTAGAACTGAACTAGAACTGAACTAGAACTAGAACTGAACTAGAACTAGAACTGAACTAGAACTGAACTAGAACTGAACTAGAACTGAACTAGAACTGAACTAGAACTGAACTAGAACTGAACTAGAACTAGAACTGAACTAGAACTGAACTAGAACTGAACTAGAACTGAACTAGAACTAGAACTGAACTAGAACTGAACTAGAACTGAACTAGAACTGAACTAGAACTGAACTAGAACTGAACTAGAACTGAACTAGAACTGAACTAGAACTGAACTAGAACTAGAACTGAACTAGAACTGAACTAGAACTGAACTAGAACTGAACTAGAACTGAACTAGAACTGAACTAGAACTGAACTAGAACTGAACTAGAACTGAACTAGAACTGAAATAGAACTGAAATAGAACAGAACTAGAACTGAACTAGAACTGAACTAGAACTGAACTAGAACTGAACTGGAACTGAACTAGAACTGAACTAGAACTGAACTAGAACTGAACTAGAACTGAACTAGAACTGAACTAGAACTGAACTAGAACTGAACTAGAACTGAACTAGAACTGAACTAGAACTGAACTAGAACTGAACTAGAACTGAACTAGAACTAGAACTGAACTAGAACTGAACTAGAACTGAACTAGAACTAGAACTGAACTAGAACTGAACTAGAACTGAACTAGAACTGAACTAGAACTGAACTAGAACTGAACTAGAACTGAACTAGAACTGAACTAGAACTGAACTAGAACTGAACTAGAACTGAACTAGAACTGAACTAGAACTGAACTAGAACTGAACTAGAACTGAACTAGAACTGAACTAGAACTGAACTAGAACTGAACTAGAACTGAACTAGAACTGAACTAGAACTGAACTAGAACTGAACTAGAACTGAACTAGAACTGAACTAGAACTGAACTAGAACTGAACTAGAACTGAACTAGAACTGAACTAGAACTGAACTAGAACTGAACTAGAACTGAACTAGAACTGAACTAGAACTGAACTAGAACTGAACTAGAACTGAACTAGAACTGAACTAGAACTGAACTAGAACTGAACTAGAACTGAACTAGAACTGAACTAGAACTGAACTAGAACTGAACTAGAACTGAACTAGAACTGAACTAGAACTGAACTAGAACTGAACTAGAACTGAACTAGAACTAGAACTAGAACTGAACTAGAACTAGAACTGAACTAGAACTGAACTAGAACTGAACTAGAACTGAACTAGAACTGAACTAGAACTGAACTAGAACTGAACTAGAACTGAACTAGAACTGAACTAGAACTGAACTAGAACTGAACTAGAACTGAACTAGAACTAGAACTGAACTAGAACTAGAACTGAACTAGAACTGAACTAGAACTGAACTAGAACTGAACTAGAACTGAACTAGAACTGAACTAGAACTGAACTAGAACTAGAACTGAACTAGAACTGAACTAGAACTGAACTAGAACTGAACTAGAACTGAACTAGAACTGAACTAGAACTGAACTAGAACTGAACTAGAACTGAACTAGAACTGAACTAGAACTAGAACTGAACTAGAACTGAACTAGAACTGAACTAGAACTGAACTAGAACTGAACTAGAACTGAACTAGAACTGAACTAGAACTGAACTAGAACTGAACTAGAACTGAACTAGAACTGAAATAGAACTGAAATAGAACAGAACTAGAACTGAACTAGAACTGAACTAGAACTGAACTAGAACTGAACTGGAACTGAACTAGATCTGAACTAGAACTGAACTAGAACTGAACTAGAACTGAACTAGAACTGAACTAGAACTGAACTAGAACTGAACTAGAACTGAACTAGAACTGAACTAGAACTGAACTAGAACTGAACTAGAACTGAACTAGAACTGAACTAGAACTGAACTAGAACTGAACTAGAACTGAACTAGAACTGAACTAGAACTGAACTAGAACTGAACTAGAACTGAACTAGAACTGAACTAGAACTGAACTAGAACTGAACTAGAACTGAACTAGAACTGAACTAGAACTGAACTAGAACTGAACTAGAACTGAACTAGAACTGAACTAGAACTGAACTAGAACTGAACTAGAACTGAACTAGAACTGAACTAGAACTGAACTAGAACTGAACTAGAACTGAACTAGAACTGAACTAGAACTGAACTAGAACTGAACTAGAACTGAACTAGAACTGAACTAGAACTGAACTAGAACTGAACTAGAACTGAACTAGAACTGAACTAGAACTGAACTAGAACTGAACTAGAACTGAACTAGAACTGAACTAGAACTGAACTAGAACTGAACTAGAACTGAACTAGAACTGAACTAGAACTGAACTAGAACTGAACTAGAACTGAACTAGAACTGAACTAGAACTGAACTAGAACTGAACTAGAACTGAACTAGAACTGAACTAGAACTGAACTAGAACTGAACTAGAACTGAACTAGAACTGAACTAGAACTGAACTAGAACTGAACTTGAAGTGATCATGAGCTGAACTAGAGCTGATGCTTTTTCAGGGCCTTTTCTTGTGCCCTTGTTTTCACAAAGAAGATTAAATGGAAAACTCTTTGTTGTCTTCCTGAACCCATCTACATTTCTACAAAAAAGTTTGTATGTGTATGTGTACTTTGTAATACATGGTCATCAAGCCATCCGTTTTATTCGCTGTACAACAACAAAAACATTTACAAACATCAACAGCCTACAAGTTGCTGCAAAGTGGTTTTTATGGTTGATTGCGCTGATTGCGGTGGCAACGTAATTTGCTTTTTGGTCTCTAGGTAACATAACTGTAAAATATGCACACATATACATAGAAACAGAAAGGCTTTCAGGTTAAATGTAAAAATATGTGCATGTATAAGTTCAGCTAGTAAGTGTGGGTGTAAGGGTATGCGTAAATAAACTATGTTTGTATAAGATCTATACATAGACATAGAAGTTGATATATTTTTTGTTTATTAAGGCACACAACTGCATACACACTAAGCAAACATATTGACGTGTCATGATGTTAGAAAGTTTCTAAAAAAAAGTGGATATTTTTGGCGCTTCTTTGAACAGCTTCTATTGTATATATATCTATGTGTATGAACTGCTGCAGCTTAATGAGGTTGTTGGGAGAGTAAGTATGTATGCAAATGTGCATTATAGGCTTTCATGTAGTCAACCATTAAATGCATGATTTGCATATGTCTGAATAAGCCAAATCAGTTGTATTGAAATTTCAAATCTCAGCTAAGCATTAGAGAGAGAAAACTGCAGCTAAGGCTTTAGAAAAAAATCCTTTGAAATTTTATAAGATTAAAATG
This sequence comes from Protophormia terraenovae, assembly GCA_951394005.1. NCBI lineage: Eukaryota > Metazoa > Arthropoda > Insecta > Diptera > Calliphoridae > Protophormia > Protophormia terraenovae. The sequence goes on along the minus strand of OX596074.1, from coordinate 11,752,443 downwards.
TTTAAAGCTGTTTTCAGTTAATGGCCTCATTATCATATAAGTGAACAATAAAATATCTTTAGATTACTATTTTTGAAAAGGACTATTAATAGATTATAGTATTGATGTAGAAGTAGTGACAAAAGAGAAATTAATTTAAGGAGAATTAGCATTAAATGCAAGTAAAATAGGATTTTGTTAAAATGAAAATTGTTAAAGAATTTATTTAGTTAAAAAAACAATTAGAGTTCCCTGTATTTCCTTTCAATTTTGAAACTTATTTCAATACAAAAATTCTTTTTTTAAACTCACGCAATATGTTTTAATCATTTCTTTGTAATTCTTAAGCATGCTCCTCAAAGTAGGCTATGTTATTTTAATATTGTCTTTATTTAAAGAATTTTCGGCATACAAATATAATGAACATAATGTCGGTAATATATGGCAAAGTGTTAAATATGCCTCATAAAATGGAAAAAGCTTAACACATGTTTTATTTTCATTTCTTCACTTTTTTCTCTGGCAACATATTTTATTTATAAAATCCATAGGACTGTAAATGAGAAGAAAATTTACATAATTGTCTGAAATAAAAATATGTATGCATGTTTTTCACTTTGCCTTTTTAGGGCAACGAAAAGTAGGCTATTGCTTTAAACACTCAGCCATAATACATGCGAGTGTAAGCACAAACAAAAAAGGTGTTAAATGTTCAACAAAGTGTTATTTAAAATAAAGAAAAGCTTTAGCCTTTTTTGTGCTCTTTCTTCTTTTTTGGAAGGTAATTATTATCCTCTTTTTATATATTTTAGCATTCAAATATATACATAAGATTTAAAATTTGCATAAAATGATTTTAAAACATTTCATTTTGAATGTTTGCTTTTTTGGTTTTTTAATTTCAGTATACAAGCAAAAAACATTCTAATCATTAAGAGCGACCTAAAAATACTCTGATATGTCATATTTTTGAATTCCAGCCAAAATATGGAAATTTTCAAAGTGTTCTTTATAACAAACAAATATGGGTAATATTTCAAAGACTTTAATTGTGAAAAAGGATTTTAAAAACGTAAAACATACATAATTTGGAAGCATTTTGTAATAAGCTAAATAAAAATATACCACTTTTGCTGCAACCTCTTTTATTTTTTTAAAGTATCCACCTACCTCATATTTTTCTTAGCTTTAAATTGTTTTCTTAACTTTTGCAAAATTAATTCTTTATAAATTTAAACATATTCAAATTCCCAAGTTTCTTTCTTTTTCTCTAAAAAAAAGTAGGCGGAAATCAGGAAAAAAGAAATTAAAATAAAAATGCTAAATAGAAAGAAAACAGAGACACCAACGTAAAAAAAAATAGTTAATTAAATTCATTTGCAAATTAAAAATTCATTTAATTTTCTTTTTAAGCTGAGCAAGCAAAGAAAATGGGAAAAGAAAAAACTAAAAATGAAAAAAAGCGGCCGTCAAATTAAACACGAAACAGTGAACTGTACTGAATTGTATTTTTTTTGCAAAACTTGACTGAAAAAAAACTTTATTAGCCATAAGAAAAATGTCAGCAATAGGAAAAAGAAGAAAGGGCAAAATAAAATAAACAGAAAACCAAAGAAATAAGAAATGCTAAAAAAAATACTATTTTATTCCTGAAAAGACACAGCTAGTTAAATTTTATAAAAGTCCAAGTTCAACTTAGATGACGTTCTATTCTAACTCTACTTAAGTTCTAAGTCAGTTCTAGTTCAGTTCTAGTTCAGTTCTAGTTCAGTTCTAGTTCAGTTCTAGTTCAGTTCTAGTTCAGTTCTAGTTCAGTTCTAGTTCAGTTCTAGTTCAGTTCTAGTTCAGTTCTAGTTCAGTTCTAGTTCAGTTGTAGTTCAGTTCTAGTTCAGTTCTAGTTCAGTTCTAGTTCAGTTCTAGTTCAGTACTAGTTCAGTTCTAGTTCAGTTCTAGTTCAGTTCTAGTTCAGTTCTAGTTCAGTTCTAGTTCAGTTCTAGTTCAGTTCTAGTTCAGTTCTAGTTCAGTTCTAGTTCAGTTCTAGTTCAGTTCTAGTTCAGTTCTAGTTCAGTTCTAGTTCAGTTCTAGTTCAGTTCTAGTTCAGTTCTAGTTCAGTTCTAGTTCAGTTCTAGTTCAGTTCTAGTTCAGTTCTAGTTCAGTTCTAGTTCAGTTCTAATTCAGTTCTAGTTCAGTTCTAGTTCAGTTCTAGTTCAGTTCTAGTTCAGTTCTAGTTCAGTTCTAGTTCAGTTCTAGTTCAGTTCTAGTTCAGTTCTAGTTCAGTTCTAGTTCAGTTCTAGTTTAGTTCTAGTACAGTTCTAGTTCATTTCTAGTTCAGTTCTAGTTCAAATCTAGTTCAATTCTAGTTCAGTTTTAATTCAAATCCAGTTTAGTTTTTAATCAATTTAATATCAGTATAAATTCAAGTTTTGTTTAGATTATATTTTTGTTTCAGTATATTTTCAGTTATAGTCCTCTTCTTTTGTCCCTCTTAGGGAAAACCTTTAGAGTGTTTGCTTTTATAACAATGGAATTATTTAATTTAAAGTGCATATTTGTTCTACAACTCCTTTCTTTGTAATTTGTTTTTTTCCAGCAAAACTTCTTTTTCAATTTTTCTTTCTCCTACCAAAGTTAAACACCAGCCATTTAAAGAAGTAAAAATGTTAAAGAGACATTCTTAATATTCATCATTATTTTTATTCTGCCAAAAGAAATACAAGTGTCGTATATGTAGCAAATTTAGGGTGGGCATAAATATTCCAAAGCATATAATTCATCTTGAGATACAAGATAAATAAAATAAAAGAAAACTTTTCTTTTCTACATGTTCACTTCCGTTTGTTTCGGAGTTTTATGTAAGAATAAAGATAAAGCAGTATACATGTTTGTATAATTTTAATGATTTTTTTTCTGTTTTCATTTTCTCTTGTTATTTATTTCTTTTTCTTTTTCCTTGTTATTTTTTTTTTTTTTTACTTATTAGTACAAAACTTAAATAATGAATGTGTAGTTTGAAATAATGATAATTTCTTATTCTTTTAGTTTTTGGAAGTTGACTTTTCTTCTGTATAATTCATGTGTGTTTTAGTGTAATTTAATATTTTTTGTATCTAATTTTGTCTGCTGGTAGTGCTGTTAATTTTATGAATAATTTAGGAAGATTCTTAAGAATCTGTTGGCTAGTGTGAATTCATGTGTAATTTGTCTAGTATAAATTTATTGCATTTCATTGTGTTGACATTTATAAATTTGAGCTTTAATTAAGAAAGTCAGATTTTTCATAAAAAGAAAATATAAAATCGTTAGCAATTTAATGGTTTGATTAAGGAGAAGAGGAAACTGTTTAGTTTTTCTTATTTCAAATATAAATCTTCTGTCAAACATTCCCGTATGACAGTGAGGTTATTTATCTTATTAGGCGATTATTATTACATATTTATAAGAAAAATAAAATTTCATTGTAAAATAAACATTATATGTATATCATTTTCTAAATGCTACCAAAAATGTTTAAAGCCGGAAAAAAGATATAGAAAAACACTTTTTGTTTGGTCGTTAAATGTAAATAAAAATAAACTGAAACTACTAACTAAACTAAAATAAAAATTTGCACAAAAGTTTGTTTTGTTGTTTTTTTTCTAAATAAAAAAAAAATAAAAAAAATTATGCAACATTTACAGCAATTGAAATAAACGTGCCCTAAGTAGAGCGTGAAAATTAAAGCTGCCACTTAAGCGTACAATTAAAAAATATAATGAGAGAAAGAGAAAGAAGCCTAGAACTGAAAGTGAGCTGGCATTAGCCAACTGGACAAGCAAACAATGTCATAAAACTAAATAAAAATATTAACAAAAAACTATTTTATAAAAATCTAAATAAAATAAAAATGAAATTGAAAAAAGATTCGGCTATGCCGAATCTTTGATACCCTTCACCATATTACCATATTATCATATTACCATCTTAGTATCTTATCGACATCATATTACCATATTACCGACAAATAATAAAATTTTCGCCTTAACGTATCCTTTCATATTTTCACATATATAAATCTAAATTTTATTCAAACTACGAAAATTTGAATATATAAAAAAAACAATCATAGCAGGATTTGCTTTTAAAAAATAAACAACAACAAAAATTCCATATTTATTTATTTTTTTATGTATGTATATACAAACTGGCTGCATATACAAAGAACAACAACACTGTTATTCATTATATTACTTCTGTTGCTAACTAAACTACTTATCTTATAGGCAAAAACGTCACTAATAGTCATTACAATGCTTAATATACATGTTTGTGTATGTATTTATGTATATTCTTAACAGATATGTTTTAGTTTTTAAAAAATAAACAACAACAATTCCATATCTATTTATTTTTGTACAGACTGCATATACAAAGAACAACAACAACACTGTTATTCATTATATGACTGCTGTTTCTAACTAAACTACTTGTCTATACAAAAAACAAAAAACGTCACTAATAGTCATTACAATGCTTAATATACATGTTTGTGTGTGTATTTATATTCTTAACAGATTTGTTTTTGGTCCATAACTCTGTTGATTCTGAACGAAAAAAATTATTAAAAAAAAACGAAATTTTATAAAAACATTTATGACTGATCTATATAAAAATAAAAATCTGTAGCTTGAACAAGGGCTTCAAAAATAAAAAATTCGTTTTCCCCGATATCTCAGTTATTACTGAACCGATTTATTTAATTTTTTCAGAACAAAAATTCAGAAAATAATTTTCGAGCCCCTTTTAAAAATTCGAAGTCCCTGGTATATGCATAAGCTTCAGAAACTGAAAAACCGGTTCCAAAAACCGGTTTTTAAAGCATATCTCCGCCATTTACAAACCGATCCTGCTGATTCAAAAAACCGAAATTTTATAAAAATATTTGTGACCGATCTGTATAAAAATAAAAATCTATAGCTTAAACCAGGGCTTCAAAAAATAAAAAATGCGTTTTGTCCGATATCTCAGTTATTATTGATCCGATTTATTTCATTTTTTCAGAACAAAAATTCGAAAAAAAAAAATGTCCGAGACTTCTTTGTAAAAACAAAGTCTCTAGTGTATACAGAGGCTTCAGAAACTGGAAAACCGGTTCTAAAAACCGGTTTTTTTAACATATCTCCGCATTGTATGAACTGATCTTGCTGAATTCCAATAGCAAAATTCTCGAAAGCATTTCCGATCGTTTGACATATATATTATATATGTCAGTTATCGGTGGGCTTCATAAACGCCATTTCAACCGACACACGGACGGACGGACGGACGGACATGCTCCAATCGTCATCGCTTCTTACAAGGATTCTGAAAATATAAACTTTTTTGCTCTCCGACGAAAATTGTGGAAATTACAAACGGAATGACAAACTTATATATACCCTTTACACCTGTGGTGAAGGGTATAATAATAAAGAAGAAAACAACAAAACTGTCTCAAGGAATTAGAAGAGTTCTAAAAATTGTTTTAGTATTTTCTAGTTCAATTCTAATTTAGTTCGAGTTGACTTCTAAGTAGTTTAGCTCTAGTTAAATTATAGTGCAAGAAAATTAAAGAAAATGCTGAAATTAAAAAAAAAAAAAAAAAGATATTGTCTTCAACCTTTTGGTATATAATTAAAAATAATGTCAGCTAGACAAAGAAGTTTATTTGACAAAAATTAAGTCCACTGTGAAAATCCCAAAAATGGAATTTTTTGTTTAAAATTTTGCCCATAAAGTTCATTTGAAAAAATCACAGAGATAGTAGACGAGTAGAAGAACTTAATTTTTGAACTTGAACTATATAGATTTAATGGCTACGAGTCCACCGGTCCCAAAATTGTGCACCAGGGGTATAACAAATATTTAAAACGATATTGATTCGTTATATCTTAACCAATTTGAAAGATTTGTCTGAAAGATGAGTGGACTCAGAATATACCCATTGTGTCTGTGTAGGTTACCCCTTACAGTTTTCACCTTTTGACATACGTTGGTAAAGTTTTATCCCAATAGCGGGTCCAAATTTACAATAGATTTTTGAACCACTTTTTTAAATTGCATTTCTGTTGTTAGTGCATCTTTAGAAAAATTATTATTTTTGTATTGTACAATATAATTTACAATATTTATTGTATTGAACTTTATACTAATTTTTAATTCAATAATTCCGACGCACATTGGGGTAAAAGGGGTCAAAAATGACGTTTAATACAGTAAAAGGTGATATACATTTTTTAATGATCACGTTTTATTTAAACAAATTCAGTCTTAGAGTTTTAAAATTTTTTTTAGCTGAACGGTAATGTCTGTCCGTCCGTCTATACGTTGGAGTTAAATGGGTTGAAAATTATGCATTATTCAAAGTAGCGTGGTAACAACACTTTAATAATCACGTTTAAGATTTCTGTTTATTAGCAATTAAAAAAATGTATCTTTAGTATTATAAAAAGTTTTTTGGTTGAATGGTAATGTCCGTCCTTCCTTCTATACATTTGGGTAAAATGGGACGAAAATGACGCTTAATTCAAGAAAAGGTGATATACAAATTCTGATAACCACTTTCTATTTTTTTTTTAATTTATTATTTAATAAAAAAATGCATTTTTAGAATTCTAAAATATTTTTTGGCAGCATAGCGATATCCTGCCGTCTGTCTATACATTTAGGTTAAATGGGTTGAAAATTCCACTTAAATCAGGGAAAGGTGATATCAAAGTTTTAGTACCTTCATTTGGTTTACATATTAATCGAAAAGTAGAAAAAAACATTTTTTTAATTTCAAGAGTTTTTTTTTTAAAGAATTCTAATGTCCATCCATCTGTCCGTCTGTTTGTTAATTTTTGAAAACTTTCCAATTTAAAATCGTTTAACTTTTGACTCAATAAAGATAAGGACTCAAAATTTTCTCTGTTCAATAGGTAATTTTGCTTTTTAACCAACTATATAAAACGTAATAAATTCGGTGGGAAATATTAGGCTATATATGGAAAAATCTTAACCAAGATCTAGTAAAATTGAGATTTTTGAAATTTTAAATGTATATAACTCGAAAAATATATGAGATAAGTAGTTCATGCAAGCATTTTTTCTAAAGAACTTATCAAGAGCTTTAAGGATATTTTGGAAATCGGGTGTGGAACAAAAATTCGCTAGTGGTTAAACCTTTTCAATGACACTAGTACCCTATTTTGAACTCCCATAGTTCCGCTCCTGAAACGTGTATTGGATCTTGCTTCTAAACTAAAAATGATACTGTCCTCTGCTACGCCTATGTGAAATTTCATGCAAATCCATTTGGCCGATTAGAAGTTACAGATTTATTTCGATTCTTCCCCACTGTTTCATGCTTGATAAAGCAAAGAAAATTTCTGCATTTAAGCTGTTTTTTTGTATGAAATCTGCTGGAGTTTTAAAAAAAAAAAAAAATTATTTTCTTAAAAAATATTAAAGTAGACAACATTCTGTAACATTTTAAGTTGCATTCCCTGAAAGTTTAAAATTAGTGTATTTTAGGACAATTTTCAAAAAAATAGCAAAAATATTAGGACAAAATATAATTTACAAATACTTGAGGAAAAATACACTTAAATACCAGGAGTTGATGGTTCTCTTTAAAATTGTTTACTTTTAAAGACTTTTTATTTAATATACATACACTGAAATCTGATAAAAATTGAATTTTTTACTATTTTTCAAAAATAAAAAAAAAAAATTTAACTTTGACAGCTCCTTGTAAGAAAACAACATAACCTAGCTTAAAGATTTTAATTGATATTGATACATTCTATTTTTATTCGGTACCCAACTTTAGTACAAAATTTTAAATTTTAAAATTCAATTAAGCGCCACTTTTGATACATTTTGCTCCAACATGCGATGATTGGAATAAGATACTACACGGCCATTTACGTCTATGATCCTAGAACAAATCTTTAAATGTTTTCTTACCTTAATTAATCAAACGATAGCTAATAAATCATTATACCCATATTTTGTAATTTTTGGAAAAAAGTTAATGTGAACGAAAAAATTACATTTTGTATAAAATTTGTTAGTAAAGTTTATTCCCTTTCATAATTTTAGGTACGTTTAAATGTAGCTCGCAAAAAGGAATTTTTCACCACTCTACGATACATATTTCACAAACTGTTAATATTTCTTTAAATGCAAAAAAATTTACACTTTTTAAATTGCGTGTTGCCAAATGCAAAAAAAAAAATCAATGACATGTTTTCATTCCTCAAACTGTAAATTACTCCGTGTTTTAAATTCTGTTCATATACTTTAATTTCACTTGTGCGCCCAAATATTCTTAAAAAAATATCTTAAATCTGTTTCAGTTAATTATGAATGCAAACTAAACTTTGGAAACATAAGCAGTCGATTTCAACAAATTTCAAAATTTTTTGTAATTCCTCATATTTTGCTTTATTTCGAATAGAGTACCTAATAATACTTTTTAAACTAAAACAAAAAATAATTGTGCAAAAAAATGTTGTAACTATAAAAACATATTATTTTTTTTTTATTTTAGTTTTAAAAAACGTGTTTAGCTACATTTAAATGGATGCAAATTGTAACAATGTTAAAATAGCCTTGAAAATTACTTTTTTGTTTCTAAAGTTTTTCTGCGTTTTTGTTGTATAAATTAACTGTAATATTAAAACTAGAAAAAAGGTTTGCTTTCATATTTGAAACAAATAGAAAAACATTTTTTCTTTTTGTTTGAATCGTAGTAATGTTAAAATAAGCGGAAAAACGAAAAGGAAATGCAAAAGGGAAATTATTTGCAAAAAGGTACAGGAAAGAACTTTTAGTTAATACTAGAAGTAAACACAATAAAATTACATTGAATTTTTAAGTAAAAAACTAAAAGTTTAATGATGTTGGTGGGAATATTTTTAATGAAACGAGGTATAAAACTTATTTAAAACAATTAGTTGGTATAAAAAATTAATTGAGCAAGAAACAGTAGTTAATAATATGTAAATTTAAGATTATAATTATATAACATTTTAGATGAATATTTAAAAATTTAATTAATTCAAAAATATAAAATTATAATAAATATTACTCATACTCATATAAACAAAACTTTAAGAAATATCTAATATCTTCTAAAAAGAGCAAAAACTTAATTTATCTTACCTGCCAGCAAGAATTTTACACTCGTTAGCTACTTTTATTTATGTTTTTACAAAAATATCTCAACTCATAAACTTCATTAACAATTGCTCTTACACATATATTTTTTAAAATATTAACAAAATATCTCCAATTTTTCATAAAACTTTATGAAAATATTTGTTTATAAACTTTAAACATTAAAACGGTACTCAATATGTATATGCGTCGCTTCACAACTAAATTTAAAGATAAACTTGCGTATGAGTTCATTTCTATGAACATATACATACATACCTTTATGTGTTGGTATATATGTGATAGTACTTTTTAAGTGTAAAGTGTAGTGCGGTTAAATTGTGTTGTACATGTATAAGAGTTTTTGTGTAGGTATGAGTGTTTGTTATGTAGGCCACATAAACATCATACGAAAATAAGTTTCAGGGACACACTAAAAACTTATAACCTAGTTCTGGCTTTTAGAAGATATATACATAATACACACCCTCTTACAACAAACGAAAAAGTATCTATAAACATTTCTACACGGTGCAATCTTTTGCCATAAAAGCAACAACAAGAACAAATGCAAAAGAAAGAAAAAAAACATTAACTGACACATGTTTTAATAATAACATTCATGTTTAAGTGTTGGTGCATAGTTGAGGCAAGAGTGATAGTAATTTCGGGGTTCACAAATTAAACTAAATTAAAACTATACAAGAACTGAACAAGAACTAAGCAAGAACTGAACTAGAACTGAACTAGAACTGAACTAGAACTGAACTAGAACTGAACTAGAACTGAACTAGAACTGAACTAGAACTGAACTAGAACTGAACTAGAACTGAACTAGAACTGAACTAGAACTGAACTAGAACTGAACTTGAACTTAACTAGAACTGAACTAGAACTGAACTAGAACTGAACTAGAACTGAACTAGAACTGAACTAGAACTGAACTAGAACTGAACTAGAACTGAACTAGAACTGAACTAGAACTGAACTAGAACTGAACTAGAACTGAACTAGAACTTAACTAGAACTGAACTAGAACTGAACTAGAACTGAACTAGAACTGAACTAGAACTGAACTAGAACTGAACTAGAACTGAACTAGAACTGAACTAGAACTGAACTAGAACTGAACTAGAACTGAACTAGAACTGAACTAGAACTGAACTAGAACTGAACTAGAACTGAACTAGAACTGAACTAGAACTGAACTAGAACTGAACTAGAACTGAACTAGAACTGAACTAGAACTGAACTAGAACTGAACTAGAACTGAACTAGAACTGAACTAGAACTGAACTAGAACTGAACTAGAACTGAACTAGAACTGAACTAGAACTGAACTAGAACTGAACTAGAACTGAACTAGAACTGAACTAGAACTGAACTAGAACTAGAACTGAACTAGAACTAGAACTGAACTAGAACTAGAACTGAACTAGAACTGAACTAGAACTGAACTAGAACTGAACTAGAACTGAACTAGAACTGAACTAGAACTGAACTAGAACTGAACTAGAACTGAACTAGAACTGAACTAGAACTGAACTAGAACTGAACTAGAACTGAACTAGAACTGAACTAGAACTGAACTAGAACTGAACTAGAACTGAACTAGAACTAGAACTGAACTAGAACTGAACTAGAACTGAACTAGAACTGAACTAGAACTGAACTAGAACTGAACTAGAACTGAACTAGAACTGAACTAGAACTGAACTAGAACTGAACTAGAACTGAACTAGAACTGAACTAGAACTGAACTAGAACTGAACTAGAACTGAACTAGAAGTGAACTAGACCTGAACTAGAACTGAACTAGAACTAGAACTGAACTAGAACTAGAACTAGAACTGAACTAGAACTAGAACTAGAACTAGAACTAGAACTAGAACTAGAACTAGAACTGAACTAGAACTAGAACTGAACTAGAACTGAACTAGAACTGAACTAGAACTGAACTAGAACTGAACTAGAACTGAACTAGAACTGAACTAGAACTGAACTAGAACTGAACTAGAACTGAACTAGAACTTTTTTTTTTTTTTTTTGAAATTTTTATTTTGAAATTTTAAATAATTATTAACAATTTTCTTAAAGCTAACCCCGCGAAGCCTTTTGGCTTATCTGCAGGGTGAAACAATTAAAAATTAAAAATAGAAATAATAATTTGATATAATTTCATTGCGAATTTAAAAAATACGATTTTAATAATTTTTTCCTCTTATATGGATTTTGTATGTTGAGTAAGTTTGTGGGCATTTTATTAAGAAGAGTTGGTAGTACGACTTTTAAACTGTTTTTTCCATAATTATTTCGGAAACGTTCAACCTGGTATCTTCCTTCAGTTCGGCGCCTTGTGTTGTAGGTATGATCAATTGGAAAAAGGAGTGTTGGGTCGTTATAAAATTCATTTATTAAAGTGCTGCTGTAGATACTTTTTATGTTTAAAACTTGTAGTTTGCTAGCTATGGATGTTGATCTAGTTGATCTAGTTGTGTTGACGTTTGTGTTGTTATCTGCGTGAATGTCGTTGTTTACTTGACTGATGTTGTGAACATGAGTGTTTACGTGTGTGTTGTTGTTTACCCATGTGTTGTTGTTTACTTGCGTGATGTTGTTTTCGTGTGTGTTGTTAACGCTGATGTTGCTGTTTACGTTTGTATTATTGTTTACATGTGTGTTGTTTGTGTTGACATATATCGTGTTGTATTGTATTTGTTGATTGTGTTGTCGATTTTTTAGCAAAATTTTTAGGATTTGGTTTTGTGTCTGCTGTAGGCTGGTGCAGTACGTTGAACTACCCCACGCTGTGATGCCGTGCCTAATATAGGATTCGGCTAAGGAGAAATAAGCCTGTTTGAGTACTGTAAAGGGTGTACAGTTGCTCAAATGAAAAAGACTATACGCAGCTTTCCTCAGCTTTTTCCGGAGATCTTGTATGTGCGTTAACCATTTAAAGTTTTCGTCGACATATACACCTAAATATTTAAAAGTTTTCACCATTTCTATAATAGTAGTACACGTATCAACATTAGGGAGGTTTGTGTTGTGTAAGCATTCTTGTGTGTGGAATTTGATTTTTACATCGTGGTTTGGAAGATGACGTGGCTTGATGTGCATAAGTTTAGTTTTGGATGAGTTGATAACTAGGCCATTGTCATGACTCCATTTTGTTATGATGTCTAACTCGATTTGCATAATTTTGCTAGCTTCTTCAATATTTTTATGGTGTACAACGATTGCTGTGTCATCAGCATATGCAAATGCTGTGCTCATTTTGAGAATATTTAGCATATCGTTAGCGTATAGAAGATAGAGAATTGGACCAAGTTTTGAACCTTGGGGAACACCGTTATTGTTTGAGAAAGTCTCATCGCTTAAGCTGTTGCCAATTTTAACTCTATATGTCCGAAGTTCTAGATAATTAATGAACCATTGTAAACAACTACCTCGTATTCCATACCTTTCCAAGATTTCTAAAAGACGGCTGTGTTAAGCTGTTGCCAATTTTAACTCTATATGTCCGAAGTTCTAGATAATTAATGAACCATTGTAAACAACTACCTCGTATTCCATACCTTTCCAAGATTTCTAAAAGACGGCTGTGTGATAATGTGTCAAAAGCTTTGCTAAAGTCAATAAATAACGCTAAGCAGTGGTTGCTTTCACTCAGGCATTTATTGACGTGGTTCGCAAAGTTACCCAGAAGTTGGTTTATGTTTTTCCCTTTTTGAAACCCGTATTGGCATGGATTTAGAATTTTATATTTTTTTAAGAATTCATTTAATCTTCTGACTATTATTTCCTCTAGGACTTTTTCTATAATTGAGAGTATCGCTATGGGTCTATAGTTGTTGCAATCATTTTTTACTCCACTTTTATAAATAGGTCGAATTATTGAAGTTTTTAGTATTTTTGGAATGGTTGCGCTGCTAATACTGGTGTTTATAAATAAAGTTATTATTGACGTGAGGTTAATGGCATTGTATTTTATATCTTTGGGTCTGATGTCATCTATACCGGCTCCTTTTCTAACGTTTATATTTTTTAAAATACTTAAAATTTCATCTTCAGTAGTAGGAGAAATATATATAGAGTTTATCAATGTTGGTTTATGGTATTGTAATGTTTTAATGTCACACGTGTGTAAAATGTTCTGTACATTAAAGTTAAAGTTTACTGCAAAGTTGTTTGCTATTACCAGCATGTTTTCGTTGTTAAAGTTTTTAGTTATCGTTGTATCAATATTTCTAACTTCTTTGCCCGTTAATTCGTTTATTAATTGCCACGTGATTCGCATGTTATTTCGATTTTCTACAAATTTTGCTTTATAATAGAAATTTTTTGCATTATTTAATTTTTTATTTAAAATGTTTCTAAATTTTTTATATTCATTTTCATAGTTTTTATTGTTTCTGTTATTTCGCCATTTGTTATAAAGTTTATCCCGGATACTACAACATTTTAATAAATGATCGTTCAACCACGGATTTAATTTTCTTTTTTTATTATTTTTATTTAGTATTTTAGATTTTTGATAAATATCACTAAACTTTTCGTAAATTTTATTAAATAAATCATTGGTATTAAGGTTTTGTTCAATTATTTCGTTCCAATTATATTCACTGATATGTTTATTAACTTTATAATTGTTTATTTTCACACCCTGATTTATGATAGTTTCCGCACTCTGGTTTTGTTTATTTTGTTTGTTTTGTTTTTCTTCTGTTTCGTATAGACAACAAAACAGAGCGTAGTGGTCAGAGATGCTTGTTCTCACTATTGAAGCTTGTATTTGTGTTGTTGTTTTATTGATACGTACATGCAAGTGATCAATGCAAGTACTTGTTTTCTTGTTTAAATCTTCCCTTGTACTTTCATTAATTATGCATTGTAGTCCATTTGACGAAAGCATTTCTGTGTACTTAGTTGTTGATATATTTTGTTTGAGAATATCGATGTTAATATCACCAATGACGATAATGTCTTGTTTGTTTTTTATTTTGTTAAGAGTTTGATCAAGTTCTATTATAAACTCTTTTACATTATTTTTTGGTGGCCGATATATTATGAGAAGAGAAAAGGTTTTGTTGTTGTTATTTGCATCAATTTGAATTGCTTCAAAAGAGATTGTTTTTATGTTAATGTTTGTGTGTTTAATGTTGTCTCTTACGTATAATGCTATTCCCCCGCCTTTGCTATTTCTATTTAAATAATGTGAACTAAAACCATTTATTTTGTACATATTGTTCTCATCATTTGTTATATTTGTTTCGGCAAGAGCAATAAAGTTAATATTGTTTATAATGTTGTGTATTGAAACCAGGAATGATGTAAAATTAAGACGAAGTGAACGAATATTCATAAAGAGAATAGTATTGGGATAACTTAAGAAGTTTTTTTCAATTTGGTTGAAATTTTCAATTGTTTTTATAGAGTTCATTTTTATTTTTATATTTGTGTGTTTGGGGAAGAACAATTTACACTGTTTTTTTATTTAAATAGCTGTAGTGATTAACTCAATATCTGCTGTGTTTTTTATAATAATGGGATTTGAAATTTCATTGAACTAGAACTGAACTAGAACTGAACTAGAACTGACCTAGAACTGACCTAGAACTGAACTAGAACTGAACTAGAACTGAACTAGAACTGAACTAGAACTGAACTAGAACTGAACTAGAACTGAACTAGAACTGAACTAGAACTGAACTAAAACTGAACTAGAACTGAACTAGAACTGAACTAGAACTGAACTAGAACTGAACTAGAACTGATCTGGAACTGAACTAGAACTGAACTAGAACTGAACTAGAACTGAACTAGAACTGAACTAGAACTGAACTAGAACTGAACTAGAACTGAACTAGAACTGAACTAGAACTGAACTAGAACTGAACTAGAACTGAACTAGAACTGAACTAGAACTGAACTAGAACTGAACTAGAACTGAACTAGAACTGAACTAGAACTGAACTAGAACTGAACTAGAACTGAACTAGAACTGAACTAGAACTGAACTAGAACTGAACTAGAACTGAACTAGAACTGAACTAGAACTGAACTAGAACTGAACTAGAACTGAACTAGAACTGAACTAAAACTGAACTAGAACTGAACTAGAACTGAACTAGAACTGAATTAGAACTGAGCTAGAACTGAACTAGAACTGAACTAGAACTGAACTAGAACTGAACTAGAACTGAACTAGAACTGAACTAGAACTGAACTAGAACTGAACTAGAACTGAACTAGAACTGAACTAGAACTGAACTAGAACTGAACTAGAACTGAACTAGAACTGAACTAGAACTGAACTAGAACTGAACTAGAACTGGACTAGAACTGAACTAGAACTGAACTAGAACTGAACTAGAGCTGAACTAGAACTGAACTAGAACTGAACTAGAACTGAACTAGAACTGAACTAGAACTGAACTAGAACTGAACTAGAACTGAACTAGAACTGAACTAGAACTGAACTAGAACTGAACTAGAACTGAACTAGAACTGAACTAGAACTGAACTAGAACTGAACTAGAACTGAACTAGAACTGAACTAGAACTGAACTAGAACTGAACTGGAACTGAACTAGAACTGAACTAGAACTGAACTAGAACTGAACTAGAACTGAACTAGAACTGAACTAGAACTGAACTAGAACTGAACTAGAACTGAACTAGAACTGAACTAGAACTGAACTAGAACTGAACTAGAACTGAACTAGAACTGAACAAGAACTGAACTAGAACTGAACTAGAACTGAACTAGAACTGAACTAGAACTGAACTAGAACTGAACTAGAACTGAACTAGAACTGAACTAGAACTGAACTAGAACTGAACTAGAACTGAACTAGAACTGAACTAGAACTGAACTAGAACTGAACTAGAACTGAACTAGAACTAAACTAGAACTGAACTAGAACTGAACTAGAACTGAACTAGAACTGAACTAGAACTGAACTAGAACTGAACTAGAACTGAACTAGAACTGAACTAGAACTGAACTAGAACTGAACTAGAACTGAACTAGAACTGAACTAGAACTGAACTAGAACTGAACTAGAACTGAACTAGAACTGAACTAGAACTGAACTAGAACTGAACTAGAACTGAACTAGAACTGAACTAGAACTGAACTAGAACTGAACTAGAACTGAACTAGAACTGAACTAGAACTGAACTAGAACTGAACTAGAACTAAACTAGAACTGAACTAGAACTGAGTTAGTTAGAACTGAACTACTTAGTACTGGGCTAGAACCTACATCTAAAATAAAAGTAAAATTACTGTTACACCAATCCAATACAAAACACTTGCACTACTCCACATTTTGTACCCACACTAGCACATGCTGCATGATACCAGATGACTAAAATACACGTATTGTTATAATGTTTATATTGTTGTTTTTATTGCTATGTTTAAACGTACAGTTGCAGTTGTTTTGTTTTTATTGCAACAAAACCCACATACACTCAATTTTTCCCCCTAAATATCAGCCAAAAAATGTTTTTATACAATGTCATTCTTTTATTTTTGTTATTTCTCATCATCATGTATATGCAACAATGCGAAAAAAAAACTAAAATAAAAACTGCAGTATATTCATACCCTACACCACCTATGGTGGGGAGGGTATTATGCGTTTGTGCTGATGTTTGTAACACCCAAAAATATTGGTCTAAGGCCCACCTCAATTTATACCATTCGGCTTAGAATCACTTTCTGAGTCGATTTTACGATGTCCGTCCGTCCGTCCGTACGTCTGTCCGTCTGACCGTCTGTCCGTCCATGTAAACCTTCTAATCAAACTGCAGGTCGCAATTTTTAACCAAAATTTATGAAATTTGGTACACAGGTTTCTTTTGATCCAGGGACGAAGCCTATTGAAATTGGTTATGATCGGTCCATTATTTCACCTAGCCCCCATACAAATGTCCTCCCGGAAAAGGGTTTAACGATTATATATCCCTTAAATACAGCAATATTTTAATGAAATTTAGCACATATAAGTTTCATATAAGTCTAAATAAGTGTGCCGATTTTTAAAATGATCGGTCCATAATTACCCATAGCTACCATATAAAACCCTTTTCAAAATATCACTTTAACGACCATAAATCCTATTTAAATGTCAGTATCAAGTTAATATTCGACACAAATAAGTTTTATATGAACATAAATGACAGTGCCAAATTTTACAAAGATCGGTCCATAATTCACCATAGCTCTCATATTAGGCCCTCGTCCGGGAATCACCCAAAAGTGAATAAATTCATATAAATGAAAGCAAAAACGTAATATTCAGTATTCTTATGTTTTTTTACACTTATGAGTATAGGTCCATATTTGTCTAATAAAATACCCCTCCCCCAATTATAATGTACATAATGGTGTAGGGTATCATATGGTCGGGCTTGACCGACTATATCTTTTTCTCTCGTTTTAGGTTGTTATATACATTTTTTATTTTTAATTTTTTATTCGTGTTCCTGTTATTATTTTTACAATAACATAAACATGCAGCAAATGTTGCATGAAATAAAAACTATATATAAGAATATAAATGGCTAAGGAAAAAAATTACTAGACGAGGGTAGAGAGAAAAATAGTAGCAGGAAAATGTAAAATCATATATAAAAACTTGTGTTAAATTTTCGTTGCTGCTGTGTTATTACTTAGTTAGACTTGAAGGCTTGACTCTACTACACAAAATAAGAAAAATTTTGTGTTAATAGTACTAGCAGTTTTGAATTGATAGCCAATTTTGTTTTGGAAACCCTAGAGCGTATGATTGATATTAATTAAGATAAGATGTATTTGAAAATAAAAATAAGATTGAAAGACTGTAAAAACGATGTAATTTTCTTACGATTTCACTGGGAAATCGACGGAAGTTTTTTTAGTGTAATCCACATAGTAAATTTATGATGCAGAACTTTTGTAGCAACCCTTTTCAAAAATTATATGTAATTCATGTATGTTAACAAGAGGAAAGCAGCCTCTTAACAACACCAAGGCTAATAATAAGTTAAAGCAACGTTTACGCTTACTGAAATGAAACCATAAAACCATCTTAGCTATGCATGTTTAAATACAACATGTTTAAATGCAACAAAAAATGTTTTTAATAGAAAAATAAAATGAAAAAATTTATTAAATTTAAAGAATTGTAATATATTATAATTGTTAAATTGAAGGCATAGCATTGGGAATTAAAAGATTTCTCAAACTTAATTTCAGCTTTAGTTAACTTAACTTTCATCGGTTCTTTTTCAATTTTATTTAAGTTCTAACTCTGTCCTAGTTCAGTTCCAATTCAGTTTTAGTTAAAATGAATGTTGGAAGGCAAACTTTAAAGTATTTCACTTTTAAAGATAGTCTTTTAAATACCTATACATATTTTCCACATGATTGTATATATTTTTTCAAACTACTATCTCTATGCATTTATGCCTGTCATTTTTCTCTTCATTTTAATTTCTTTTTAATGCAATTTTTTCACAATTTTTATAAAACCTACATACATGTATTTTTTATGAAACTGATAATATTTTTCAATATAATTGCTTTTAATAGCTTTCTATTGTTTTATCTTAAAAGCTTACCAATCATCATCATTATCTTAGTTATTATCAACTTCAGCAGCATTATTCTGCTCGTCATTATCATCACCAACAACTCCATTGTCTTCAAATGGCTTTAACTACAATTCAAATAAAAAGAAGACTGAGACAAAAAAAATGTCACTTAAAAGCAATGTTTTAAAACATGTTTGAACATTTATGCATTTAACTCTTAAAGGACTAGAAGGGACATTTCTAAACAGGGTTCCATAAAAACTGGAAAATAATTGAAAACTAATACTCCAATTTTGCTTCAAACTATAGCTCAAAATTGAAATGATATGCCTTTATAGCTACACCCTTTAACTAACTGATAAACCATCAACTATCATGACGGCATTTTTAAAAACCACAATAACATTATTTATTCTTTTTTCTTTTTTAATATCAACTATCACAAGTTGTTTTAATGCTACTCTTAGTCTTATGGACCAGACATATAGTAAATTGACATCCATATGAATAGTGAAAGAGAGTGAGAAAATATACAATAACGTTTATAAAATGGATACAAGTATTAAATGATGGTTCAGTGTTTTGTCCAGGGGTTTCATTTTACTCATTTTTTTTTCTCTAAAACATCATTTAGCGTAATATGGCTGTCAAATTGTTGTAAAAGGCAAATACAAAAACCAATATATACTAACAAAACATACAAATATTTGATGTATGAACAAGAAAATATGGCACACCAGACCGACATAAAATATTTGCCAAACGGAAGTTGTTATATAAAGACTATGTATATGTATGTTTCGCTTAATGCTTGTATTGAAATCACTTTATACTTTAGTTCTTCTATAAATATCAAATATTGTCATTTTTTTATATGCAGGGTTATTCTTGCCACAGACAAGTTGATGACCCATTTTTCAAAGTTGTTTTAGAATTTCTGTTCTCCCTTTTTGCAATTTAATTTCTATAGCAATTATTATTGAACGAAAAGCAGACTGTACAATTTTTCCAGAGAAAGTTGAAAAAATTGCAGTGCTAAGGCAATTATTTCATTTGCTGAAAATTTTTGGTTTTTTTGCTAACAATTAGAAAAAAAAAAAAGAAAGAGGAAAAATAATTGACTTTAAGCAACAAAATTTGTTGATGTAGGGAATTAAAAAAAATAAATACATTTGAACTAGTTCAGTTCTAGTTCAGTTCTAGTTCAGTTCTAGTTCAGTTCTAGTTCAGTTCTAGTTCAGTTCTAGTTCAGTTCTAGTTCAGTTCTAGTTCAGTTCTAGTTCAGTTCTAGTTCAGTTCTAGTTCATTTCTATTTCAGTTCTATTTCAGTTCTAGTTCAGTTCTAGTTCAGTTCTAGTTCAGTTCTAGTTCAGTTCTAGTTCAATTCTAGTTCAGTTCTAGTTCAGTTCTATTTCAGTTCTAGTTCAGTTCTAGTTCAGTTCTAGTTCAGTTCTAGTTCGGTTCTAGTTCAGTTCTAGTTCAGTTCTAGTTCAGTTCTAGTTCAGTTCTAGTTCAGTTCTAGTTCAGTTCTAGTTCAGTTCTAGTTCAGTTCTAGTTCAGTTCTAGTTCAGTTCTAGTTCAGTTCTAGTTCAGTTCTAGTTCAGTTCTAGTTCAGTTCTAGTTCAATTCTAGTTCAGTTCTAGTTCAGTTCTAGTTCAGTTCTGGTTCAGTTCTAGTTCAGTTCTAGTTCAGTTCTAGTTCAGTTCTAGTTCAGTTCTAGTTCAGTTCTAGTTCAGTTCTAGTTCAGTTCTAGTTCAGTTCTAGTTCAGTTCTAGTTCAGTTCTAGTTCAGTTCTAGTTCAGTTCTAGTTCAGTTCTAGTTCAGTTCTAGTTCAGTTCTAGTTCAGTTCTAGTTCAGTTCTAGTTCAATTCTAGTTCAGTTCTAGTTCAGTTCTAGTTAAGTTCTAGTTCAGTTCTAGTTCAGTTCTAGTTCAGTTCTAGTTCAGTTCTAGTTCAGTTCTAGTTCAGTTCTAGTTCAGTTCTAGTTCAGTTCTAGTTCAGTTCTAGTTCAGTTCTAGTTCAGTTCTAGTTCAGTTCTAGTTCAGTTCTATTTCAGTTCTAGTTCAGTTCTAGTTCAGTTCTAGTTCAGTTCTAGTTCAGTTCTAGTTCAATTCTAGTTCAGTTCTAGTTCAGTTCTAGTTCAGTTCTAGTTCAATTCTAGTTCAGTTCTAGTTCAGTTCTAGTTCAGTTCTAGTTCAGTTCTAGTTCTAGTTCAGTTCTAGTTCAGTTCAAGTTCAGTTCTAGTTCAGTTCTAGTTCAGTTCTAGTTCAGTTCTAGTTCAGTTCTAGTTCAGTTCTAGTTCAGTTCTAGTTCAGTTCTAGTTCAGTTCTAGTTCAGTTCTAGTTCAGTTCTAGTTCAGTTCTAGTTCAGTTCTAGTTCAGTTCTAGTTCAGTTCTAGTTCAGTTCTAGTTCAGTTCTAGTTCAGTTCTATTTCAGTTCTAGTTCAGTTCTAGTTCAGTTATAGTTCAGTTCTAGTTCAGTTCTAGTTCAGTTCTAGTTCAGTTCTAGTTCAGTTCTAGTTCAGTTCTAGTTCAGTTCTAGTTCAGTTCTAGTTCAGTTCTAGTTCAGTTCTAGTTCAGTTCTAGTTCAGTTCTAGTTCAGTTCTAGTTCAGTTCTAGTTCAGTTCTAGTTCAGTTCTAGTTCAGTTCTAGTTCAGTTCTAGTTCAGTTCTAGTTCAGTTCTAGTTCAGTTCTAGTTCAGTTCTAGTTCAGTTCTAGTTCAGTTCTAGTTCAGTTCTAGTTCAGTTCTAGTTCAGTTCTAGTTCAGTTCTAGTTCAGTTCTAGTTCAGGTCTAGTTCAGTTCTAGTTCAGTTTTATTACATCCTGCAGACAAGCCATAATGGCTTCGCGGGACTAGAATTAAGTAATATGAAATGTAAAATATATTATATTCAATAAATAAAAAAAAAAAAAAAAAAAAAAAGTTCTAGTTCAGTTCTAGTTCAATTTTAGTTCAGTTCTAGTTCAGTTCTAGTTCAGTTGTAGTTCAGTTCTAGTTCAGTTCTAGTTCAGTTCTAGTTCAGTTCTAGTTCAGTTCTAGTTCAGTTCTAGTTCAGTTCTAGTTCAGTTCTAGTTCAGTTCTAGTTCAGTTCTAGTTCAGTTCTACTTCAGTTCTAGTTCAGTTCTAGTTCAGTTCTAGTTCAGTTCTAGTTCAGTTCTAGTTCAGTTCTAGTTCAGTTCTAGTTCAGTTCTAGTTCAGTTCTAGTTCAGTTCTAGTTCAGTTCTAGTTCAGTTCTAGTTCAGTTCTAGTTCAGTTCTAGTTCAGTTCTAGTTCAGTTCTAGTTCAGTTCTAGTTCAGTTCTAGTTCAGTTCTAGTTCAGTTCTAGTTCAGTTTTAGTTCAGTTCTAGTTCAGTTCTAGTTCAGTTCTAGTTCAGTTCTAGTTCAGTTCTAGTTCAGTTCTAGTTCAGTTCTAGTTCAGTTCTAGTTCAGTTCTAGTTCAGTTCTAGTTCAGTTCTAGTTCAGTTCTAGTTCAGTTCTAGTTCAGTTCTAGTTCAGTTCTAGTTCAGTTCTAGTTCAGTTCTATTTCAGTTCTAGTTCAATTCTAGTTCAGTTCTAGTTCAGTTCTAGTTCAGTTCTATTTCAGTTCTAGTTCAGTTCTAGTTCAGTTCTAGTTCAGTTCTAGTTCAGTTCTAGTTCAGTTCTAGTTCAGTTCTAGTTCAGTTCTAGTTCAGTTCTAGTTCAGTTCTAGTTCAGTTCTAGTTCAGTTCTAGTTCAGTTCTAGTTCAGTTCTAGTTCAGTTCTAGTTCAGTTCTAGTTCAGTTCTAGTTCAGTTCTATTTCAGTTCTAGTTCAGTTCTATTTCAGTTCTAGTTCAGTTCTAGTTCAGTTCTAGTTCAGTTCTAGTTCAGTTCTAGTTCAGTTCTAGTTCAGTTCTAGTTCAGTTCTAGTTCAGTTCTAGTTCAGTTCTAGTTCAGTTCTAGTTCAATTCTAGTTCAGTTCTAGTTCAGTTCTAGTTCAGTTCTAGTTCAGTTCTAGTTCAGTTCTAGTTCAGTTCTATTTCAGTTCTAGTTCAGTTCTAGTTCAGTTCTAGTTCAGTTCTAGTTCAGTTCTAGTTCAGTTCTAGTTCAGTTCTAGTTCAATTCTAGTTCAGTTCTAGTTCAGTTCTAGTTCAGTTCTAGTTCAATTCTAGTTCAGTTCTAGTTCAGTTCTAGTTCAGTTCTAGTTCAGTTCTAGTTCTAGTTCAGTTCTAGTTCAGTTCAAGTTCAGTTCTAGTTCAGTTCTAGTTCAGTTCAGTTCTAGTTCAGTTCTAGTTCAGTTCTAGTTCAGTTCTAGTTCAGTTCTAGTTCAGTTCTAGTTCAGTTCTAGTTCAGTTCTAGTTCAGTTCTAGTTCAGTTCAAGTTCAGTTCTAGTTCAGTTCTAGTTCAGTTCTAGTTCAGTTCTAGTTCAGTTCTAGTTCAGTTCTAGTTCAGTTCTAGTTCAGTTCTAGTTCAGTTCTAGTTCAGTTCTAGTTCAGTTCTAGTTCAGTTCTAGTTCAGTTCTAGTTCAGTTCTAGTTCAGTTCTAGTTCAGTTCTAGTTCAGTTCTAGTTCAGTTCTAGTTCAGTTCTAGTTCAGTTCTAGTTCAGTTCTAGTTCAGTTCTAGTTCAGTTCTAGTTCAGTTCTAGTTCAGTTCTAGTTCAGTTCTAGTTCAGTTCTAGTTCAGTTCTAGTTCAGTTCTAGTTCAGTTCTAGTTCAGTTCTAGTTCATTTCTATTTCAGTTCTATTTCAGTTCTAGTTCAGTTCTAGTTCAGTTCTAGTTCAGTTCTAGTTCAGTTCTAGTTCAATTCTAGTTCAGTTCTAGTTCAGTTCTATTTCAGTTCTAGTTCAGTTCTAGTTCAGTTCTAGTTCAGTTCTAGTTCAGTTCTAGTTCAGTTCTAGTTCAGTTCTAGTTCAGTTCTAGTTCACTTCTAGTTCAGTTCTAGTTCAGTTCTAGTTCAGTTCTAGTTCAGTTCTAGTTCAGTTCTAGTTCAATTCTAGTTCAGTTCTAGTTCAGTTCTGGTTCAGTTCTAGTTCAGTTCTAGTTCAGTTCTAGTTCAGTTCTAGTTCAGTTCTATTTCAGTTCTAGTTCAATTCTAGTTCAGTTCTAGTTCAGTTCTAGTTCAGTTCTATTTCAGTTCTAGTTCAGTTCTAGTTCAGTTCTAGTTCAGTTCTAGTTCAGTTCTAGTTCAGTTCTAGTTCAGTTCTAGTTCAGTTCTAGTTCAGTTCTAGTTCAGTTCTAGTTCAGTTCTAGTTCAGTTCTAGTTCAGTTCTAGTTCAGTTCTAGTTCAGTTCTAGTTCAGTTCTAGTTCAGTTCTATTTCAGTTCTAGTTCAGTTCTATTTCAGTTCTAGTTCAGTTCTAGTTCAGTTCTAGTTCAGTTCTAGTTCAGTTCTAGTTCAGTTCTAGTTCAGTTCTAGTTCAGTTCTAGTTCAGTTCTAGTTCAGTTCTAGTTCAGTTCTAGTTCAGTTCTAGTTCAATTCTAGTTCAGTTCTAGTTCAGTTCTAGTTCAGTTCTAGTTCAGTTCTAGTTCAGTTCTAGTTCAGTTCTATTTCAGTTCTAGTTCAGTTCTAGTTCAGTTCTAGTTCAGTTCTAGTTCAGTTCTAGTTCAGTTCTAGTTCAGTTCTAGTTCAATTCTAGTTCAGTTCTAGTTCAGTTCTAGTTCAGTTCTAGTTCAATTCTAGTTCAGTTCTAGTTCAGTTCTAGTTCAGTTCTAGTTCAGTTCTAGTTCTAGTTCAGTTCTAGTTCAGTTCAAGTTCAGTTCTAGTTCAGTTCTAGTTCAGTTCAGTTCTAGTTCAGTTCTAGTTCAGTTCTAGTTCAGTTCTAGTTCAGTTCTAGTTCAGTTCTAGTTCAGTTCTAGTTCAGTTCTAGTTCAGTTCTAGTTCAGTTCAAGTTCAGTTCTAGTTCAGTTCTAGTTCAGTTCTAGTTCAGTTCTAGTTCAGTTCTAGTTCAGTTCTAGTTCAGTTCTAGTTCAGTTCTAGTTCAGTTCTAGTTCAGTTCTAGTTCAGTTCTAGTTCAGTTCTAGTTCAGTTCTAGTTCAGTTCTAGTTCAGTTCTAGTTCAGTTCTAGTTCAGTTCTAGTTCAGTTCTAGTTCAGTTCTAGTTCAGTTCTAGTTCAGTTCTAGTTCAGTTCTAGTTCAGTTCTAGTTCAGTTCTAGTTCAGTTCTAGTTCAGTTCTAGTTCAGTTCTAGTTCATTTCTATTTCAGTTCTATTTCAGTTCTAGTTCAGTTCTAGTTCAGTTCTAGTTCAGTTCTAGTTCAGTTCTAGTTCAATTCTAGTTCAGTTCTAGTTCAGTTCTATTTCAGTTCTAGTTCAGTTCTAGTTCAGTTCTAGTTCAGTTCTAGTTCAGTTCTAGTTCAGTTCTAGTTCAGTTCTAGTTCAGTTCTAGTTCACTTCTAGTTCAGTTCTAGTTCAGTTCTAGTTCAGTTCTAGTTCAGTTCTAGTTCAGTTCTAGTTCAATTCTAGTTCAGTTCTAGTTCAGTTCTGGTTCAGTTCTAGTTCAGTTCTAGTTCAGTTCTAGTTCAGTTCTAGTTCAGTTCTAGTTCAGTTCTAGTTCAGTTCTAGTTCAGTTCTAGTTCAGTTCTAGTTCAGTTCTAGTTCAGTTCTAGTTCAGTTCTAGTTCAGTTCTAGTTCAGTTCTAGTTCAGTTCTAGATCAGTTCTAGTTCAGTTCTAGTTCAATTCTAGTTCAGTTCTAGTTCAGTTCTAGTTCAGTTCTAGTTCAGTTCTGGTTCAGTTCTAGTTCAGTTCTAGTTCAGTTCTAGTTCAGTTCTAGTTCAGTTCTAGTTCAGTTCTAGTTCAGTTCTAGTTCAGTTCTAGTTCAGTTCTAGTTCAGTTCTAGTTCAGTTCTAGTTCAGTTCTAGTTCAGTTCTAGTTCAGTTCTAGTTCAGTTCTAGTTCAGTTCTAGTTCAGTTCTAGTTCAGTTCTAGTTCAGTTCTAATTCAGTTCTAGTTCAGTTCTAGTTTAGCCTAGTTTTGGATTTATTCCTATTCTGTTCTCTTTCATTTAAATTAAATATTTTTTAAGATTTCTTAATGGAAGTGTATAAGAATATTAATAATTTTTATTTTTTTTACTATCTACTCTTCCTTTGCTTGTTCCTTAAAAATAAAAATCCAGTAAATTTCTTCATCCTTATATTACGGCAATTTCCCCCTAAAACTCTTAGTTCCAATTTACCTAAAAAAAAAAAAAAACACCTTAAAATCCTATAAAATTTTACTATACAAATAAAAGTTACAATAGTATGGTGAAAAAAAAAAATCCAAATAAAACCAACAATAGAATAAAAATGGGAATAAAATTCACTTATTGGCAGCATTTATATACGATGGCCATAACTTAAGCTGGCTTTTATGTTCCTTATTATTCCTGTAACATTCTCCAATCCACACCATTAACGATTTCAAGTAGTATATTAAAAGTTTAAATGGGAACATACATATACACTAACATTTGAAGTGTATGTACTTTTATTCAAGTGTATTGGTCAGTTATAAGGAAAAGTGTTGTTTAACTGAGCGTAAAGTTATGGTCTTATTATGTGGCCATCTCTATGTGTTTCATTTTAATGTTCCTTGGTTTTTGGCCAACATTCAGCATTGAGTCATTTTTAATGGTGCAACTACTTGTAAACAAGTATACACATACTTACAAATAAAAATATTGGTTGGTTTTGTTGTTGTTAATAACTGAGGTGTTTATGATGGTGCTAAGAGTATGTGAGTGCTATAATAAAAAAAAATATACTCGTATAAAATAATAAAATACAAATTGATTTGTTTAACTTGAAAGTTAAATTTACTGTAAGTAATAAAGATAAGTTTTTATGTTGGCCCAGGTTGAGTTAAGTTAAATAGAAGGGATAATATTGATTTAAAATTTTTCAAAGACTTGAAGGTTTACAAATTAGCAAGTGTTTTTATTTATCTTGTTATTTTATAGTTTTTGTATTACTTATTTGTGTAGTTATTATCTTTTAGCCTTAAGATTTTAATAAATATCATAAATATTTATGTTTTCTCATAAACTCTTAACAGTTTTTCTTTTCCTGATATACAAACAAATCTCTTTTCTTATATACATACTTTACACCAATATTAGTTTTACTTAAAGTTAACATTAGATGAAAAAAAGCAACAAAATTGTTTATAATTTTTTTTTAAGAATTTCATAATAAAAATCCTTATCCCTTGTAAGTGTATACAAGTATTAGTTATTGTTATTTTTATAATCAATACCATTTCGGCTTTTATTTACTCTAGAAAAATAGTTGCTGTTTATTTAGTGCTTGAGAGTAAAGAAAGTATAAGAAAATATAAATAGTACTTGAATAAATAAAAAAGAAAGAAGAAAAAAAATTATATTTTAGTTTTTGAAGCAAAAAAAAACTTCATGCTCTCTTATACACTTATGAGGCCTTAGATAAACAAAAACACTTAAACCTAGATAGCAGAGAAAAAAAAGTTTATATAAATAGTTTTTATTTACTCGAGTTGCAAACATATTTATTTACTCACACTTGGCCATATGTAGAGATAAGAAAACCTATACATAGACAATATATTTTTATTTATTATTCTTTTCCTTTTTAACTTACTCATTTGAAATAAATTGAAGCTTATAAATGGACAGCTGCTAAAAAAATATAATTCATAGATTTTGTTATATTATTTGTTTCAATAAATTATTTACAATAATGCATTAGATGTTAAAAAATTTTTAAACTGAATATTTTAAAAATAAATCAAGTCTAATATTATAAAAAAGGCAGTGCTCAGATTTTAAAGCATGTCTTTAAATTTCAAGACTAATGCAACCAGCAAAACAGCTGGAGTTTCTGTAAACAAACCCAGCGCTATGGTTTAAACAAGTGGAAAGTTAGTTCATTATCACTGAAATTGCATCAGATTCAACAAAATTCCACACTATTATTGGATCTGTTGAAGGCAATGTTCCATGTGAGGTAAGTGATATAAATTTGCAGTCACCAGAAAGTAACATGTATGAAACTCTCAAACAAAGTTGTAGGAACAATTCACTGATTCGGAGGAAAAGCAATTGAAAAAACCCTACACGATATTGAGTTAGGAGACAAGAAGTAATCATTACTTCTTCGTGAGATATCGACATTATTTTCTGGTAAAGTATCAGACGAACTACTCAAGAATCTTTGAATGCAACGTTTACCAAAATAAATGCATGCTATGTTATCAGTAAATAGTGAATCATAAACAAAATTAGCACTTATGGCAGATAGAATTACAGATACGTCAGAATCATGGTAGTGGAACGTCATAACATTAACATTAACTAACACTGCTCTTGAAAAGAAAATTGAAGAACTCACTTACTAGTGCTAAGAGCCGTGCTCGTATTTTTCAACACTCACGCTTAAGGGATCCGTCCACAGGTAGAAAAGAAATACAGTACTGCTAGTATCGCTTTAAATTCGGTGAAAGAGCTATGAAATGTGTTAAGCCGTGCACATTTTCCACCAAAAATTCTTTGGAAAACTACAGGGATTCTCGTCCATGGTGACAGGCGGGGCCAGCCGTGAAATTTGTCGCCTTTTTCTTCAAGATCATGATCAATAATCGATGTCAATTCTTTTGGATTATTGATGGACGTTAAACACAATCGACTTATTGATAACTTTTCACAGTCCCAAAGCGAAGGAACTTTATATACAGAAACAAATCTTTTGACAACCAAATCTATCCAAGAGAACTCATATATTTCAAAATTGCTTAGAGAATTTCCCGATCTGGCAGATCTTTTGTCACATGCAAAATATGTCAAACATTCTGCCATACATCACATTCAAACCAAAAGCCCAACAGTGTTTGCTAAAGTTCTCAGATTATGGCCAGAAAAATTAAAAATTGTTTAAAAAGAATTTGAAAAAACGCTGAAGCAAGGAATCTGTAGACCTTCCAAAAGTAGCTGGACGAGTCCTCTTCTTTTTGTACTAAAACCTAATGGAAAGTGGCGTCCATATGGCGATTACCGCCGCCTTAATGCTGTTACAGTTCCGGATAGATATACAGTATCCTACATCCACGACTTGGGATACGTGCTAAGTGGTAAAATTATATTCAGCAAGGTTGACTTGGTAAAAGTTTACCATCAAATACGTGTTGAAACAGATGACATTGAGGAGACAGAAATTATAACGTCTTTCAACGATTCATAAATAAAGTTATCAGAGGCCTAGATATTTGTTACCCGTATATAGATGACATTCTTATTGCGTCGAAAAACCTTGAGGAACACAAACAACATGTGAAGCAATTATTGGAAAGACTACAAATTAATTTCACAATTAATGCATCGAAATTTGTTTTTGGAGTTTCTGAACTTAACTTTCTCGTTTACCTGGGGACACCTCATGGCATAAAGCCGCTACCTGAACGTAAACCAGCGCATATTTTTCACCATGAATCCACAGACAAAGCAATTCCTGAACAAAACAATCAAAATAGTAATAGAATCAATCTTCGTTCTGCTCGTCGAGTTACCTTTGTGTTACCTTAAATCGTCGTTGTCACTAGAGCGGGGGTACTGTGGCGTAGGCACCTATTTTATAAAAGTTAAAAATAAACTTTTTCAAAAAATACTTTAATTTATAAACATAAAAATTTTTGAATTTCAAGTTTCTCATTTTCTTTAGTTTTAAAATATTTTTCATTCTGTTTTAATTTTTTGAACTATAAAAACTTTTTGGAAATAAACAATTTTGTAAAAAAAATTGTGTTTGTGTTTGATTTATTTTATACAACACATTAACCACTCAACAGGTTTGGTAAAAGCTATTGGCAAACTCCTTGGAACACATTAAAGCTTTCGAAACTACTTTTACTTTGTAGAATTATCCTTTTGCAGTTTAGAAACACATGGGCTAAAATCAAAATTTTTATTAAAATAGATCAAATTTGGTATGGGCTCTACATTAGTGTCCCGTAGACAAAAATTTTGTAGGAATACCCCTCAAACGATGCGTAAAAATTAGCTGAATATGGGAAAAATATTAAAAAAATGTTTAAATTGATCTTCAGTTGCCTACCAGCGATTGAATGTCACGGCTATAGAACATTTCGTCCAAAAAATAGTATTGAGTTTAGTCTTGAAATGGGTATCAAAAAATTCGTAATTTTAAGGCAATTATAGAAAAAATATATTAAAAAATGTTCGCAAAAATGTTGGTCCATAAAACGTCATTTTAGTACATCATGCAGAAAAAAATTTCGATATTTTTCATAAAAAGGTAGATTAGAATTTTATAATTTTGTTCCTTTTAAGGCTAAAATTTAAAAAAATTTCATTGTAGTAAGAACTGTTAATAATATGTAATTTTCCAGATTTTTTTAAAAAATTGTTCATCAAAATATCTTAAAAAGTCTTCTAGCGAACAAAAATCCCATTGGAAAAATTTTTTAAATATTTTTTCCATAACCAGCATAAAATTACGAATTTTTATACCCATTTCGATTAAAATATCAAAACTTTTTTTTGGTCAAAATGTATGGGACCCATGATTTTAAAATCGCTGGTAGGGAACTGAAAACCAATTTTAAAATTTTCTTTAATATTTTTCCCATATTCAGCTAATTTTTACGCATCGTTTGAGGGGTGTTCTTACATCGAAATCTCAAAAACGCTATTCTCGGGACACTCTAATGTAATGCATATACAAACAACAACAAGAACAACACTGTTAATCATTATATTACTACTGTTGCTAACTAAACTACCTGCCCATACAAAAAAGAACAACAATGCTTAATATAAATATTTTTGTGTGTATTTATATTATTAAATTTTTTTATTTTTTTTTTTTTTTTTGTTTTTGGCCCATAATTCGATTGTTTATGAACGAATGATTGATTAAAAAAATTGAAATTTTATAAAAATATTTATGACCAACCTATTTAAGCTTATACAGGAACTTCAAAAAGTCTAAAAATGCGTTTTGGCCGATATGTCGGATACTAAAGGAACGATTTTTTTCAGAAAAAAATTTTAATAAAGATTTTGAATTTTTCGTGCAAAAACGAAGTTGCTAGCTTGTATATAAGCCTAGAAAAGCCGACAACAAATACAATTTTTTGGGAGTATCTTCGGTTTTTTGCCGATATCTCAGTTATTTATCAACCGATTTTGCTAATTTTTATTAGCTTTTTTTTAAGAAATATTTCTTACAATTTGATGTACAAAACATATATATCCGATAACTGGGGCTATCTAAAAATTGATTTCAACAGACAGACGGACTTCTTTATATCGACTCCCCTGTTAATAAAGATTCAGAATATATATACTTTTTGGGGTCTTAGATGAATATTGTAGAAATTACAAACGGAATGACAAACTTATATATACCCTTTACACCTGTGGTGAAGGGTATTAAAAGTGCAGACACTTTTTCGCCAAAAAAAAAAAAAAAAAAAAAATATTTTGGGAAAATAGAGACAGATATCGATGACAAATTTTATTTGTTAGAGATACCCTAATTTGAGTTCTAAGAGCTGCGCTCCTGAAGGGTATATTGCTCCCCTTCCAAATTTAAAATTACACACTCCTTTTCTACGTCTATGCAAAATTTTATGTAAATCTAACCAGCCGATTAAAAGTTCCATATTTATTTCTAAAATATTTCGATTCTGCCCCACTGTGTACTGGTAGTGGGAAAAAATAGATGGACTAGATGGAATCTGACGAGCTAAATAAGAATCTGCTTTCGCTATCATGTATAGATTTTTTTTGTTGGCATGATTAATATCACCACCTTATTCAGCGTTCACACTTGTATACCTCGAGAACTTAGACAGATAAAACTCTTAAAAATGCCGATTGAAATTATCTTCAGGTTAACATTTTTTTTTTCCAGTTAATATTTTCAAAGTTAATGAGCAAAATTCTTCCATTTTTTTTCTTCGCCAATAATTGACAAATAACTCCGAAAATATTTAGCGGACAAAAAAATTATGTTAAAACGACTTTTTGCTTCAACTGTCGGACAACGCGTTATTGAGTTATAATAAAATATACTTGTGTAATAGTCTAATAAATGGGAAAATACCAAATTTATGGCAATGAATTAAAACTTGCACATTTTTGCTGGTTTCAATTCCTAAAAGTAATTTTCGAGGAAAAAATTCTTCAATTTTAAGTGAAACTGTCCCCAAAACTGTTGGGCAGTTAAAAAAATAACAATAAATATCTATTGTCTAAATCGAATAACCCTTTCTCGAGTTATGGTAAAATATACTCAGGTATTCGCATTATTAAGGGGGAGATATTAGACATGCCCATAAAAAAATCCATCTATTCCTTTTATTTTTATTTTTTAAGAGGACGAAAAAATTTGTTTTGCGGACCAGTGTAATCAAAAAAAAGGGTATGTAAGATTTGGTGTATATTCTTTTTGAATATAGAACATAATTTATTTTATTTTCTTTGCAACATTTAATATTTACATTTCATTATCTTTAAATAAAACAAAAACTACAAATTTATTAAATATGCTCGAGAAGTACGGACAAATGCTTAAGTATGAGTAAATATCAATATATAGATAACATGTTAAACAAATACTTGATGAAAAACCCCAATAGTAAATAAGGTTTCCAATAAAAAAAGGATCATAAAAATATATTGAAAATACTTAGTTTATAGGAATGTTGAGCAAATAAAAAGTGTGAGTGTTAAAATAAATATAAATATAAAAAAGGAAATAAAAGAAGAAAAAAATCAATAAAAAAATACAATTAAATATAATTTAGAAAAAATTACATAGAAAGTTTCATAATATTTCATAATAATAGCAATCATACATTTAAGAGTAATTTTTTTAATAAATGCTTAATAATCATACGCCCTGAAAACCTACAATAAAACATTTTAATTATAAAAAATTCTGGATATTAAAAGTTAAACTGAATTTTGTTTTAAATGTAGTCAAAATAAGTTTAAGATTATTATAGTTATACGTTTCAATTTCACTTTAAAAATATTTTTCCATTTTGTTATATTTCACAAAAAATAATTTGTTTCTATTTATTTCCATAAATGTAGATATTTATGACACATATCTACATTTATAAAAGTTGATAGCTTAAGGCGATATATATGTTAAATTGTCTCGCTCTATAAATGTTAGATACATTGGTATCCTATATATTTTTATTTATATTAAGAATGCCAGGCTTTTATATATTGTTACAAATATTTTTATATAAATTTTCTTTTATACAAAAATGTGTGCATATGACAGTAAATTATTGTAGAAATAGCAAAAATCAAAATACCAAAAAAAAAAAAAAAATCATAAATAAAATTTTATTTTCTATAATATAGACAAAAATTTATGCCTCATAATAATTTATTTGGATTAAAATTTATAAGAAAATATTAATGTCAAATATGAATATAACACACTAAAGCAAAAGAGTATTTCTCTTTAAGATAAAATTAGAAGAAAAAAAGAAATAGCAAAAATTCAACAATTTATAATACATTATAATACATTATATTAAATCGAAAAAACTTAAAAATATACGCAAATGTTAAATCGTACTAAAAACCCTTTAAAAGCAAACGGATTAAAGATTATTCCAAAACAACTAAAATCAAATTCTTTAAATTAAAAAAAAAAAATAAACTACACTTTTGCAAACCAAAACATAGAAAAGAGTGTAATGTGCATAACCGATGTTGCACATGTAATAAAAATAGGTGAAATGTAGTTGCTGGTGTTGCTAGTGGCACCATTGTTGTGGCGATGTTAACAACTGAGAGGGTGTCTGTTGTCAATGTCGTTTAGTTTTTTTGTACATTTTATTATTTTGGTATACAAAATATTTTACATTTTGTATTTTAGCTAAAAACCCTGTACTAAATTCAGAGCACATATTTTCAAACGTTGTAGTTTTTTTTTCTCTATTTAAAAAACATACTGCAAAATATTTCAATGTTTGTTTAAAAACATATAATCCGCAGCTTAGGGATTACATTTTTACTGGATTTATTTTGTAAAATGGAAAAACATCAATGGCTTAGATTGTTTCTTTTATAAGGATTTTTATTATTTTGCCAAAAAGATTACTAAAGAATTTAAGCATAAAAACATAAAAACTGAACCTAAAAGAAAACTTTTGAAATTGAACTTGAAACCTAAAATGAAAAGCAATTTAAATAAAATATATTTAGAAAGACAGAAAGAACTGAACTAGAACTGAACTAGAACTGAACTAGAACTGAACTAGAACTGAACTAGAACTGAACTAGAACTGAACTAGAACTGAACTAGAACTGAACTAGAACTGAACTAGAACTGAACTAGAACTGAACTAGAACTGAACTAGAACTGAACTAGAACTGAACTAGAACTGAACTAGAACTGAACTAGAACTGAACTAGAACTGAACTAGAACTGAACTAGAACTGAACTAGAACTGAACTAGAACTGAACTAGAACTGAACTAGAACTGAACTAGAACTGAACTAGAACTGAACTAGAACTGAACTAGAACTGAACTAGAACTGAACTAGAACTGAACTAGAACTGAACTAGAACTGAACTAGAACTGAACTAGAACTGAACTAGAACTGAACTAGAACTGAACTAGAACTGAACTAGAACTGAACTAGAACTGAACTAGAACTGAACTAGAACTGAACTAGAACTGAATTAAAACTGAACTAGAACTGAACTAGAACTGAACTAGAACTGAACTAGAACTGAACTAGAACTGAACTAGAACTGAACTAGAACTGAACTAGAACTGAACTAGAACTGAACTAGAACTGAACTAGAACTGAACTAGAACTGAACTAGAACTGAACTAGAACTGAACTAGAACTGAACTAGAACTGAACTAGAACTGAACTAGAACTGAACTAGAACTGAACTAGAACTGAACTAGAACTGAACTAGAACTGAACTAGAACTGAACTAGAACTGAACTAGAACTGAACTAGAACTGAACTAGAACTGAACTAGAACTGAACTAGAACTGAACTAGAACTGAACTAGAACTGAACTAGAACTGAACTAGAACTGAACTAGAACTGAACTAGAACTGAACTAGAACTGAACTAGAACTGAACTAGAACTGAACTAGAACTGAACTAGAACTGAACTAGAACTGAACTAGAACTGAACTAGAACTGAACTAGAACTGAACTAGAACTGAACTAGAACTAGAACTGAACTAGAGCTGAACTAGAACTGAACCAGAATTGAACTAGAACTGAACTAAAACTGAGCTAGAACTGAGCTAAAACTGAACTAGAACTGAACTAGAACTGAACTGGAACTGAACTAGAACTGAACTAGAACCGAACTGAACTAAAACTGAACTAAAACTGAACTAGAACTGAACTAGACCTGAACTAGAACTGAACTAGAACTGAACTAGAACTGAACTTGAACTGAATTAGAACTGAACTAGAACTGAATTAGAACTGAACTAGAACTGAACTAGAACTGAACTTGAACTGAACTAGAACTGAACTAGAACTGAAATAGAACTGAAATAGAACTGAACTAGAACTGAACTAGAACTGAGCTAGAACTGAGCTAGAACTGAACTAGAATTGAACTAGAACTGAAATAGAACTGAACTAGAACTGAACTGAACTAAAACTGAACTAAAACTGAACTAAAACTGAACTAGAACTGAACTAGAACTGAACTAGAACTGCACTAGAACTGAGCTAAAACTGATTTGGAGCTAAATTAGTTCTGAACTTGATTTGAAATAGAACTGATTAGCAATTTAACCAGAATATTTTATTACTGCTGTTGCTAAAATACTTTTTATTTGCTTGCATGTATATAAAATGTTATTTTATTTTCCTTTAAATAATTTTTAACTAAAAAAGGAATTAAAAATTGCACTTAGCAACAATTATTGCAACTAATTTTTATCATATGCATACATATATTCTTTTGTTAAAGTGGATTTTCATGTTTTCCATTGCAAATCATAACCACAAATAGTTTTCTATTTTCTAGTCTAAAAGAAAAAGTGTATTGTATAGCTTTTAGTAAATTGAAAGGGATTAAAAATTAAAATATTTACGAAATGGTTGCTTAATTTTAGTGTGGTTTGAGTTGATGTTTCGAAAAAAGGATTTGGGTAGTAAATTTAGGTTAAGCCACGACAAGTTTTCTAAATAGGGATATAAATAAGTGTAAAAAATGTTTAAGCAATTAGGTTAATTTAAGATGCGCTTAATTTTGTATATACATAATGTATTAAACCATTTAGAAATAAAGAATAAGAGTTGAATAATTTTTACTTAAATGAAAATGTATATCATAGTTTTTTGTAATTCATTTATTAAGTAACTATTGACAGCTTTAATAAATGGAAAAAATGTGTAATTTTTATACATTTTTTTCTTGCAAATATATTAAAAAAATACGTTATTAAAAAATCTAATAATTGAAGAAAAATTAACACAAAGATTGATTGGTAAATGACAAAATATATTAGGTAATATTATAAAAAATTTGTAGGTATAGAGTCAATTAAAGTAAAGAAATTTTAAATACATTTAAAATAAATAAAACTGTAATACAGTTTTATTAATTGAGTAGACTGAAAACTATACTATAGACTATACTAAAGACTAGACTAGATTAAAGACCAGGTTGAAGTCTAGACTATAGTCTACACATTAGACTAGACAATTTTTAAAAAAAATTATTAAAATAGGATTTTTTAAAAACTTAAGTACAAAATATTTCTACATTACCCTGACATGTATTAGATTTAATTTTAATAACTATTCCATTTCCAATATCAGTCACAATTAGAGGTTTTGGTTGGATAGTTACACACACCTTGACAGAAATACTAACTGCAGCGAAAGAAAAAAAACATTCATATTCATATTGAAATTGAAAAAGAGATAAAAGGAAAGATAGACACACTTACACGTTTATAACATCATAATTTATTCAAGTGCAAATTTCAATCAATTTTACTATTTTAGCGAGAAATCGTTTCCGTTGCCAAAGAGAGATATAAATGCACATACAAACATATATAAAACCATACTGTAGTATATATATGTTTACTTACACTCATACACTTACATATATGGCTATGCACATTCATGTAAAGGTGGCCAGGTATTCAATAAACATGTGTTGTTGCTGTATTGAATTTATTGAAGAATGTATAAATGTTGGCAGACACTTACTCACTCACTTGTACACTCAACAGCAACACTTTTATGTGATTTTTATTTTTTCGTTTATTTTACTGGTATATTGCCAATATTATCTGTTCGAATGCATGTCTGGCTGAGTGACTGCTGTTGCTGATGGTGGTTTGTGCCAAACAACAAACCACCTTGATGTTTTTTTCTTCTAGTGCAATTTTATTTATTTTTTTTTTTTTTTATTTTATAAAATTTCTATTTCTATTACAGTTTAATGAAAAACATGTTTCATCATATTGAAATTTATGGCAAAATAAAAAAGTATTGAATGGTACAAAGAAAAAAGTATAAAAAATGGAAAATGTTTGTTAGAAATGTAAGGGGAGAGAGAAGTGAATGTAGTGTACACATTTTTCACCTAAAATGCTTTTTTCCAAGAGAATACCTCAGTTTTCTCAAAACATAATATTATTTCACATTACCCTTCTTAAAATTTCTTCGCCAACAAAGAACTTTTTTTTTATAATTTCTTACCAGGTGATAAAAATAGTCACATTGTTTTCGAGTGAAATCAAAATATTATTATTATTTTTTTTTTTTTGTTACAAAATAAAATTTCCTGAAATTGTTTTCCACTAAAAAAATCTACTTGCAACTTGTATTTCCTCTTAAATAATTTCAGCACTTAATAAAATTCTTACCCAAATCGTTTTCCAAAAAAATAAAATAATAAAAACCTTAATATTTTTTTTATCCTTAAGAGAATGTAAAACTTAATTTTTAAGAAATGTTTCCTCACATTTTTTTTTTTTTTTAACGCAAGGTAGTTTTTATAAATTTATTTATATAAAGAAATGTTACCTCACAATTTATTTCGCCAAAGCAAAAAAAAGAAAAATA
Organism: Protophormia terraenovae; assembly: GCA_951394005.1. Classification (NCBI taxonomy): domain Eukaryota; kingdom Metazoa; phylum Arthropoda; class Insecta; order Diptera; family Calliphoridae; genus Protophormia; species Protophormia terraenovae. The sequence goes on along the minus strand of OX596074.1, from coordinate 11,714,692 downwards.
ATCACTAAATAAATTCCAACTTAAGGAAAATGAAATCAGAAATTTGGTTGAATCAAAAAACCCAAAATTTAAAATATTTATGAGCCATATGTTCAATAGCAAAATTCGTAGCTTATATGAAAACTTAAAAAAGTCTAAAAATGCGTTTTGGCCAATATCTCGGAGACTAATGGACTAATGGAAAATTTGAAGGCAGATTTAGAATTTTTCGTTCAAAAACGAAGTCGCTAGTTTATATAGGAGCCTAGAAAAACTGACAACAAATACGATTTTGGGAGTATCTTTGGTTTTTTGCCGATATCTAAGTTATTTATCAACCGCTTTTGATAATTTTTATTTGATTTTTTTTAAGGAATATTCCCTACAATTCAATGTATAAAACATATATATCCGATAACTGGAGCTTTCCAAAAACTGATTTCAACAGACAGACGGACATACGGATTTTTTTTTTTTTTTGGGGGGGTCTTAGATAGATATTGTAGAAATTACTAACGGAATGACAAACAAACACACATCCATTTATAGACTTTCACCTCAAGTTTTTCACTGCAAACATCTTGTTAAAATGTTTTGATTTAATTTTTCCTCTTAAACTATAAAGAATTCACCTAAAAATTGGTTCACCACTACTGTTTAATATGAACAAAATTATTTAAATTTTGCATCTCCGCTGATTTATTCACCACAGATAAAGTACTAAAATTTTTTCTTGGAGAAAAAATCACATAAAAAGAACTCCACTGCACATAATATTGTACCTCAAATTTAACTATGAAATATAACATAATTTTCTGCATAGAAATTTTTATTAAATATTTAGCTTAAACATTTCTTTACCGCGAAGAAATTCAATTACATTTTTTTTTTACCGCTAAAAAAATTCAACTCAGAATCTTTATAACCAATCAAATTATTTTACTTTTTTTTCCAAAGAATAATTGTTCAGCTTAAATTTTCACCACTAAAAAAAACAAAGTTCAAATTTTACTTACAAGTAAAAATGTTTACCAACAAAAAAAATTGACATAAAATTTTTTTTCCTTGAGAAAAAGACTCTAAATAAAATATTTTATAATTACCTACAAAATTTAACCTCAAATTTTATAACGAGAAAATTCACCATGAAAATTTTCCACAGAAGAATGATTTACTACTTTAAAAAATCAGTTTAGTTTTTTTACTCTTAAGAAAATTGTCTCCAAGTTTAGCTTATCAGTGAAAAATTTCACTAAAATTTTGTTTACCACAAGCAAAATATATATATATATATATATATATATATATATATATATATATATATATATATATATATATATATATATATATATATATATATATATATATATATATATATATATATATATATATATATATATATATATATATATATATATATATATATATTAATATATATAATTGAAGAGCCGACTATATATTTTGCGAAAGTAAAATAAAGTCATATTCAGTACACTTGACCTCGGTTGGTTGTTAAATAAATTTCACAGTAAATTTCGATTAGCTGTTCTCACGAGTGACTTCGGTTCCTCGTTCTCACGAGTGCCTTCGTGCTGTTCGTTCTCACGAGTGGCTTCGTGCTGTTCGTTCTGACAGTTGACCACGGTTAGCTGTTCTCACAAGTGATTTCGAGTCGCTTATTTAAGATTATTAACCCTTAGAAATCTATAGTAGCAGAAGTGCATAGTAGCAGTAGTTTGAGAAGTGGCTAGACATTAGCTTTAAGAAACCATTGTATGTACTGTAGAAAAATATACGATAAACCCGAACCAGTTTGACAGCCGAGTGTGTGTCGAACGTACAAGGCTGATTCTAATTCTACTACCGAACCGATTCTACTACAAGCCGAATAACCGAACCACTCCTATTATAAGCCGAAAAACCCGAACCGATACTATTATAAGCCGAATACCTGAACCGATCTTACTATAAGCCGAATAACCGAACTTGTTATTAGCAATAGAACCGTAATAAGCCTAGTTGAACAAGATGGAAGAACGTAATAAGCCTAGTTGAAGAAGAAGTAATTGAAGCTGATAAAATCCGATTCATCATTATCGTAGTTATTCTCTCGTACCAAATGTTTTGTACATAGAAAATAACTAGAAGTCCAACTCTTTTCATTCGCTCAGAAACAAAAAATTACTCTCTTCACACGTATAAATTTGCTCTGTGCAAAATTTTACTAACACATACAATGAGTTAGGTTTTTTTGACAATTGAGTTAGGTTTTTTGTGAGCAAGTTGGAGTTCTAGTTGTTTTCTATGGTTTTATATTTGAATTATTGGAACCCCCAGAAAGGATGAATCAAACGTCTTATTACTTAAGATTTGTGGATCCGTAAAAAGACCCTGGAGGCGACTAAGTTACCTCAGCCGACGATATTAATTATAATAATTCAAGTTGTATTTTAACAAAAAATTATTCAGAAGATAGACAACAATTGAAACCTTATGTTAAATGTGTAAAATTTTGCGTAAAGAATTTCATTTCATGGTTTAGTGGCTGCCGACCTTAGGAACAAAAAAATGTTTAGTATTCTACAGTCGGCATGTCATGTTAATTAGGAAATAATAATGTAATTTTTACTTCAGACCTAAATGTTTCTTGCAAATACATTTAGACCCTATTATTAGAAATATTTCGTCGGATCTATATGATGATTTATCTGTTATTTCTATAATGTTTGTAAAAAATGTGTTAAAAGTGAATTAGAACTTAAGATTTATACATGAAAATGTTCTACAGAATTTTTCACCGTAAAAAACCTGTTGGACCATTTTTCCAAAAAAGATAAACTATAAAATCTATCAGCATTTTGTTCAAATTTTTTTTTTTTTTATTTTTTAAAATTATTTTATTTTTCAGAGCATAGTCTAAGGCATTTACATACAAAATGTGTCAATAAATTTCATGCCGACTATTGGATCATCACATTCCGAACACTGGAAAAATATGCCGACTATAGATACAAACGAAGTTTTTTAAAAAATGGCAAATAAAAAAAAAATAAATAATATAATCCAGTAATAATATGTCTTCTAAAATTTAATACTCGGATTTAACGGCTGGATGATTTTGTAGGGTGGGAAAAAAATTAAATCAAGGTCTAACACTTAAAAATCTAGAAAAAATTCTAAATAAAATTCGATTAATAAGTTTTGAGACAATTTAAATAGAGGAGTTTTAGTAGAGGCAGACTAAGGCATAGTAACCGTAAAACATGTTCGAAAAGTTCCAGCATCGAGATTTTAAACTCATGCTAAAAAAGTCCTTCAGAACTACTGCAAAAGCGAACCAAAAGGATCCAAATATTGGGCATACAAAAACCTTATAACAAGTTATCTTCTGAAGTAATAATATAATATTTATATTACTTTTTGAAAGAAATTTAACTTTTTTAATTTTGTGGCAATTTTATTCCGCATACGTTAAGAAATAAAATCTTACTTAAATTCTATTTTATTTTTACGTGAATATTTAAAAAAATACGGTAATAATTTTTTTTTTTTTTCTTTTTTTGTGAAAATTTTCAAAGAAATATTTCTTCGCATATATTTTTTTACTACCAATTTTTTACCAGAATTTATTCAAACCAAAAAAATGTTTACCCAAAAATTTTTCAACACAAACGAATATGCCTTCAAAATTAGTTTGCTAAAAATTTTTCAATTAAAAAAAATAAAAATAAATACATCTAAATATTTACCACACTAATTATTTTAGCCCACACTTCCTTATCACCTCAAATAATTTTTACCTCAGACATTTAAATTAAATAATAAAATTTTACCTGAAAAACTTTTCAAAAATATATATTTTTTTAATATTTAAATTAAAATAAAAAAAACACATCAATAATCTTCATCATTTAAACATAAAAATTCTAAAATTCAAATAATTTTGAAATTGTCAATTTAATATATCGTCCCTGCGCTGACTGAATTACCTATGTAAAAATTTTGGAATTTTTTTTTTATTGCTCCATTTAGATGCTCTACTAGTTATACATATGACCACCAAAGCATTTGTCGATATCTCGACTAGTTTAGGATTTACTAAATTACCTATGTAAATAATTTTTCACACAAGTTAGTATTATTAAAATTTTTAGAGAAAATTATAATATTAAAATTTAAACATAAAATATTTAATATTGTATACTTATTATATGCCGCCTGAAAGTGTACATCCCCAGGAATAGTTACACCAAAATTAACTGACACAGACTTACATCAACTAAAGATTTGTTGATGTCTGTCCGTCTGTCTTTCTGTTTCAGATTATTATAAAATTTATTTATTTATTTATTTATTTTTTTTTTTTTTTTAATCATTAGAGCAGGAAAAGGCTAGGGAGACCATATTGTCAATAACATCTGAGTGTTACCAATTATATGTTGGATTTCTTTTAATAAAATTAATACTTGTGTATAGTATTGGTCGAAAATAATATTTTTGGATGTACTTTTAAATTGGTCCGGCTCACGAAAGTGAAATAATTGATTCCTAATATTTTGAGAATTAGTTTAAGACACATAAATCTTTACTTTTAGGAGGGAACACTTGCAACATTTTTTGTCTTCGCAGGAATAGACGCACTTTATTGAGTTCAGGAATTTTTAGTAAATCGTTAATTTTATCTTATTTAAATTTTATTTCTGAAAATCATGAAATACGGGTTCATTAATTTTTCTTTAGCTATAGTTTGATACATGTGACATTAATATTAGTGAATTTTCTTTTTTAATATTTTTGAAGATTTTTCTGAGACTATCAACAAATTACCGTTTAATAGCATGTTCCAATTATCTTAGGAAGTTGAAACTTGACCAAAATATTACTAGTAATACCTCCTTCCATAGTTCAAACTTATATTTTAATGAACTTAAGGGACCTGCAAACAGAAAAGCACAATCATATCTTAATAAGAAATTGCTTCACAAAATTACTTATGTAATGTTTTCGTTAATTTTTCCAAAAACGCGCCAAAAATTTCATTATTTTTCATAAAACACATAATTTCTGTTACTAAGCCTATTCATAAATGAAGAAAATTTGTAAAAATTTTGCGAAGTAACGAAGAAACTGCAAAACTAAACAGTTTTTCAGCTTTCCTGAAAAGTTATTAAAAATTACATAGGTAATTTAGTCAGCACAGGGACGATATTTTAAATTTATATTGTATTTTTTACCACTAAATACCTCAAAAATGTTTTGTCTTAGAATCCAACAAATAATTGAGATTTCAATATTTTTACCAAAAAATTTTTCCTCCACAAAAGTATTGATTTCGATAAAAGATTAATTTTAAAAATATTTTTCTTTACCTCAGCCCTTCACCTCAGTGGTATATACAAGAAACAGTATGCTAGTGTTGTAAAATATTCCACTTTTTTTTACACATAACTCCAAAAAAAATCACAATTATTTGATATGGTGTAAAATCCATATTGCCCAAAAATGTTGTAAGTGCTCCTCTCTTTCCGCAGGAGTGTGTTTATTGATGCATGCGAGTGTGTGAGTTACAATGTGAAAAATTTTTGTTCACCGTAACATGTTGTTTGACTATTAGAAAAATTTTTACTCCATAAATTTATTTTTCAATAAAAATCGTAATCACATTTTTATTATTTTATTTTTTATTTATTTATTTATTTTGCTAGCATCAACATAAAAATTTAAAATAATAATTAAATTGAAATGTTTTGGAGGGAAAATTGGAAAATTGAAAGGAAATATTTTGTAGCTAAATGTTAAATATTTTAAGGATGAGGTGATGTTTGATAAATGAAGTTATTATTAATATGATATAGAGAGGAGGAAAAATAAATTATTACTTTTGATGAATTTATGGAGAATTGTAGAAAATATTATTAAAAAAAAATATTTTGATTTATTTTATATTTAATTAAAAATTAAAAAAAAATATAGAAAAAATTTTAGTGTTCATTAAATTCTTTAATAGAAAATATATTTATAAAAAGGTTTAATTTTAGGGGGAAATATACAGAATTTATTTTATAAAAAAAGAAGATTAAAAAAAAAGATATTTAAAATTATCTGAAATTTTTTATTATCAAATTTTAGCAGCCAATTTATTTTTAAATGAACTTTTGTTTTAAATTTTATTAAAATTTAAACCAGAACTAAAACTTCTAGCATTAAAAGTAAAATCGCTTTAATTTTCATTTGATTTTTTCCCTCTTTACTGCTGCTCTTAGCATTTAAAGTTAATAGTAGTTGTTGTTAAGTCTTTTTTAATGAAAAACTTTCGATAAGAGATTATGTTTTGTTAGTGCAATTGTTTGCAATTACAAAAACTTTTATTTTTTACTATATTTAGTAAATTTTTTTCACTCTTGCTCTCATTCTTCTTTACCTTAACTAAACCCGACAGTTCTAGTTTTAGAATGGAAAGGAAATTAAGCTTACTTAAGTTTAATACAGGAATAATAGGAAGCAAAGCTGAAAGTATATAAACTTATTAAGAGGAAACTAGTACCAAACTTAACCTCTTTAGAATCAATAAAGATAATATTGAAAGCCTGCATGGAAACCAAATTTCAAACTAGAGTAATATTAGCCACAAAACTGTAGGTTACCTTACACCTCCTTTACACATCTACTTTCCTTTTTTAGTTAAAAAAAAACCAACTATTAAACTAAAGAAATGAAGCATAAACTTAAGCAGCAGTTTTCTCTAAATAAATAAAAAAAATAAAAATAAAATAAAATCGTCATTAAATAAAAAGTCAAAAAACTTAGAATTACCAATAAAATTTAATAGTGAACTACTTTAAGTTTGATAAAATTATAAAAATATTTCACAAAATAATTCTTAAGATAACTTAAAAGACATAATCTTAGGAAAAAATAAGATAAAAAATATAAAAAGACCAAAAGCATAAAAATAAAACTAAAAAATAAACTGATTATTAGGCAATAAATTTTAAAAGAAATAAATTGAAAACTAAAAAATAAAAAAGCTTGAAATAAAAAAGCTTTAAGCTTCTTAGAAATATAAAATTTATTTAACAAAAAGTGTTTTAAACTAAAAATTTTTTTATTTTAAAATAAAAATGACACTAATTAATATTAATCATACGCTACCTTATACTATTTATAACTTTTAAAGTTATAGCTTTTATTTAATCTTTAAACAAAACTAAAGGAATAATTTTTTAAATATTAAACTTAAAACTTAATTTCTATTTAAACAAAAAAATAAAAAGAAAATAAAGACTTATAAAATTAGACATATAAAATTTACTTAAAAAAATGTCTTAAACTCTAAATTTTTCTTTTTAAAATAAAAATGACTCTAATTAATATTAATCATATGCTACCTTATATTATTTGTAATCTTTAAAGTCAGTGCTTTTATTTCATAAAACTAAAGTAATAGTTTTTTAAATATTTAACTAAAAACTTAAATTTTATTAAAACAAAAATATTATACGAGTAAAGAAGAAAATTTTAAACTGCGAAAATAAAAAGTCTATAGTCCTAGCTTCTTAGAAATATAAAATTTATTTAATAAAAAATATCTTAAGCTTGTGATTTTTCTTTTTAAAACAAAAATGACACCAATTAATATTAATCATACGCTACCTTATACTATTTATAACTTTAAAAGTTATAGCTTTTAATTTATTTTTAAATAAAACTATAGGATTATTTTTTAAATATTAAACTAAAAACTTAATTTCTATTTAAACAAAAAAAATTAAAAAGAAGAAAAATAAAAACTACAGAGAGAAATATCCTGAAGTCTAAGCTTCTTAGAATTATAAAATTTACTTAACAAAAAATGTCTTATACTCTAAATTTTCCTTTTTAAAATAAAAATGACTCTAATTAATATTAATCATATGCTATCTTATACTATTTATAACTATAAAAATTATTAATTTTATTTCATAAAATTAAAGTAGTAATAATTCTTATATTAAACTAAAAACTTAATTTATATTTAAACAAAAATATTATACGAATAAAGAAGACAATTTTTAACTACAAAATAAAAAGTCTATAGTCCTAGCTTCTTAGAAACATAAAATTTATTTAACAAAAAACATCTTAAGCTTGTGATTTTTCTTTTTAAAATAAAAATGACACTAATTAATATTAATCATACGCTACCTTATACTATTTATAACTTCTAAAGTTATAGCTTTTATTTTATTTTTAAATAAAACTAAAGAATTATTTTTTTTAAATATTAAACTAAAAACTTAATTTCTATTTAAAAAAAAAAAAATAAAAATAAAATAAAAAGAAGAAAAATAAAAACTACAGAAATAAATAGACTGGAGTATAAGCTTCTTAGACATAAAAAATTTACTTAACAAAAAATTTCTTAAACTCTAATTTTTTTTTTTAATAAAAATGACACTAATTAATATTAATTATATGCTACCTTATACTATTTGTAATCATAAAAGTCAGTGCTTTTATTTCATAAAACTAAAGTAATAATTTTTTTATACGAGTATTAAACTAAAAACTTAATTAAAACAAAAATATTATACGAGTAAAAAAGAAAATTTTAAACTACGAAAATAAAAAGTCTATATTCCTGGCTTCTTATAAATATAAAATTTATTTAACAAAAAATATCTTAAGCTTGTGATTTTTCTTTTTAAAATAAAAATCATACTAATTAATATTAATTATACGCTACCTTATACTATTTACAACTTTTAAAGTTACAGCTTTTATTTTATTTTTAAATAAAACTAAAGTAATAATTTTTAAACTATTAAACTAAAAACTTCTTTTCTATTTAATAATGACAAATAATTTCCTCATATTTTACTAACCATAATGAAGAATTTTAATAAAAATATTTATATTATATATATTTCCGGTTTTCTATTTAATCTAAAAAAAAAACTCTCATAAAAATTACTAAATTAGCATACTTGTATAAAATATTTTATTATATTTTCTCTCTTATAAAATATGTAACACATACATTTTGTTAAAAATCTAAACTAGAAAATATTCTTAAAAAAAAAAAAAAAAAAAAAAAAAAAAAAAATGAAATAAATCCTGCTTCCAAAAATAAAAAAAGAAACTCTACATATACATACATATATAAGCGAATTCTTAGCTCTGTGTATAATTTACAGCTGCAATGACTTCTCATAGTAAAAATTTTTAGTAATAAAAACCTCAAAAATGTGGCATTTATGGTTTGTTTAGAATATATTCATTTTTATTTTTTTCTTCTTCTAAGGCAGCTGCTTTTTTGTTTGCTCTTTTAGATTTCTAACAAACAATATTTAAGATTCATTTGTATAGAAAACTAAACAAAAAATACAAGAGAAAAAGCTGAAATGTGGAAAACTGAAAAAAGCAAACAATAAAACTTGTAAAAGAAAAACTAAAGTAATATGATAGAAAAATAAAAGAAAAGAAAAACAACGAAATTTTTTGAACAAAAGTTTCTAGACACATGGTGCGTATGAGTGATTTTTTGACTTGTTTGCAAATATGTGTGTGAAGATAAAAATATTTATATGGAAATTCTTTGATAAACAAATGCAAACAAAATAAAACAGCCAACATCAAGGTCTTAAATAAATTCTGAATGAATTAAAAAAAAAAACTGTAAAGGAATACTCAGCCAAAAGATGAATAAAAATAAAATAAAAAAATCATTATTTTGTTTAACAACATTTATAAAGAATGTAAATATTCATATGTTGGAGTTGAAAAACGATTTTACTGTGAAGTAGAAATATTTGTGTAAGATACAATTCATCCAAAAGGTTAAAATTAAAACTGAACTGAAATATTGACTGGAATATTAATTATATCATGGACTATATATTTACTATTAGACTATAGAATAAGTCTAAGGTGTAGATTATAGGTTAGATAATGTATTTATTGCCTAGCCTATAATTCGATTTAATTCTGTTATTGCAATTAGAAAAGTGCTAAATCCATCAAAATAAAATGCTAAATTATTCCATAACTGCAAGATATTATGCTGAAATGTTTTGTAAGGCAAATTTTAATTTTTGTTAACATTGTATTTAATTAAATTGAGCTTAATTTATGATTTATAAAGAAATCTCTCCATAACTATATAGTTTATAGCAAAATTAGGTCTTTAATTAAATGACATAATCCATATTCTAGTCAATTATGAACCGATTTTTACAAAATTTGGAACATTGCCTTTTATACGCTAAATCTTATTGCTATATTAAATGCAATTATGATCGTTTAATTAAGGCACTTATGATCATTAAACTTCACACAGACAGACGGATGGATGGACACACAGATGGACATCGACTCAAAAAGTGATTCTAAACCGATTGGTATACATTAGGTGGGTGTCAGATAACTATCTTTGGATGTTATAAACATCAGCACAAACGCATTATACCTACCCACCAATTGTTTTGTAGGGTACAAAAAAATAAATAATAACTACTTGTTTAATGCATTTATGATCGTTAAACCTTGGACAGATGGACATCGACTTAGAAAGTAATTCTAAACCGATTGATATTTTTTGGATGTTATGAACATCAGTACAAAAGCATAATACCTAACCGCCAATTGTGGTGTAGGTTATAAAAAAAAGTAATAACTGAAATAGATTTTAAAAAAGTGATAAATGCATTCAGCACATTTTTATAAATTATGATTACTTTTTAGCACTTTTAAGTGCTAAATCTAGCACTGAATATATAGGATATGCGAAATCGATAAAAATTTTTCGTATTTCGTATTATTTTCTACAGATTTTTTTGAAAGTATTTACCCACCGTTTTTATAAAACGAACGAAAAATTCGTTTCGTCAAAATGTATGAAAAACAACAAATAAATTTCAAATTTATTTGTTGTTTTCAATATAAATTGTCGAAACGAATTTTTTGTTCGTTTTATAAAAACAGGGGATTAATGTAGTTAATATAGCCATTAAAATATTGTATACCTTATCATTTATTTACGACCTACAATTTTCAATGTTCAAAAGAGCTTTTTCAGCAACAGCGATTGATATTTATTATGAGATTTTTAAGCTTTAGCTTCGCTTAAAATCACTATATACAACTTAAGAAGAGGCTACCCTATGCAATTAATCATACGGTCGTTTATCCTGGGAATTTCATATTTATCATTATCTTTGCATTCTCAGAAATTATAATAAAAGGACTGCGCAGAAAAAAAATCCGTTCAAACAAATCTGCTTATAAAAACTAAACCAATGGGCGAATTATTTTTAATTTATATTTTTATTAAAGACTTTTTAGTTCAAGTTCTAAACATAAAAGAACAAATTATTTCCTGTTGGTTTTTAAGGAGATAACAGATCTTTTCCAGAATTCTTCCAATTAAAGGTTTTATTGTGTTTCATACACTTTTTTTTCTCTCGAATAAGCCGACTTATTATACCCTACACCACCATAGGTGGGGAGGGTATTATGCGTTTGTGCTGATGTTTATAACACCCAAAAATATTGGTCTAAGACCCACCTTTATTTATACCAATCGGCTTAGAATCACTTTCTGAGTAGACTTAACGATGTCCGTCCGTCCGTCTGTCCGTCTGACCGTCTGTCCGTCCATGTAAACCTTGTAATCAAACTACAGGTCGCAATTTTGAACCAAAATTTATGAAATTTGGTGCACAGGTTTCCAGGGACGAAGCCTATTGAAATTGGTTATGATCGGTTCATTATTTCACCTAGCCCCCATACAAATGTCCTCCCGGAAAAGGCTTTAACGATCATAGATCTCTTAAATATAGCAATATTTTAATAAAATTTGGCACATATAAGTTTCATATAAGTCTTAATAAGTGTGCCGATTTTTAAAAAGATCGGTCCATAATTACCTATAGCTCCCATATAAACCCCTTTTCAGAAAATCACTTTAACGAACATAAATTTTATTTAAATGTTAGTATCAAGTTAATATTCAACACAAATAAGTTTTATATGACCATAAATGATAGTACCAAATTTTACAACGATTGGTTCATAATTTACCATAGCTCCCATATAAAGCCCTATTTCGGGAAACACCCAAAAGTAAATAAATTCATATAAATGTCAGCATCAACGTAATATTCTGTATTCGTATGTTTTACTTTACACTTATGAGTATCGGTCCATAGTTGACTAAAAGTGTAATAAAAGACCCCTCCCCGAATTATACTGTACACAATGGTGTAGGGTATCATATAGTCGGGCTTGACCGACTATATCTTTTTCTTTCGTTTTTAAACTAAGTTTCATTTTATGCTAAGATTTTAATGTCCTTTAAACCATTTTTTACTAGAGTCCAATATCTTTCAATTGCACGCAGTTCCGGAAAATTCTATGGATTAGCCTTTTTCGGCAAAAATCCAACAAATCTTTTATTATCACTCGATTGTTTTGTTGCTGTAATGAGAAGTGAGAACAGGCAAAAAAAAAAAAAAAGGATTCACTGTATTTTATTAGAAAAGGGAGAAGTGTTTTGAAAGGCACTCATTCACATACATTTCAATGTTAATGGAGCCATTTTTAATGAATGAAATGCTTCTTTCCCGCATATTCCCAAATCAAAAACTTTCTTGGGAATTTTGATTTTTTTGATACACTATATTTTTCTGTCACATTCCCTCTAGCATCTGCAATACAGAGTTCTTGGCCAAGAAGCTGAAAAAAGTTCACGTTATATTTTTACCTTCAAATGGTTGCTTATGTTTCTGTTAGGACGTATCCCAACAGGCAAGATTTCTTTTTAACTTTTCTGATAAAGATCCAAATCCATTAACTTTCTGTTACACTCCTCTTCCAGAGATGAGGGGAGTTTCTCTCAAAATTCTGTGAGTGCTATAGCCTGAAGATACTACTTTTTCTTCCACTACCAGGTTTACATTCAGTGACCATGACTTCTTTATAAAATATAATAAATCGAGAAATAGTATTTTATGATATAGCTGCCTTCCTAGCAATTGTTTTATACGACCGATGTAAGATTTCACTAAAAATTTTAATTATGTGTTTAAGTGTTTTTTGTTCAATTCATTTTAAGAAAAAAATAGTTTCACTATTACCATGCAACTTAGCTCATGGCTAGTGAGCATAATAACAAATGTAAATCAGTTAACGAAATTATTTACTTTTCATCACATCAAAAGTTATGAGCAGAAGAGCATGCACGGACTTTTTAGTGCGCAGTTCTTATATTCTCCAAAAAATGGGACAATGTCTATCATTGTTTTGCAACTATAATGTTTTACTTGTATTTTAAATTTTAATATATGATATCAGTACTCCATATGCTGTCCTTCATATCTACCACCCTCAAGGCTACAATAACTGTTTCAAAATTAAAACTTAGATGTCTGCATATTTCTCTCCAGTAAATAAAAATTTAACAATCTGTCATCTACAGAAACCATAAATTCCAAAGAAACCATTTTGATTACATACATAGTGCCAACTGCATTTATAACAATTTGCCATTTTAATTTTATATTTATCTCGAGCTCATTTAGTCTCCAAAGGGACATTCTTTTTTTTTCATCTAAATTTATTTATTGGATCTTCACTAAATTAAGTGAACTAATAATAAGTAATTCAAATCTTAACTCTAAATCTTAATTTATATTATGTCCAACCACTGTCGGACGAAAAACTATATGTAATCAAAGAGTTTAGCTTAGGCGGAGCTCTGTTGTGTTCCTTCTTCTCAAACGGTTGTAGCCATCGCTTCTTATTATGTTTCGAGCAAGTGGGTTAGGGTGTATTTCAAGCTTCCTCAAATAGGATTCTGCGTGTTTTCTTATTTCATCTTTAACAATAGGAACATTGAGGTCCTTGTGAATATTATCATTTTTTATATACCAGGGTGCTGCGGTTATCATTCGAAGTATTTTATTTTGGAATCTTTGAATATTTTCAACATTTGAAGCTGAGGCTGTGCCCCATAGTTGGATACCATAGCACCATATTGGCTTTATAATTGAGTTATAGATCAACAGTTTGCAGTCCAGACTTAATTTAGAATTTCTACCAATTAGCCAGTTAATCTGAAGTGATATCAACTTCATTTGGTTTAATTTTTTATCTATATGTGATTTCCACGTAAGACATCGATCTGGATGCATACCAAGGTATTTTACTTCCGTTTGTTGGGGTATAATCTGATTATTTATCAGGATTGGGGAGCACGAATCTCTCCGCAATGTGAATGTAATATGAATACATTTCTGTTCATTCACTTTTATTCTCCATTGCTTCAAGCATTTTTCTAAAAATAGTATATGATCCTGCAAGAGTTTAGATGCTTCTTGGGTGGTTTTCATGAACGCCTAGTATAGCTGTGTCATCTGCAAATGTTGATATATGGGTTCGACTATTAGTTGGCATATCAGAAGTGTATATGAAATATAAAAAGGGACCCAGTATACTTCCTTGGGGTACACCTGCTTCAAAGGACTGTGGTGAGCTTATAAAGTCTCCCTCTTTAAGAACAAACTTTCGATGAGTTAAATAGCTTTCTAGCAGCTTATGCGTATTTGTGGGTAAATGTTGTTTAATTTTAAATAATAATCCTTCGTGCCATATTTTATCGAAGGCTTGAGAAACATCAATGAAGAGAGCAGAGCAATATTTCTTTTCTTCAAATGTCTTAGATATAACTTTTATAAGCCTGTGAGTTTGTTCTATGGTGCTATGTTTTTCTCTAAAACCAAATTAATGTATTGGAATACAATCGAAACGATTCACTATCGGTTTCAATTTTTTTCATTAATAGCTTCTCAAATAGCTTTGATATATTCGGCAATAGGCTAATAGGCCTATACGATTCTACTTTAGTGTGATCTTTTCTGGGCTTAGGTATCATTGTAACCAAAGAGACATTCCATTCTGGTGGATACTATTCAAGGCGTAATATAGCATTAAAAATAAAAAGTATTATTCTTATTTTGTTACTGATCTTGTCAATACCAGGTGCTTTTTGGGAGTTTAAATAACAATAGCCTTGTCGATCTCTCGAATCTCAAAACAAAGGGCTTTAACAGCTCTAAAACGGGGTACAACAAGTGGCAACTCCATTATGTTATCTGATAAATATGCGAAAAACACGTTCTTTACATGACTAACAAACAGATTCTCCTTTTCGGTATTATTTCTTGCCCAGCCTCCATTTGTATTTCGTAGAGAGGGCCTACTTATAACTGGTCTTTTTAACTTCTTCATAGCTCGCCATAGTGATTAATTTGAATACGGGGTGGTATCTAGGTTTTCCAAATATTGATTCAGTGATTCAGTTTTTTGATACTCTAGTAGCTTATTAAGGTGCTTTTGGCATTCTCTTAGCTTCGATTTGATTTGAGGGGATCTGTGCAGTTGCCACTCTCTTCGAACTCTTCTTTTTTCAGTCAAGAGCCGTTCGACATCCACAGAACAAATTCTATTATATCTGTTTTGTCGGGGGGTTGGGGTAGCATGTTTAGCAGCAGGTTTTAAACTTTTTTCAAAATTATTGAGAGAGAGATCGATATTTTCTGGTGTTCTCAGCTATATATTTTCTGTACAATGAGTGCTTATATATTTTTTATATTTCAACCAGTTTATTCTTGTGCTAGCTATCGCTGAGATATCAGGAAGGAACATAACGCGAGATTCTTAGAGACATATTGATATGTATGAAACAAAATCTTTGGAAACATTCCCTTTCTTAGGTTAACTTGTATGTAAAATTGTTGGTATTTGTACATATTTGGAATTACATTTGTTTTAGACTATATTTCGATATATAGATTATAAGTTTTAAAGTAATCTGATGCTTATTTCTGCTTCTTCATAAAATAAATACCCCGATTTGTAACCTTCATATTGATATTTCGAAAATTTTGGTGAATTATGTGCCGAGTGTGGTAATAATTTGTGAAATAGTTTTCTGATACCTACAATTAATTTTTATAGAATTCCATTTCGATACTAAATCATTTTAAGAATGTTTGGTGTTTAAATTAGGGTGCCACAAAAATTTGCAGCTGGTGGATATAATACATTCGACTAAGCTGAAGATGACACTCTTAGTTATTTTACTTGACCTTCTTTCTTTAGATCAAACTGGCTTTTTCTCTATAGGTGAATATTTCAAATGTTTTTATTATTTTTTATTTGCTTAGATCTCATAAGAGGAAGGAAGCCTGCTCTAAGACCGATCTTTTTCCGTTTTTTCAAAAATTTGCTAGTTCATCGTATACACATATTTTTAGTTTATTACATAGATTTTAAGATGATTTTTTTATATCTGTTTTGGTAGATCGTATCGCATTCGTTTATGGTAAAAAATCTCTTCCAATCGACAGACGTATTTACTGAATTTAAATGCTCAAGGTAGTATTATTACATTGTAGCCTAAATTCCTTTTAGCTCATTTTTTATTCAACTTTTACCTTTTACTATACTTCCTACACATTTTTCTCTACGGCTGTAAAAACAAACGCGTCTTTTCACAGTAATTTTCATAGACAAATGTAAATTGTAAAAAACACAAATTCTTTATAAATTTATTTCTTATGCTTTTTCAGTTTTACCCTTTTTTTCTAAATTTATTTTTTTTTCTGTTTACTAAAGCAACAAAAAAACAGCATCTTCATCATGATATTTTAAACTGAAATGTTGAATGTTGACTATGGAAATGTCTAGCGATTGTAATGTTAATATTTGCATATTTTTGAGTTAAATTAAATTTGTGAAAAAAAAAATAAATAAAAAATTAAAAGAAAATCTAAAGCAAAAATAAATATAAGACAGAGAAATAAAAACATTATGGTTTTTTATTTTTTATTTATATAAAAAAATATGTAAGAAAAAATCAAGGCCAAAAAATTAACATGAAAGTTTAGGTTTTAAATAAAATTTAATTTAAGGAAATATTAAATTAAAGCAAATAATATTTGCAAATAAATTATATTCAATATGAAAAAATTATTTTATTAGTTTTTAATTAATTTTTATTTTATTTTTTCTATTTTCAGAATTCATACACAGTTCAGTGCGTTATATTGAAATGTCCAATACCCATTTACAGAGTGTGGACGATGAAACATTTCAGGGACTTAGGCTGAAAACTTTAAAATTAATAGACAACGAATTACAGGACATTTCTGAAAGAAGTTTTAGGTAAGTTTATTTTAAATTATAATCAATTCATTAAACAATACATTCACACATGAATATATGATCAAATATTTCCTTATAATAACTTCATTATGAAGAAAATTCTATCAACATTTTCCGTTTCCGTTTTAAACTAAAAGATTAGTAATTCTGTGTTATAATGATTACAATTTTCATATTTCTATAAGTAGAAATCTACACATGTTTGGAGAACAATGAAAACTAAAACATTAAAATCCTTATATAATAGACATAAGTATTATATTTAATCAGGTTTTCTATAAAATTTCCTATAAATGATTTTATAGTTGTAATTCAGTTTTTGTTGTTCCTGCTGCTGCTGCTGCTGGAGTTTATAATAAGCTTATCGTAGTTTAGTCATGTGTATTGTACGAGTTTAATTTCAATAAAAGCAAATTTGAACTCTTCCATTGTATTTCTATAATGAAAATTATTATAATTTTTTTCTTAACATAATAATAACAGATGAACTGTATTGTAGTTGTAGCAAAATTGGAACGAAACGTGTTGATTTTTCAATTACATTGTTATTATAATTTGAAACCTATTATTTGGCATCATTGATTGTATTATGATTTTATATAATATAAATATGAGTGTGTTTATGTTATTGGTCATTTTAGAGCATTGTTTAGCCTTAAACATACTATATATTGAAAAAAATAACAGCAATATAAGCATTATTATCAACATCGTTATAATGCAAATCATCATTTTGTTTACTGAAATATAATTTCCATTTATTACATTCTAAATTCTCATATAAGTGTTATTGTTTTCAGGCTCTTTTATTGTCAGTCATTCAACCTTTGGTCTTGTTTTTGCTCGATGAAAATCTGTTAAAATGAAAATTAGTTTTCAATAATTTTGTTACACTTTGTTATGATAACATGTCATTTGCAGTGAATATAAAAAAAATCGTGACTATTGCTTGTATAAGAGTCATTAAAGCCAGTGTTTTGTAATGTATTTATTTTAAAAGTTGTTAAAATTATTTTTTAATATGTTTCTCTTTTAATCACATAATTATGTCTGGCTGTTTATTTGCCTTTACAATAATTTTAATTTAAATTGAAAATTGTTCAAGCTTAAAAATATCATTACGTTTTACACTAAGTAGACTTGTGGTCATGACAGCATTTAACTTTTAAATGATTGTTTAAGAAAAATTATAAATTTTATATAAAATGCTAAAGGTTTCATAATTGTCCTTTGTTTTGTTAAAAAAATACTGCAAAGGTAAAAAATATACATGACAAAAGAAAATTGGATACCCGTTTACAAATCTGGTTCAGTTCTTGTTAAATTCTAGTTCAATTATAAATAAGTTCTTGTTCGGTTTTAAGACAGTCCTAGTTCAGTTCTAGTTCAGTTCTAGTTTTAGCTCAGTTCTAGTTCAGTTCTGGTTCAGTTCTAGTTCAGTTCTAGTTCAGTTCTAGTTCAGTTCTAGTTCAGTTCTAGTTCAGTTCTAGTTCAGTTCTAGTTCAGTTCTAGTTCAGTTCTAGTTCAGTTCTAGTTCAGTTCTAGTTCAGTTCTAGTTCAGTTCTAGTTCAGTTCTAGTTCAGTTCTAGTTCAGTTCTAGTTCAGTTCTAGTTCAGTTCTAGTTCAGTTCTAGTTCAGTTCTAGTTCAGTTCTAGTTCAGTTCTAGTTCAGTTCTAGTTCAGTTCTAGTTCAGTTCTAGTTCAGTTCTAGTTCAGTTCTAGTTCAGTTCTAGTTCAGTTCTAGTTCAGTTCTAGTTCAGTTCTAGTTCAGTTCTAGTTCAGTTCTAGTTCAGTTCTAGTTCAGTTCTAGTTCAGTTCTAGTTCAGTTCTAGTTCAGTTCTAGTTCAGTTCTAGTTCAGTTCTAGTTCAGTTCTAGTTCAGTTCTAGTTCAGTTCTAGTTCAGTTCTAGTTCAGTTCTAGTTCAGTTCTAGTTCAGTTCTAGTTCAGTTCTAGTTCAGTTCTAGTTCAGTTCTAGTTCAGTTCTAGTTCAGTTCTAGTTCAGTTCTAGTTCAGTTCTAGTTCAGTTCTAGTTCAGTTCTAGTTCAGTTCTAGTTCAGTTCTAGTTCAGTTCTAGTTCAGTTCTAGTTCAGTTCTAGTTCAGTTCTAGTTCAGTTCTAGTTCAGTTCTAGTTCAGTTCTAGTTCAGTTCTAGTTCAGTTCTAGTTCAGTTCTAGTTCAGTTCTAGTTCAGTTCTAGTTCAGTCTTAGTTCAGTTCTAGTTCAGTTCTAGTTCAGTTCTAGTTCAGTTCTAGTTCAGTTCTAGTTCAGTTCTAGTTCAGTTCTAGTTCAGTTCTAGTTCAGTTCTAGTTCAGTTCTAGTTCAGTTCTAGTTCAGTTCTAGTTCAGTTCTAGTTCAGTTCTAGTTCAGTTCTAGTTCAGTTCTTGTTCAGTTCTAGTTCAGTTCTAGTTCAGTTCTAGTTCAGTTCTAGTTTAGTTCTAGTTCAGTTCTAGTTCAGTTCTAGTTCAGTTTTAGTTCAGTTCTAGTTCAGTTCTAGTTCAGTTCTAGTTTAGTTCTAGTTCAGGTCTAGTTCATTTCTATTTCAGTTCTAGTTGATTTCTAGTTCAGTTCTAGTTCAGTTTTAGTTCAGTTCTAGTTTAATTCTAGTTCAATTCTAGTTCAGTTCTAGTTCATTTCTATTTCAGTTCTAGTTGATTTCTAGTTCAGTTCTAGTTCAGTTTTAGTTCAGTTTTAGTTCAGTTCTAGTTTAATTCTAGTTCAATTCTAGTTCAGTTCTAGTTCAGTTCTAGTTCAGTTCTAGTTCAGTTCTAGTTCAGTTCTAGTTCAGTTCTAGTTCAGTTCTAGTTCAGTTCTAGTTCAGTTCTAGTTCAGTTCTAGTTCAGTTCTAGTTCAGTTCTAGTTCAGTTCTAGTTCAGTTCTAGTTCAGTTCTAGTTCAGTTCTAGTTCAGTTCTAGTTCAGTTCTAGTTCAGTTCTAGTTCAGTTCTAGTTCAGTTCTAGTTCAGTTCTAGTTCAGTTCTAGTTCAGTTCTAGTTCAGTTCTAGTTCAGTTCTAGTTCAGTTCTAGTTCAGTTCTAGTTCAGTTCTAGTTCAGTTCTAGTTCAGTTCTAGTTCAGTTCTAGTTCAGTTCTAGTTCAGTTCTAGTTCAGTTCTAGTTCAGTTCTAGTTCAGTTCTAGTTCAGTTCTAGTTCAGTTCTAGTTCAGTTCTAGTTCAGTTCTAGTTCAGTTCTAGTTCAGTTCTAGTTCAGTTCTAGTTCAGTTCTAGTTCAGTTCTAGTTCAGTTCTAGTTCAGTTCTAGTTCAGTTCTAGTTCAGTTCTAGTTCAGTTCTAGTTCAGTTCTAGTTCAGTTCTAGTTCAGTTCTAGTTCAGTTCTAGTTCAGTTCTAGTTCAGTTCTAGTTCAGTTCTAGTTCAGTTCTAGTTCAGTTCTAGTTCAGTTCTAGTTCAGTTCTAGTTCAGTTCTAGTTCAGTTCTAGTTTAGTTCTAGTTCAGTTCTAGTTCAGTTCTAGTTCAGTTCAAGTTCAGTTCTAGTTCAGTTCTAGTTCAGTTCTAGTTCAGTTCTAGTTCAGTTCTAGTTCAGTTCTAGTTCAGTTCTAGTTCAGTTCTAATTCAGTTCTAGTTCAGTTCTAGTTCAGTTCTAGTTCAGTTCTAGTTCAGTTCTAGTTCAGTTCTAGTTCAGTTCTAGTTCAGTTCTAGTTCAGTTCTAGTTCAGTTCTAGTTCAGTTCTAGTTCAGTTCTAGTTCAGTTCTAGTTCAGTTCTAGTTCAGTTCTAGTTCAGTTCTAGTTCAGTTCTAGTTCAGTTCTAGTTCAGTTCTAGTTCAGTTCTAGTTCAGTTCTAGTTCAGTTCTAGTTCAGTTCTAGTTCAGTTCTAGTTCAGTTCTAGTTCAGTTCTAGTTCAGTTCTAGTTCAGTTCTAGTTCAGTTCTAGTTCAGTTCTAGTTCAGTTCTAGTTCAGTTCTAGTTCAGTTCTAGTTCAGTTCTAGTTCAGTTCTAGTTCAGTTCTAGTTCAGTTCTAGTTCAGTTCTAGTTCAGTTCTAGTTCAGTTCTAGTTCAGTTCTAGTTCAGTTCTAGTTCAGTTCTAGTTCAGTTCTAGTTCAGTTCTAGTTCAGTTCAAGTTCAGTTCTAGTTCAGTTCTAGTTCAGTTCTAGTTCAGTTCTAGTTTAGTTCTAGTTCAGTTCTAGTTCAGTTCTAGTTCAGTTCTAGTTCAGTTTTAGTTCAGTTCTAGTTCAGTTCTAGTTCAGTTCTAGTTTAGTTCTAGTTCAGTTCTAGTTCATTTCTATTTCAGTTCTAGTTGATTTCTAGTTCAGTTCTAGTTCAGTTTTAGTTCAGTTCTAGTTTAATTCTAGTTCAATTCTAGTTCAGTTCTAGTTCATTTCTATTTCAGTTCTAGTTGATTTCTAGTTCAGTTCTAGTTCAGTTTTAGTTCAGTTCTAGTTTAATTCTAGTTCAATTCTAGTTCAGTTCTAGTTCAGTTCTAGTTCAGTTCTAGTTCAGTTCTAGTTCAGTTCTAGTTGAGTTCTAGTTTAGTTCTAGTTCAGTTCTAGTTCAGTTCTAGTTCAGTTCTAGTTCAGTTCTAGTTCAGTTCTAGTTCAGTTCTAGTTCAGTTCTAGTTCAGTTCTAGTTCAGTTCTAGTTCAGTTCTAGTTCAGTTCTAGTTCAGTTCTAGTTCAGTTCTAGTTCAGTTCTAGTTCAGTTCTAGTTCAGTTCTAGTTCAGTTCTAGTTCAGTTCTAGTTCAGTTCTAGTTCAGTTCTAGTTCAGTTCTAGTTCAGTTCTAGTTCAGTTCTAGTTCAGTTCTAGTTCAGTTTTGGTTCAGTTCTAGTTCAGTTCTAGTTCAGTTCTAGTTCAGTTCTAGTTCAGTTCTAGTTCAGTTCTATTTCAGTTTTAGTGTGATTCTTTTCTGGTTCATTTCTAGTTAAAAGAAATATGTGTAAAATTATTTTAAAATCTTCCTTAATTTTTATTAAATCATGTTACTTTCTTCAAACTTCTGGCACTATTTACTTTTCGTAAATAAATATTATAAAATTTTTAGATAATGATCTTAAATCAAGCAAGAAAATCGATTACAGAGACACACAAAATTTTTGACCACAAAAAATTAAACACAGCAAAAACCCCAAAAAATAAAGTTCAATGGGTACAAAAAAAAAAAAAAAAATTGCAAACGGTGACCTAAAAATAATACATTGAATAAGAAACAGTATCTACAAGATGTACCGAAAGAAAATAATAAAATAAAGCCATAAAGCAGCTTATAAATATTAATGGGATTTTAACGAACAAACATTTTCTTAAAACTACTATAGAAACAAAATCCTAAACTTACACTGCTACCAACACTGCTGACCACTAACTGTTCTAGCAACCCAGCAGCAAACAAACTGTTACAC
Source organism: Protophormia terraenovae (assembly GCA_951394005.1). NCBI lineage: Eukaryota > Metazoa > Arthropoda > Insecta > Diptera > Calliphoridae > Protophormia > Protophormia terraenovae. The sequence goes on along the minus strand of OX596074.1, from coordinate 11,692,169 downwards.
CAGCTAACCAACATGACTTGAATTTGATCATTGCTAAAATAAAATATAAAAAAAGGATGTAATACTTGCAATTTTCTATTAACTCTAAGCCAAAAAATAAGTAATGTTACTTAGAGACAAGGAAAAAAAATTTTAAGCAGAGATAAAACTAAATTGAAAAAAATGTGTATACGAGTATAAAATAGTTATATCTTGTTCAAGAAATCAATAAAAACAACCATGTTCTAGTTACAAATGTTTAAATTTACAAGAATATAGAAGAAAAAAGGAAAAGGAAAAGCAAATACATGACCACACATACAGAACATGTTAAAGTTTATAGATTTAAAATTTATTTACTGGCAATAACTTGTAAAAAGTGTTATGAAATATTACAAGGAATAAATATATATTATCAATTATATCAATTATATTTTATAAACTTTGAGGAGTAAATTTTCTAGATTTTTTTTCAGAGTCCTTAATGACTTTAAGCAATAGTCATATAAATAGTATGGTATTTATGTTAATCTTTATTTAGTTTAAAATTTTAATGACATGAAATTTTATTTCTTAGACAACTTGTGATTAAGGATAACAGGCCTTAATCACAAGTAATTATTTAATCAAACACTACTTAAAGTTTCCACCCTATTCATTTCTAAAGCATTCAAATGCTTAATCTTTCTAATGTCTATAATTAAAACTGTAATATTACTAACAAGTTTCTCTGCAATTGTAACTTTTAATGCAAAAAGTTTTAAAAAAAAAAACAAGGTAATTTCTGTGCAACATCCATTCATTTAAGTAACTAAATGTCTGCTACAACTCATACTCATTAACATTGCATTAATTTCCCAGCACTTGTTGTTTTATTTGAAACTCATGTGTAAGTTTTATTTTTACTACCCATAGCTGCTTTAGTTAAACATTGAACATTTTCTGCAATTTGCAAATAACTGATCCGGTAAGGATTCAATAAACGAAATGTTTGTTTTCCACTTGACTGCACTAAATATGAGCAAGTATTCTATTTAGATGCTGAAAAAGCTTTTCCTTTACAGATACTCGTATAGAGTAAATGCATACATGTAGTTCTCATTCCTTGTATAGAGGCAAACTAAAGAAAGAAGGGAATATATAACGTTAAATTAACCAACATAAATTATTTAAATTACTTTTAATCGGAAAATACTTTTAAACCTTGTGATTTTATCTTGCTTTAAAGTGAATCCTATTCTAAACAGCAATCAAAGTCTGGTAGGAGAAGCTAAGCTTGTCAATCACTGTTTTTCAAGTAGTTTTTTAATAGTCGCGCAACATGAAGCCGAGGGTATTGTCATTGTTCTGTCCGTTTTTTTTTTAATTTTCTCTTTAAATCGATCAAAATGAATAGTACAGATCATTTGAATAAATGTCACTCTTTCAATTCCGCCAAATATAAGGCATTACCATAAGGACATGGATTCGTATTTGAATGGTACTACCTATGATTATCGGATCACGCGAAGCATATTATTTGGATCCTGGACAGGAATTTAAACTGAATAATAAATATAAAGGTGGGATAAAATAAGGCGTCTGTGGATTGCTATACATGGAGGAACGCTATCTGTAGACTTTGAGGCTTAAGGCCTAGGATAGTGAGCTCGACACCACTGTGTTTAGGCCCTTTCTTCTCTATGTGACTTTACTCTGGTGGCCGTCTTAATGGAAAATTACATGAAAGCTTGTCGACGCTGTGTATTACAGAAACTTTGAGAGCCACTACCAATGCTTCTCTGGAGGGTTATTGCATTTTATTCTCGTTAACCTGATGGAGAAATAGCTTCGAGCATGGCTAATAATTGGATAGTGGAAGGATTCTGCAAAATTGATTTTAAGTTTTCTATCCCGGATAAGGACTGCTGGATGTACCAAGAAATTTAAAACAAGGGTTAGATAAACAATTGTTATACGAGTATCTAATTTATTTATTCTGATAATATCTTTTTTAATAAACGACCAAAGTACTATTTTATCGATGTTTATGATTTTTAGCATTTTTTGTATTCGTTTTCATTGGTTTTATTGCTGCTGTATTTTTTTTTTTTTTTATATTCCTGAAAATATATAACATTTTTGGATATACTAAGATATTAATCTAATTTATGATTATTTTCTGGTTAATATCATATTAAATTATTTTCATATTATTTAGTATTTCCAATTAATTTTGGGTTTTCAGACATATAAAGATTTTATGTAGGAAGAAAAATGTGGAATTTAAAAATTAAATTCAGCTTAGTAGTAAATAAAAATATATGAAATATTATATATAGGAACTATCTAAAATGTATTTAAGTTTAAATATAAATACATCAAACTGTGAAATATTTTTGGTCTTAAAAAAGTCTCCAATTTAAGCCAATTCAAATAGAAAACAAATAATTTTTAATTAAGTACATATTCGACATTTCTATGACCTCTTGACATTTTGTGGTTTTTCAGCGCGTCTTATATTGACGGATTTTTTTTTTTATTATCAAGAGAGTTTTCTCTAACAGCTCCAAACTTTATGAAGAAGTCGGTGATGAATTTTACTGTAAGCTAAAATATTTTCGTCTAACCTTCCGCTTAGTCAATGCAGTGTCTTCCAGTCGGATGTGTTAGTTATATAAATTCGATGAATACCTAGTATGTAGAAATATTAATATGTACTCTGATACCCAAAAAGGCTATCAAGGCCTTTGCGATCAATACTAGATGTCCAGAGTGGTCCATGTTTACTTTAGGTCTATGAAAGAAATATGTATAATCTGCACTAAATTTGGCAGCTAGTGATATAGAGGATAATACCTAAGTAGACAAGGTCGCAAAAAAAAAAAAAAAACTACATCACACAGATCCTTCCGGATAGAAGAATGTAACTAGGAGATAAACGATGCTTGCCATTTTTATAAAAATTTCTGGTAATGTGATCTAGAATCTATCGTCTCTTTAGAGAGTTAAATTTTCATAATTGCTAAATGCTTCGGGTCACTGTTTTACTGGGCAAATAAAAATTGTTGCTAGAAATACGAACAAATAATGAAGTAAAACGTACCGAAACTGCACCTTTGTTTGTAAGAAGTTCCTCGTCTATTATAAAAATATCCAAAAGAGGACAGTTAAGCAAACTATGAATTACTGAAAGATAAGGTTTACAATTTCTTAGAATTTAGATATGACATTGACTTGCCATTAAAGCTGCATGTTGTATTGGTAAGGACAATATTTTTTTACTTCTCAGTTTAGTCCAACCGTTCCCAAACTACGTTCGCATACCTAAGAACATAGCAATGACAAACTTAACCTCTTATATTTCAACATTACCTGGACCTAAGACTGAACACTTAAACTCGTCTTAAAAGCTAAAAATATAATTTAGAATGTTATGTTACACAGTTCAGATAAATTAACATTTATTCATGGCAATACCGGGGTTTTGAAGATTCTGGCAATACAACATTTTCTGCATAAAGGTCTCATGGAAATGGTCTTTTCATAACCTCTTCACAAGAATATTGTGACACCTTATGGGTTTAAATGAAACATCCTTAGTGATGCATTTGCTAAGAAAATTTTTTGGAAATTCGTTCAAGCGTTTTATTGGTTTTAGTACCGGACAATTTGTATTTTTGCACTTTATTATAAAACTCAAAATGCAGCAAAAAATTAAAATTTCAACAAAAAATTTAAGTTTCAAAAGAAAAAAAAACTCAGTTTTACTAAAAAATTAACATTTTTTTCAAAAATCTGAATTTTACTAAATAAAAATTTTGCCCAAAAAAAAATAAAAATTTAACAGACAGAGCGACAGACATAAATGGTCTTAGAATTGCACGAGGACACAAAATATATGTCATTCATTCCACTAGATAACGACAAAAATTATTATTTTTTTTTTTTTTTTTTTGTCTTTAATATTTTCTATTCAATAAAAAAGGGAAAAATATGTAACTTTAAACATCAATATCTCTATAAGTTGTAAACGGATTTTAATAACTTAAATTGGAAGACGAATATGTCCTCTAAAAATTTAGAATTTAAAAATAATATTGTTATTTCAAATGTCTTCATAATGCATTTTTTCAAAATGTTTAACCCTTCGATTTTAATTTTCTTTTAATATGTTATACTGATGTTTAAAGTAACATATTTTTCTGATTTTTTTGATTTTTCGGAAAGTGAAAATCGTGAATAAATTGGCAAATTTTTAAAAATTAAAAAAAAAAAAAAAGAAATAAAAAATAATAAAAAAACTAGCGCGAATATATTCGGCCCGGCCGAATCTACATACCCACCATCAACTTTTTCAAAATTTAGGTTATATGGAAGGGGGCAGTAAAGTGGGCGGACCACGCCCATTTTTTGTTTCCGACTTTACATTGGTCCTTGAACTATTTGAACACAATTTCGTTGATTTTCACCTTATATGGGAGGTGGGCGGTAAAGTCTGCGGACCACGCCCATTTTTGGTTTCCGAGTTTATATCGACCCCCAAACTATACGTACGAAATTTCGTTGTCGTATGTGCTTTTATTAAAGAAATATCAGCAGAAAAGTATTTAACGGACACCCTGTGTTTCTAGTTTTTAGACCATAACTTTTTTGTTTATTAACCAATTTTGCCCAATACCAAATAAACCTTATATAAGGCAAATATCTGTGCCAAATTTCGTCTCCCTACGTTGCCCCGTTCGACCTCTATCCTGCTTTCAACAGACGGACAGACAGACAGACAGACGGACGGACATAGCTAGATCAACTCAGAATCTAACCAGGACCCAGAAAATATATACTTTGTGGGGTCTTAGATGAGTCCTTCGACATGCTACACACGGAATGACAAAATCATTATACCCCCATCTTTTTGATGGTGGGTATAATAAAAGCGGAGATATTTAACAGTCTCCATAGGTTATATGCGTTACTAAATATGAATAAAATCGAATGACTATCTGTAAAAAATAGCATTTTTTTATATGTAAATCTCTAGTGAATATATCTTATAGGGCCCTGGATAAATATTTCAATATATTACAAACGGAATGACAACTCAATATACCCATAATTTTTTTGGATGGTGGATATAAAAAGGATAGCATTGTATGAGTATGAGTATAATCTTTAAGTAATGTTACACAGTAACAAGCTAACTACTTTCTATTAGTCTATCTGAGGTCTTTTATATACGGACCATGAACTTTACTTACTCATTTATCTCTACTTGATATTTAAACCCACGTTTTTCTACAAACTCATATTAAATCCTTTAGCGGTATCTGACTTTTTTCATCAAGAATGACTCAAGGATCCCCACTTCCTCTCTATGTTAGTTTCAAAGTTAGTTATTAGTTCAGTTATACCTTCTAAACTAATTACCCTGTATAATACCTTCAATAACAGTAATAAGCTTGTAAACTCATTTGTGTATGTATTTGCGTACATACACTTATTTGCATTAAATCGTGGAAAGATGTTTCCTATTATTTACTCTTCTATTCATCTCTAAATAAGTGTATGTGTGTAGTGAAGCGTACATCACTAAACATTGCCAATTTAACAATTGTTGCGAAAGAGCATTCAGGCAATGGCATTTCAATTGTTGCTATTAAGTTTCATGCTCAACAAGAAATGAAATAAAGCAGTTGCAATAATAACAGCAGCCAATAACTGTTGCGTTTACGTAGGAAAATTTACAAGGCTAAATATTAGCAAAGGCAATAAATATTTACACATATATACTAATAGTTGCTTTATTGTAGAGGGATTCTTAAACATGGGTCCTTATACGATTTATTACAAACTATTTCATTCAGATTCTTATATGTAAGATAACCTATTGCACATTTTAGTATTATCCTTTAGTTTTTGATTTGAAATTATCATTTCAGTGAACTGCAGATAACTATGGCTACATGTTAGGTGAACAAATGATTCGTTTTAGCGGAAAATATAAAAGTCTAATACATATTTTTTTTTGCTTCATTGATTTTAAAGTCTGCGTTACAAGATTTACTGCTTTTTGCACTCAAATAAAATTCCTGAAAATGCTAGATTATACATGATTGGTTGCATAATTTTACAGAAGATGCTTTGAATTTAATGATAACAAATCACTTTTATAAACATTTCATTTTTAGACAAATTTTACTTATTCCTTTTAATCTATACACATGTATTACAAAATGATTGTCCTTTTTGTAGAAGCAAGGAATTAAGAAAAATTCGATTTATTTATTGACTTCATTTGTTTGATTCCATATTAATTTATTCTATTTCATTTGTACAATTTATACAATAATGATGTTCATTTATTTTGTAATATTATGCTTCATATAACATTTTTAAGGATTTAAAGGATTTCGTGCCTTAAAATATTAAAAATAATTTATATAAATATCATATAACATAAATATTTGAAAGTATTTTTAAGCTATAGAAAAAAAAAAAAATTATACAAACAAATCTTAATTGTTAGAATTTTTGTAAATCCTGATATCATTTATACAAAAATTTTCCCTTTTTTTGCATATTAAAAAAAAAAAAAAAGGAATAATTTATAAATGGAAATATCATTCGTTTTATGTTCTTATGAAATATTTTCATATAACATGAAACAAAAAACCCAGCAAACAATACAAATTAAAACAAAATTATTATAAAAAAAAATCTAAAAAAAATGTCGTCTTAAGACTTAAGAATTTGTTTCCTTTTTTTAACTTCCACAAAACTTATATAATTTATTTTTACTTATTAATCTTTTTCCCTCGTAATAGAATCTAAAACTGAAACAAACTCCTTTTTATCCTTCCTAATTGTTCCCTGGTGTATTTGCTACTGGAAAAAAATACATATTCCCATTAAATTCAAAAATAAATTCATATTTAAAAAAAAAAAAGAAATTTGTCTAACTGAAAATAAAAGTTTTGTATACATTTCAGTTTTTATAATATTTTATTATATTTTTCTGGTTTAAACTTGTCTATTTTTATATCATATTTGCACACTCATGTTTGATTAGGAAAAAAAAAAATTAAATAAAAATTTATATAAAAATTAAAATGAATTTTGTATTACAACATTTTACAATTATAATGTCAATATTCTCAGACACAAGTGTGTGTATATATAATTCATATATAAACACATATAAATGTATATTTCATGCAGACATATATAAATACTTTTTATAGAGAAATATTGTATAATATTTATATTATATTTGTATTATATTTGTATATTTCCGCCTACCTACACACATTGAAATTTATTGGAATAGATACACATTAGGTTAAAATCTATACAGTGGGTTAAGAAAATATTCATACACTAATGAATTTACAAAACTAATTTTTCAAATGGCTAGAGAGTAGTGGAAAATAATTTTATTTGGCTTTCATCTTAACAATTAAATATAAATATTGTAAATTGTGCGTTCGAATAAAACGTGGCACAATTTTTTTTTAATAACAGATGAACGGAAGAAGTTAGAATTAAAAATAAATCAACTACTTGTAGAACTTTTTCTACAGATTTTTCTGATTTATTTTTTTGTATAAAAACTGCAGAGAAAAAAGTCACCAATTAACAAATATATATGAAAATAATTCATTCAATTACAAACTTGTTTAAATTTCCACCTCTCATCAAATTTATTATGTCAATTACTAAAAACTTATACAAATTTAAAACAGAAAAATATTACCAATTAATAAATTAATTAAATCAATCAAATAGATGATTGAGTGAATTAAAAATGTGTATGGGAAATAAAATCATACTCAAATTTATTTTATTTTTACTTGAATATATTTATTAAATTTTGATGCAAAATTAAACAACTGAGTTAATTGGAAAAAAAAAACGGTAATAATTTTTTTCTGTGTAATTATTGACTAGATTGATTTTTAATTTTTTTTTTAAAGAACTTTTACGAAATTTTTTGTTATATCTTTCTAAAGAATTACAAGAATTATTATTTTACAATTGTAATGCTGGATAGCAGTGTTGCCAGTTTAGCCTTTTTAAGGCTAAATCTAGCCTTTTTATTTTGCTTTTAGCCTCAAAATTTTCGCTTTAGCTTCTAGCTTTTTTTCTAGCCTTTTTTATTCTTAACATAGCCTTAAAAAGGCTATAAATTTACTAATATTTTTTTTACAGGATCAACAATTTAAGCATTTTTGTATATAAATTCTCACAAATAAATCGAAATTATTGATATTTAGTGAAAATTTTCCCCTGCGGCGCTTCATTTTACAAAAATATTATGATTATTTGTTAACAAACTTTATTACCCATAAAAACTATTTATGTTATATTTACAAAATCACTAAAATATCTTTAAGAAATACCAAAAACTAATGACAACTAAAAAATAAATAAGTTTTTAAATAAAACTATATATTAGCTTTTTTCTGGCTTTATTTTTTGGGACTTTTAGCCTTTTCTGACCTTTTTAAAAGTCTAATTTAGTTTCTTTTTTTCTCAAGTCCTGGCAACACTGCTGGGTAGTTTAAATAACTAATAATCTATGGGAATAAAATAAACCGAAAATTTTGAATTTAAGAAATAATGTTAATATTTGTACCTAAATAAAATTTAAACGAGTAAAGCTATTCCAATGAAATTTCAGCAAAATATAAATAGGCCTATCTTAAAATCAGGGAATTAGAAAAGTTTCCACTTTTTTGTACCAAAACACCCAAAATCCTTGGAAAAAACATTTTTCCAAAACTTACTTTTTTCATTTAAAGTGCTGAAAATGTTCTTTTTTAGAAGCACTTGACCGTTTTTTACTTAGTACTTAATGAAAGTCTTAACAAATTTTTTATATTAAAATTTTTTATACCCACCATCAAAAAGATGAGGGGTATATTGATTTTGTCATTCCGTGTGTAACATGTCGAAGGAATCATCTAAGACCTCACAAAGTATACATTTTCTGGGTCCTGGTTAGATTCTGAGTCGATCTAGCTATGTCCGTCCGTCTGTTGAAACCAGGATAGAGCTCGAACGGAGCAACGTGGGGAGACAAAATTTGGCACAAATATTTATCTTATATAAGGTTTGTTTGGTATTGAAAATGGGCAAAATCGGTTTATAAACAAATGGGCTAAAAACCAGAAACACAGGGTGTCCGTTAAATACTTTTCTGTTCATATTTCTTCAATAAAAGCACGTACGACAACGAAATTTTGTACGTATAGATCGGGGGTCGGAAACCTAAAATGGGCGTGGTCCGCCCACTTTACCACCCACCTCCCATATAAGGTGAAAATCAACGAAATTGTGTTCAAATAGTTCAAGGATCAATGTAAAGTCGGAAACAAAAAATAGGAGTGGTCTGCCCAATTTACCGCCCCCTTCCATATAACGTAAAATTTTAAAAAGTTGATGGTGGGTATATAGATCCGGCGGGCCGAATATGTTCGCGCTTGTTAATTTTTAACTTCTTATTACCATGGAATTAATTGACAGTTTGAAGATTTCAAAAAATTTAATTAAAATAATATTTCAATTCAATGGACAGCTGTATGGATAATACAGGACTTGGTTCCAATTTGGTCCCGTTATGATACCCTGAGGGATCATGTGATATTATATCATTATATTATGGTAATACATGCATAAACGAACTGACGAGTTTGGCAGTCCTTATTCCAGAAAGAGTTGGACAGTGACATAGAAAATGCTCCACTGTCTCTTCCTCATCATTGCAACTCCTACAGAAGTCGTTAAAAGGGAGCCCTTATCTTTTAGCATGCGCACCAACAATCCAGTGCCCTGCGACAATGGATAATCCCAAGGACAATCCCAAGGTAATCCCAAGATGAGGTTCGTTCGAGAACCATCATTTTGGGACCATAATTGCCTCGAGGTTGAAGATTTGGACATATTAGTCCATATATCCTTTGAAATCCTCAATAAGTTTCGAAGTATTATCGATCTAATTATCTTATAATTAAATTTCTTTAAACTTTATGTTTACAACCATGTCACACACACAAAATATATGTCATACATTTTGTATGCAATTTTTGACACTTTAATGTTAACAAGTGTTTTTAAGACAGAAAGAGAAATACATGGCATTTGATAATAATATTTTTCTGTAAAAAAATATATAATTTTAAAGTTTTGTTATCATTTGCTAAAAATATAACCGTTTTTACCTAATATTGACTGAATGAAACTAAAAATATAAGGGTTTTTTTAAGAACCTTTGAGTTTATCCCACTTAAAAAAATCTGACTTTTTCATCATTCGAAGTCATAACGGTTTTATTTGCTTTACGTGCATTCAAATTCCAAATTGGGTTTCCCGTTCATTTATTGATCTCTGAAAAGTACCTGTAAATTTTACTCATGCAAATTATTCCTATATGATTTGTTTACACTTTTTTAAATATTTTTTTATGATTTTGATGTTTTTAAATTTGTATGATTATTTGCTAATTATTATACAACCGTTTTTACCTTATTTTGACTGAAAATACAAAAAGAAAGATCTAAAAAGGGTTTTAATTACCCTTGAGCTTTTTTCCCATAACCGGTTATTCCTTTATTCGAAGTATAACGGTTTAATTTGTTCCATGCGTATTTAAAAACCTCTGCAATTCGTTTATTGATCTTTGCTAAGTACCTGCAAATTTCACTTATTCAAATCATTCTTTTATGAAATTTTTTGAGGTTTTTACATTTTTATTATAATTTCTAATTATTATAACCGTTTTCACCTAATCTTGAATGAATGATAATAAAATTCAAAAGAGGGTTTTTGTAAACTAACTTTAAATTTTCTAAATTCAAATGAAATGGTACTTTTGAGATGCACTTGGTGTTGGTTTTGAAGCTAAAGCAATGTTGAAGACAAAGAAGAGTACGTAAGTCGACTGCTGGAGAAAGTTAGGAACACAGCAAGTGAGGATGAGCAGGAACATTTATCAATAGATGCAAGAGAAATACAGTTACCAAAATATGATCATACATATGACACTGATTCGGATGAAGAAATGGATGCAGATGCACTTGAAGCTTCACTGAACACATATATGGGAAGAGATGGCATTTTCTAGATAACGAAAATGTTGTATGCGATAACTTCTTCACAAGCTACAATTTGGTCTCTAATTTGATGTTGGACTACAATTTGTCAATTTTGGGAACCGTCAACAAAAGAACATTCGGGTGTGGCTACGTTTGCTATAAATATTATATAGAAAACAATCCACAATTAAAAACTCCAACAAATCGTAAAAGATAATTCCTGCTGCAGCTGAGCGAATAACGAACTCTAGAGGAAATTAAAAAAAAACAAATTATACTACATTTTTACTCTAGAAGTGGAATCAAAAGCATGTTGGAAGGGGCAGTAAGAATAAGAGATAAATATTTTTTTATCCGAAGCCAAGAAGTTCGAGATATTAGTGGAAGAATGAAGTGAATTGTTTTTTTGTGTTCTGAAAGAAGACCAACGCGAAAGGCATGTAGGAAATGACATAAACCAGTATGTGCTGAACATTCAAAAGGACTGTGCAGCCTAATTTATTATAAGATAATGTATCTCCTATTTATAAAAATTTAAACATAATAAATATTTTACTTGTATTCGATAAAATATTTCCATAAATTGCTCTGAACATACTCGGGTATGCTGGTTGTAAACGTAAGGGGTATCGTCATAAAAACGCTTATAGCTTTGGCTATAAAAACTTTTTTTAACTTTTTTCTTCTAACAATATTGTTTTATAAGCATCTAAATTTTCAATATAATATAACAACCAAAGCTCTAAATAAAAATTAAAAACATACCCGGGTATGCGGTTGTCAACATAAGGGTTAAATATTTTTATTTACATGGATTTTTTTACAACTTAACCTCAAAATTGAATTTTTGAAATATTGATTTTTGTGGCAAAATTTTAAATGAGTATCATACTACATTCGAAATGATTTTTTTTATCTTTCTTAAATATTGTTAATTTTTTATAGAAAAAAAAAAAAAATAAAAAAAATTTTAAATTTAACCTCAAATTTAATTTTTTCTATTGTTAAAAAAGTTTTATGACTGGCATTTAAAAAAAAAAAAAACAATTGATAGTTATGTCTTCCTAAGTTATTGAATTCATTTTATAGAAAATTACAAAATAATAATAAGATTTTTTCAATTTAACCTCAATTTTTTATTTTTATTGTTTTTATACCCTACACCACCATAGGTGGGGAGGGTATTATGCGTTTGTGCTGATGTTTGTAACACCCAAAAATATTGGTCTAAGACCCACCTTAATTTATACCAATCGGCTTAGAATCACTTTCTGAGTCGATTTAACGATGTCCGTCCGTCTGACCGTCTGTCCGTCCATGTAAACCTTCTAATCAAACTGCAGGTCGCAATTTTTAACCAAAATTTATGAAATTTGGTACACAGGTTTCTTTTGATCCAGGGACGAAGCCTATTGAAATTGGTTATGATTGGTCCATTATTTCACCTAGACCCCATACAAATGGCCTCCCGGAAAAGGGTTTAACGATCATAAATCCCTTAACTATAGCAATATTTTAATAAAATTTGGCATATATAAGTTTCATACAAGTCTTAACAAGTGTGTTTTAAAAAGATCGTTCCATATTTACCCGTAGCTCCCATATAAACCCTTTTTCAGAAAATCACTTTAACGGCCATAAGTTATATTAAAATGTTAGTATCAAGTTAATATTCGACCCAAATAAGTTTTATATAAACATAAATGATAGTGCCAAATTTTATAAAGAACGGTCCATAATTTACCATAGCTCCCTTATAAGGCCCCCTTTCGGGAATCACCCAAAAGTGAATAAATTCATATAAATTTCAGCATCAACGTAATATTCTGTATTTGAATGGCATATTTTACACTTATAAATATTGGTCCACATTTGGATCCATGTCTAATAAAAGATCCCTCTCCGAATTATACAATGGTGTAGGGTATCATATAGTCGGGCCTGACCGACTATAACTTTTTCTCTCGTTTTTTTTTTTTTTTTTATTTGAATTTTTTACAAAATTTAATTTAGATAAACCGAGTAACACAGTTTTACGTAGTTAATATTTCGATAATTTAAATGTTGAGCAAATCTTAAATAAAATATAATTTTTAACCTGACCTCATTTTTAGTCATAGAAATTCGGGCTTAGAAACAAACATTTTTTAAAGCATTTCATTCTTCATTTCATCATAAATAATTAGATTTTTTAATATTTTGAATTTTTCTCCTCAATTTCAGTTTTAATCGACTTTTTTCAACCTAACCTAAATACTATTTTTTTAATTTTCCCTTTTTCTTTAAGATTTTCCTAAAAATTAAAAATATTATATTTTTGTTTTTGAAGTTCTGGTTTTTATTTTATAATTTAAACAATATACGATATTCCAGCGGCTCCAAAATAATAATAATAATAATAATATTTTTAAAAAAATTTTAAATATAGCTAATTTTTTTCAACCTAACCTGAAATAAAATTTTTTAAATTTTGCTAATGTCTTTAAAAATTTAATGCCATTGCATTTCTTATTGTCCCAGAAACTATTAAAATAATAAATTTACTTTAAATTTTCATTAAATAAAATTTGTTTCAAATTAACCTAAAAAATTTTTTACTAAAAAAAAAATTCCTATTAAAATTTATTTCAATAGGATTAAAATTTTAATTTGTTTGTTGAATAAAATATTCTTAATATTTTTGGTTTTTAATTTTACCATTTTATTTTCTAATTTCTAAAAAATCCTTTACAAAATTTAATTAAACTTTGATTTTATTTAAATTAAATTTTCTTCTACCAACATTAAATATTTAATTAATTTAATAAAAATTCTTAAAAATCTGCTAAGCAAATTTAAATAACTAATTTTCTGCTACACAATTGATTTGATTTTATTACACAAAATTTCCTAGAATAATTTTGATTATAACAAAGTAATTTAGTTAAAATTAAAAGACGATTCAACTGAATTAAATTTGCGGTCTTTGGGAAATGAACAAATAAAATTAATATAGATATGCTACTATCACAAAAAGCTAGGGAACCAAGTAAATATTGAAATATAAATTTGTAAATTTAACATGCAACTATTTGAACTTAATTAACACCATATAAATGACTAATTTAATTTTAATATATAAATAGCTGAGAATAAATATATACAGAAAACTTTCTAAAATATTAAGTAATAGAAAATCCAAAAGGCTATTGAAACAGAAAGAAAGAGGGGGACCCTTATTTCATATAAGAAAGGAACAATATTTATTAAAAACAGCAGCTGAGTTTAAGTTTCAACTATTAATCTTGCTGCTAGATTAAATATAAACTATATGTTACGTGGTCTGTTTTGGAAGTTTTTGTTAAATAAATATAGTTTTGTAAAATTTAAAATTTAATTCTTAGCAAATTTTTAAACTTTCTTTACAACCCAAAAAAATATTTTCAATTGAAATTTAAATGCTAACATTAAGGTTACTGTAATTATACATTTGTAGGCTGGTATTCTTTTGCATTTATCCAACACCCTTACATACACTTACATATACATATATATTTATATTTCTAAATACACATACATAAGTGTATCAACCTACACACAACAATTATTTCAACCGCGACATTTAACAAGTAAACACTTGCCAAGCAACTGGCTATAATCAAACACAAAAACTAATATTTGTGGTTTTACTTTAAAAACGTTCAATGGTTTTAGGGGAAAAAAACAATACATACAAATTTACAACATATACATACATTCAACACTCCATTACGTTTACACACAAGGGCTTACAGTTACATGTAAATGCTCGATATTTCATACACCAACAAAAAAAAAAAAAAAAAAATTGGGTTAAAAACAGGAGTCGTTGTCGTTGTTTTAAAATAAGGTTAATAACAGTATAGGAATACAATACACTAAATATAGTTACACAAAAATCAACCTAAATACACGTACAAACATCTACATATGTAGATTATATGCTAACTAAAGAACATACCCTGTCGGAAAAAGGAGGGCTAAAGAGAAATTCTAAAATGCTTTATTTAGGATCTACAAGGCATGACACTCGCATTACAACATTATTTCTTATTTGGACGTCGTGTCATTGGAAGCAAGTCCTTCCCTTCTACCTTCCAAAATAAATCGAAAAGGAAAGGACTCTTAAATAAATAAATATGCTTTCTTATGCGCAATCAGCGTTACCGTTGAGAATTTTTAAAAAGTGTCCAAAAAAGGGGATTTCAAAATAAAATCCCCTCTTTTTTGAAAAAGGGGCCAACTGCTTTAAAAACTAAAAAAATCTTAAAATTTAAGACGGAGCACATGAATTCACAAGTATTGGCTTAAGTCTGTAAGACAAACTACTTTTTATTATTGATAATTTAAGGAGTGAAATCGAAAAATTCTTAACATACATAATATTCAATAACTTGGAAATGGTTGATCTTAGAGTTTTCATTCTTTTTTTAATCATTTGATAATTTAGCACAGATCACAGAAATATATAATTGTTATGGTTCTAACCACTAATTATAAAATTGTGGACCATTTTTGAAAACCCTTTCTTTGGAGATTTGATAGTAGCTTCTGTTAAAATCTTCGGTATTTTGGGACACCTTTTTTGTGCTTTTGAATTCACTTTTCACAAGAGCTCAATATCTCTCCACTGGTCTAAGCTATGGACAATTTTGAAAATTGACCTCTCTTGGTACTAAAACTATGTTATTGATTTGGTAGCACTCCAGAGCTTTCTTACTTTAGTGACATGATACCAAATGGGTCCTAAAATATATGGACACATTGTGCTTTCTTAAAAAAAGAGAAAGTCTTTTTTGCAAATATTCCTTTATGCATACTTTGGTATTTATAGATCCGAATGTATCAAATGACTTTCCTGTTTTGCCGCAACTACAAAAAGCTTGTCATACCATGAATTTTGTAAGAAATTTTTGCTGCTTTTGGGTTTTAAATTTATCTCCAACATTGTTTCGAGCATTAGCAATAAAAATTTTTGAGACACAAGCTGCGCAGATTCTGCCAGCACCTACGTTTCTTAGTCAATTATACAGCTTGAGTATTTTTGTATGAAATTTGGTTTTAAATTTCGAGTCCTATTTTTGGCTTGTAATTTTTTTTTTTTTTTTGCTGAATTCCAGTTTGGAATTTTTTCAACTTTATATGTTATCAACTTTCCCATTAGCTTTAAATTTTCGCACCAAATAGTCGAAGCACTGAGAAAACTGAGCTGATTTTCTACCAGATGTGTTTGTAGTTCTTTTCAATATGCCTTCAATTTTCTGGCCTTCCCAATATCATGTGGTCCTTTTTTCTTACCGAACTAGGTTTCATATCAATAGTCAAATTCTCCTGATACTAATTAATAATATTAGAAACGGTTTTACAGACGACATTTAATTCTGTGGCCAATTATTTGTAAGACCTATTTGGATTTTTTGAAATTTTTTAATAACTTGTAGGACGTAAATCTTTTTCGTCACTTATTTTGATGAAAATAAGGACAAATTAACATGATTGTTATTAAAAATAATAACTGAAGTATTTTTTCATGATAACTAGATCAAAAAAATTTTGAATATTGATTCCGAAAAAAGTTTTAAGGCTTAGTAAAAAATATGTTCCCCGAAGAAGATAGAAATATAAATTAGGATTCATCGAATCTTTTTATCACTATACTATGAAAAAATCTCAAAATGATTAATTTGTTGAAATTAATATATAAATGGTCGATATATTTCAAACAACTTAGTTTCTAGTCATTTAGCGCATAGTCTTAAAAAGTCGCCATTTAGTCGCCATTTAAAAAAGGGGCCAACAGAGTGACCAGGTCTTTGAAAAAGGGGCAAATGGCGACTAAAGTCGCCAAACGGTAACACTGTGCGCAATGCTATTACAAAAGAGTCTAAAATAGACTACGGACTACCTTCTTTATCGACACTTAAAATAAAACTAAATGATTGTGAGTTTTGTAATTCTCACAATTATATATATTTTTTTTTCTGTTGGTAATCAAAGAGTTAATAAGTGAGTGTTACACCTTCTCTTTCGCATCTTATGGAAGGGGAAAGAAGACTTAGTACCGGATTTTTTTAAAGGAAGCCGAGGCATTCTTTGAGGAATTTTTATAGAAGGTAAAGTGAAGGGAGGAAGCACTAACATATTTTCCTGCTGGGTGTGTATGCATGTAATACGTTTTTAGGGAAATGCCATCAAATATCCATACATACATTTGCAACTGGAATTACATGTGTATAAAATTGTTTTGTAACCCGTTTTCATAAAGGCATATTGTAAAAAAAAAAAAAAAAACACAAACGTACATGAAAATTGTGATATGTTGAATGTTTTATAAATATTTTTTTTTATGAATATTTAACATATTTCTTATGAAACACTTTAATTAAAAATTTAAGAATTTTAAATATTCTGAAATGATATTAAGATTTAACTCATATATGAGTGTGTATAAAATTTGTTTATGACAAAATAGAAAAATCTAAATTAGTAAAATTATGTTTTATTTTTTTAATAAAAATCTAGAGATTTCTAAATCTTCCAGATGACGTAAAAAATTGAAATCTGGCTTGCTAATAAAACTATTCGTCCTACAAATTCTTACGTAGCCTGATTTCGAATTTTCTATCAGGGATCGGATATACGCGGGTTTGTGTATAATTTTCTTGGCATTTTTTTCTTTCTAGAGGTTTCTATCGTGGAGCGAAGATACGCATACTTTTAAACATAACTTCCTAAGCATGTTTTCTCTGCCCAGAGCTTTTTGTAGCTTCCACATGACGATCTTATACAAACTTATACAATACGATCTTACTAATACAAATCCTAATGGAGTCAGATTTTGAAATTTCTACCAGGGAGCAGAGATATATGGATTTTTTATAATTTTCTAAGCAAGTTTCTCCTTCCTGAGATTTCTCAAGCTCCTAGGCAACGCGTCGCGACGTAGTAATTTGAAATTTAGCTTACTTATAAAACTATTCGCCCTACAAACGTTAATGGATTTTGATTTTGAAATTTCTTTCAGGGAGCGGAGATATGCGGATTTATATTTTTATTTTATGTTTTATCTTTTAAAAACGGTTTTTATCTTATATGTAACCTGTGGCCAATTGTGCATGATACTTTTATTAATCGTAAAATAAAACAGACGTATGCAAAACATGTATTTTGAATACCCGCCCAAAGAATTTTAAAACTTTTTTTATTTTAGTTGATTAAATGTACACCTGCTCCTATCGAAAAATCAAGTAGCCTATTTTATTTTCGAAGCCTTTATGATTCGAATTCTTGAATTGTCGCAGAATAGTATTCTGCGACAATTCAAGAAAATTGGTTAATCTGTGTATAAAGTACTTGCCACAACTTATATTTTCTTTTTTACTCCCCCCAGCTTTTGGAACTTTCACTAAATGAATACTTTAAATATACGAAAACTAATATTTGCTTTATATGTGGGATACTTTTTCCCCCAGCCCTATCTACCCTGTTTTTATTTTATAAATGCAATATGTTAAGAAAATTGTTTTCACAAAATTTGAGGGCTCTCACAGATTGGATATAGTATTAATAATATTTCCTTTATATGGGGGGCACCATTCTCCCAGGTCCTTTCCATCCCATTTTCATCTGAAATATACAGATTTATAAAAAACTAAATATTCTCACCTTTGCTGTGATAGTTCTAAAGATAAGCGGATAATTAGTATTTACCCTGCGGGAAATTTGTGGTAATTGCAGTAGTGGACCGGTTTCTTTGTACCAGTTGAGTACCAATTGACGCCTAACTCATCACCAAAGTTCCAGTTGAGAACCAGTTAACACAAACACAGTCACTATTAACATGCTCGTTAAGTGCGCAAATAGCAACTCGCGCGCAATAACAATCAGTGGCTGAGTCATGAACATGGGTTCGAACCGGGGTGACGCCATCGACATTAACGAAAAATTATAAAATTAAAATAAACATAATTTAATAAAGATAATAATAAAAATAATGTTAAAAAGTAAACAATTACCGAATTTTTATAACATTTTTATTACAATAATCGTTACTGAACCTGTCCTCTTGGACCTGTCCTAAGACCTATCTTGTGACCTGTCCCAAGGGGCTAATTAACCACATTCAATGACAAGCCCATGTAAAAGTGACAGGTTCTTCTCATATAAAGTTCCGGAACTGGGACCGGTCACTAGCCCTGAGAACCTGTCACGTGACTAGTTTTAAACCGGTTCTCTTTAGTCTAGGGTACTTTGTATGGGGTGTACCACTTCCTCTGGCGCTAACTATGTTTTATATATAAAACCTGATAAGAAAAAATTGCCCACAAAATTTGAGGGCTCTCACCGTAATAGTTCTTTAGATATGCCAATAAGAATATTTGCTTTGTATGTACCATTTCTCTAGGTCCTACCCATCTCATTTCCATCAGAAATTATGAAGGTTTCTGAGAAAGTTATTCTCACAAAATTTTAAAACCTTTGCTTTAATAGTTTTTCAGATATACGATATTTAAAATCTCGTTGTTTTGGGAGTGTCACATCATCTGGTCCTATCTGTTCCATTTTCATTTTAAGTTTGGTGGTTGATGAGAAAGATATATCGCAATTTTACGACTTTTGATTTAATAGTATTTAAGTTATATTTTTTTTTTCGTATGGGAGCTATTAATCACCCTAAACCTATCTCAATTATGTAGATTGATAATAAAATAATTTCTACAAAATCTTAGGATTTTATTTTTAATAGTCCTTGTCCGTACCAAAGCAAATATTTATTTTCACATATAAATATTTGCTTTGTACGGGGGCCACCATTCCCCCTTCTCCTATCGAAAAATAAACGCGCTTTCGTAAACATTTCAAAAAAAGTTAAAATATAATTTGTGCAAAATAATAGATTTATTTTAAAGGATTACATTTTTTGTTTTAATTTACCTTATAATTTGGATAAATTTTCTGAAAATGATTAAATGTAAGGTAAATGAAATATTATTGTTGAAAAAATATTATAAAATAATATTATTTTTACGAAGTGATGGGTCGTACTGTACATAGCACTCCTTAAGAAAGGCAAATAGTGAAATAATTACGTGAAAATGGAAAAACACTTGATTTTATTGCGGAATTGCTTGGAAGGTCTCATCATTTCGTAAGAAACGCGATCAAGAGTTCTAAAAATATCTTTTTTTACTAACTAATTGATAAAATATTAAATCATGATTATGTAAATATTCATCCATTGTCTGAATAATGCGGCGATTTTAGACCCATTTAATCCTAAGGTATAGACGGACGGACAGACATTACCATTCTGCCAAAAAAAATTCTAAAATTCAAAAAATAAATTTTTTTACCTAATAATAAATATAAAAATAGATCCTCATTATTAAAATATTGATATCACTTCTCCCTGAATTAAGCGCCATTTTCGACCCTTTTACCCCAACGTGCGACGAGACAAAAATTAATTTGTTCGGGTAAGATAGTCGCAGAAATGTTAGATGACCAAATGGAAAGGAACTAGATGATCGTTATACAAAAAAGATTGTAAAACACGGCGGAGGAAGTATAATGGTGTGGGGTGAATTTTGTTGGCATGGTGTTGGCCCTCTTTATTAAATCACAAAAATAATGAACCAAGAAATGTACCGTGATATTTTGAAGGATATTATGCTACCCTATGTGGAGAACAATATGCCACCAGAATGGACTTTACAACAGGACAATGATCCTAAGCACTCCTCAAAATTTGTTAAATCTTGCCTGAGTGCTAACAATATATCTGTTTTAGAATGGCCTTCACAGTCACCGGATCTAAATCCTATTGAGAACCTTTGGGTTGAACTGAAAAGAGGTCTAGATGGGAAGACATTTCGGAATAAAAATCAACTTTGGAAAGATGTTAAAAAGAAATGGGAGTCAATTCCTATAGAAAAATGCCAAAAATTAATAGATTCAATGCCCAGAAGATTTCAGTGCATTTTAAACAATAATGGCATTCATTCAGGTTATTGAATTAACTTGGCATATTATTATAATATTCAATATTAGTAGAAAATTTAATTTGTTTAGTCTTTAATGAAAAAAATATATATTAGTTTAAGAAATATTGAATAAGTCTATTATTTTGAATCATAGGAAAATGAGTTTTCTTTTATTTTTTATTTAAATAAAGCCATAAAAAAACAAAAACATTTGTGGATGGTGTTCTTAAATAAATAAAAAATAAATTTAAATATCATTCATAATGGAAAATATTTACCAAATAAAAATAAGTCTATTATTTTGCACAGCACTGTATATAGATAGATTAACTTAACACTAATATTTCTATGAGATTTATGAACGATCAAGTAATTTTCGGAAGAGGGGTTTATATGGCAGCTATGGTTAATTATAAATGAAATTTGGCATACATCTTTGCGCCGATTTTTATTAAAATATAGTCATATTTAAGACATTTATGATCGTGAAACATTTGTATGAGGGACATTTGTATGGGGGCTAAATGAAATAGTGAACCGATCAAAACCAATTTCAATAGGATTTTTTCCTTGTATAGTAAGTAGAAGTATTTTCAAATGTGCGACAAAGTTTACATGAACTGCCAGCCAGACGAACATCGTTAGATCGAATTGATTCTGAGTCTATTGGTAAACTTTAAGGAGGGTGTTTAATAATTTAGTCTGTGCATTACAGCATAAACACATAATGAAGGTATTATGCATTTGTGCTGATGTTAGTTAAAAAAAAAAAAATTAAAAAAAAATTTAAAATGTTAAATTGAAATAGAACATCTTTTGAAAAAGTAAATATATTAAGGATACAAAAAATGCGATTTTTTCTAAAAATATTTGTAAGAAGAAATTTATAAATATAGTGAAGCCAAAGCTACACCATTGCATATATGAACGAAAGTAATTCTTGGAAGTTGGTCTACCATTTGATCTATGGTAAATTAGATTTATGAAATTTTAAGTGATTTTCGGTAGTGTTACTAATACGGTAGATATGGTTAATTATATATTTTTTTCTTTAATTTGAAACTATTTAAAAATAGTAAACAGTAAAAACAAAAATAAAAATAATGTAAAAACAAAATCTAAGAAATAAATCGGTTCCTATTACATTTTCCAAAAAAAGTTTTGAGTTTTTCTCCGAAATGGAGATAAAATTCCATTTATTCGATCCGTATTACATTTTTTTACGGAATTCATATATATCCACATTTTTTTATACCCACCATCAAAAAGATGGGGGGTATATTGAATTTGTCATTTTGTGTGTAACATGTCGAAGGAATCATTTAATACCCCATAAAAAATATATTTTCTGGGTCCTGGTTCGATTCTGAGTCGATCTAGCTATGTCCGTCCTTCTGTCCGCCTGTCTGTCTGTTGAAAGCAGGATATGGCTCGAACGGGACAACGTAGGGGGACGAAATTTGGCTTAAATATTTATCTTATATAAGGTTTGTTTGGTAAAATCAGTTAATAAACAAAAAAATTATGGGCTAAAAACGACACGCAGAGAAAAAACATGGTTTTTCATTGATTTAAATAATACTGTGTTCATGATGGCAACGTTTACGATTCTGTTTAATCATTCAATGATTACCCACAATCAAAATTTTAATATGGTTCACTGAATTATAATATGTATTTAAATATGTTTATATGAAATCATATTTATGATTAAATCGAATCATTTAGTCAACTCTACAACAATTAATTAATTACAAAACCATTAATTTCATTTTACAAATTTGGTTAATACTACAACCATTAAGCCATTAACTTTTAATGCCTTTTGAATACACATTTTTGTGTATCAGTCCAGTAGTTATAATTCTCATTTAGTTTATATATGAAAAAATATAAATTGACAAGTTTTGTTTTTATTCAGTATTATGAATGTACCACATATCGTGGTACAAAGGAATATTAATATGAAAATATGGGATCATATATGTATTCATATCAAATGGGATTTTATATACGATGAAATTAGTTCATATATATGATAAAATGGAATTAAATATATGATAACATAGGATTATATATATGATAAAATGGAATTATATATATGATGAAATTATTTTATATATATGATAACATGGAATTATTAAATGATAAAAACATAATGAAATTGAAAGCAATACTTAAGAAAAGTTATTAATAAGATTATGAACATTACTAATAAATTATAAATTGGAATCATAATAATGATTACGTACATATATACTTATTGTAACCTGGAATCATATAATACAAACATAGTATGTTTATGGTTACAGGAACCATATTTTTTCTTTGCGTGTAGAAACACAGTGTGTCCGTTGTAGCTTAATTTCATACTTTTCTGCTGATATCTCTTAAACAAAAGCATGTACAACAACGAAATTGTGTACAGATAGTTCGGACATCGACATAAATATGTAAACCATAAATGGGCGTGGTCCGCCCACTTTACCAACCTCCTCCTATATAAGATGAAACGTTAACAAAATTTTGTATAAAAAGTTCAAGGACCATTGCAAACTCGGAAACAAAAACGAAAAATATGAAGAAGTTGATGGTGGGTATATAGATTCGGCCGAACCGAATATAAAATTCACGCTTGTTTCTTTTAAGAACAAAATATTGACAAGTGGTTTTGTGGCAATTATGGTCCATCTTATACAGGTTTTATTTATTTTTCGCAAAAATGCACTAAAAAAGCCTTCCCATGAGGAAATAAAATTTTTGTTAATTTTTTTCTTGTACCTTGTCAAAGCGCATCGTTTGATTTCTTATATCAGAATCTCAAAAAAAAAAAAAAAAAACAGTTTTTCGTGATACTATAATGCAAAGATTACCCTGGTGGTCCGTAACAACGTTTGAAAAAGTATATAACTTCATTTGTTTTTCTTTCGGAAAAACGACAGAATAAGACATAGAATCCGATCGAAGATCCACTTGTTGTATTAAAATACCTAATACAAGCATTCAGTCATTGATCTACTATAAAGTCCTTGTAAGTGTTTCCAGGAGAATGGCACTTTAAGTAAGCAGATCTATTATTTATTATTTTTATTATAAACCGATAAGGAAAGCTACTGTATGATGGTCCTTTATCTGTGGCAACTTGTTGTGAGTCGATCTAAAAGTAGCGATTTCGATCTGAGATAAAAATTTAAGATAAAGAATTTGAAGATTGATTCTACCAAGACTCATGCCAAATGCGAGAAGTGTTTATAAAATTATTGAGTGTAGATCAATAGACAATTTCTAGGGTTTAATAGTACTTGGATTCGTAAAAAAGCAAGAAAAATGGGTGCCACAAGAATTGAAGATAATATGCTTCGAAAGGAGGTTTTGAACGTTTTTAATGTAGTTGCAGTGTCTTAAAATGAAATCATTTCTTCACCGAATTGTTACGTGCGATCAAAATAATTATCAGAAGCTCAGTCAATTAGAATTTAAGTCACCAAAGCCGAATTACCAAGGAGCCCAAGTAATGCTCTGAATTTAATGGGATAAGAAGTTATGCGCTGCTAAAACAGGATGAAACGATCACAATAGTCATGTGCCGAATACATTTGATCCTTATGAAAAGATCATTGAACGAAAATGATCCAGAATATAAGATCAAACACAAGTCCATAATATTCCGTCATGACTATGCTGCGTAGTTTCCATAAATTGTTGTAAATTTTGAAAACGTCCTTCCCATGAACAGGAAATATACATTAATTTTTATTAAAAAGCATTTGTATTATAAAATAATTAAAATATATCTAGTGATCCATGGGAAAATTAAAAATTCCTTAATAGATCCGCGTGGTGAATTATTGTGGGTGCTCCAATGCACATATGGCACTGGGATTAAATTAGTAATTTGGACATGAGAATATTTCACACAAGAACATATGCGGTCATAAGAAAAATGGTCTGGTTCTTCACACAGAATTAATGTTTATCAAATCACTGTCATTTTTAATTAATTTTTTATTTCATTATAAAAATTATTTTATTTTATTCAAAGTATTAAGAAAAAACTATTTTTTTTTTTTTTTATTTACAATTAAGCTAAATTGTTAAAGCTAGTTATTTTGGAGAAGCATTTTCTATCAGATTTCCAGAGATATCAGTTCAAAGGTCAACATTTTTAGTAACTAAGAGAACTTTACATGCAAGTCTTTTGATATTTTCTTTTATATAAATTTCAAATACATACTAAAATAATAGTAGTTTCCAATTACATAATTAAATGAAAAATATTTCATGTTTATTTCTTTCTAGTACAATGACACACAGTTTAATGACGCTGGATATATCGGGGAACAAAATGCAACAAATACCATATGAGGCATTACAAAAATTACATTCACTAACAAGGCTAGTGGCACAAAGGTAAGAATTTTAATCATTTTAAATAAACTGAATTAAAAACAAGGAGATAAAATCTCATAACATGTGACCCTTTCCTTTTCGCTACATTAGCAATTTGTCCAATACCACTTCCACAAACTAAGGATGATATTAACTTAATCATTGATCACACTTTCTTATCTATTAAAACTGCTAGTTCTTATAAGTCCGTTTCAAAATATTTCACGTTTTTTAATATTTTAATTCTTTTCTTCCAGAAATCACATAACTTCCTTAGATGTCAATTGGGAGGCTCAATATGATACTTTGCGTTCCTTACATTTAGCTGGCAATGATATAACAGAAGTGTCACCTTCCTCGCTACACGAAACATCAGCAGGTCTCAATCATCCTTCTTCAGCTGCCATACAAACCATAACGAGAGATGAGAATCTCAAGGGCTCACATATAACCTCTAATAGCATACCCGGCATGGGTCATTTGGGTAATAGTCATCAAACAGGCAAACCTTTTAATCGTTTGCAGAAACTTTTATGGTTGGATTTATCCAATAATAGGATTTATCATATAACACCAAATTTCCTACCTAGAAGTCTGATAACCATAGATTTATCGGGAAATCTATTGAGTACCTTTCCCCATCAACTATTCGAGCATTTATATGAATTGCGTATAATATCGTTGAGAGATAATCTATTGCGTGGTGTACAAAATAAGGAGCTAAGGCAGGTGCGCATGCATTTGGAGAAATTGGATATGGGTCAGAATTTAATAGAAGTTTTGGAGACAGATTGTTTTCAAACTAACTATTCGGATGTGCATATAAGAGCTTTGAATTTGGAAAAGAATTATATTAAAGAATTGCCTCGGGAGGTATTTAAGGAAATTGGTATTGTTCATTTGGTCTTGGCTTTTAATGTTATAGAGCGCATACATCTGCAGGCCTTTGAGGGCATAGAAGATAGTTTGGAGTATTTGGATTTGGAAAGAAACTATTTGAATTCAGTGCCGGGAGCCATAAGAAAACTCAATAGACTTAAGTATTTATACTTGACTTCCAATAATATTTGCCAATTGCAGAACTTGCCAGAGTATACCGAGCATTTGAGAGTGTTATCTTTATCGGGCAATAATTTCACCATGATACCAGTAGTGGGCTTAAAGAATTACACCAATTTGTCTTACTTGAATATGGGTTATAATTCTATAACTGATATACCTGAAGGTATATTTGCTGTAGATGGCTGGGGTGCTAATTTACAGACTATTTTGCTGAGAAATAATAAAATCACACATTTACATTTGGGTTCATTTGCCGGTTTGGATCAAATACAAGAAATATCTTTGAGCTTTAATGATATTAATATACATCATCCCATGGTGTTTGAAAATGTTTCGAAATCTTTGAAAATATTGGAATTATCATTTGCTGTGTTTCCGGCTAGAAGTATGGAATCCATAGATCCTTTAGATGCTTTGTATCCTCTGTCCCAGCTCATGTGGTTGGGTTTGGATAATAACAATTTGAAGTCCTTGAACAATGAATCATTTTCTAATATGAGGGAACTGTCCTATATCAACTTGGGTTTTAATCAATTGAAGTCGTTGCCCAAAGGTTTGTTTATACCTGAAGTCCACTCTCATTTAGTAGAAATTGATTTGGGTTACAACTCTTTGGATCGCATAGCAGCTCAAACCTTTTACAATTTGGGTGATTTGCAGACTTTGAATTTGCAATCGAATAAAATAAAAATTATAGAGAAAAATGCTTTTTATAATTTGGAGTTCTTGAGATATATAGATCTCTCTTTCAACCGTTTAACCAATATATCACATCAAGCTTTTACCATACTACCCAACTTGGCTTCCTTGGATTTAATGTTTAATAATTTGTGTTCATTTTCCTTGAAATCGTTTCACTTTGTTTCAAATACCACCACACCTTTAAAGCTGAATTTAACCTACAATCGCATAGCCTACTTTGAGGATCAATTGACTTCCTATATGTATATCTATCATTTGGATATGAGCAACAATTTACTTACACGCACCGATAGTTTTTCCAATTTGGCCAATACTTTAAGGTTCCTGAATTTGGCCAATAATGAAATACAATCTTTGGCCAATCATGCTTTTGGTGATTTGGAATTTTTGGAAATCTTAAATCTATCCAATAATAATATCACCTCCCTAAGGAGAAGAAGCTTCCAGGGTTTAAATTCTTTGCAAGAATTGGATTTAAGTTTAAATAAATTAGATCAGCTGCAAGTAGAGCAATTTTCTAATTTAAGGAAACTAAGAATATTAAAGATTAACTCTAACAAACTAAAAGCTTTGCCACGGGAAGTGTTCATGAATACCCGCCTAGAGTACTTAGACATCTCCGACAACCAGCTAACAGTATGGCCAGTGCCTGCCTTTTCGGATGTGGGTTTTACTTTGCGCAGCATACAAATGTCCTCCAATATGCTGGAGTATTTGGATTCTAGTATGTTTATCAATTCCCAGTTTTTATATGACATTAATTTGAGTAATAATAAAATCACCGTCTTGCCCGACAACACCTTTAGTTTTCTCAACAATCTAACCAATTTGGATTTATCAGCCAATCCTTTGGTCACCACCAATCTCAAAGAAATATTCTTACATACTCCTCGTCTACGTAGACTTAAAATCTATAACATGGGTCTCTACATATTACCTCAACTAAATTTACCTCTACTTTCCTATCTTGATGTAAGCGGCAACTATTTACAGGAACTTTCTTCCCTACATGAAATGCGCCAGCTGAGATTTGTTAATATCTCACATAATAAAATCGTTAATGCTTCCTGTGCCGTTGAACATTTACCCAACTCGGTAAGAGTTTTGGATTTAGCTCACAATCCTTTAAAAAGAATCTCCATACATGATATGGCCACCTTAAGACATCTCTCCGATCTTAATATTTTAGATGTTAAAATCATAAATCCTTTAGCCTTCAGCAAACTTAAATCTTTAAGGAAACTTCAACTTACAGCCCATAATAATCTAGGAGATATAGTGTCTCGTCTCCCTGGTCTACAAGAACTAAGATTACACTGCCTGGAACCCAATATAGGTCCTCAACTTTTGCAAAAACTCTCTAACAATACCAAACTTCAATTAGTGGAAATATATGGTGCCAATGTCCAGACAATATCCCCGGATGCTTTAGAAGGTCTAAGCCGCAACCAAAAACTGCAAGTGAAAATATCACATACAAAAATCTCCGACTTGCCTCCGGGTATATTTTACACTCTACGATCAGTGCCTCATTTATCTATAGATATATCGCATAATAAAATTAATGCCTTGGCGGCAGATAGTTTTTATCCCAATAAAACTTATTGGGATACAGTGGGTACACGCAGCATTATGGGTGGTTTGGATACATCACATAATCCTTTAGAATGTGAATGTGGCTTGGTGTGGTTTGGCCATTGGCTGCGGCGATGGCTAAGAGAATCGGCTCAAATTAAGGTCATACAAAAAGATGACATGAAGAAAATGGTGCAGGTAAGTTAATGAAATAAGAGAATTTTTGTTATTTTCTTTAGATCTTATAATTATTAATTTTAATTTAAAGTGTTTATTTTTTATTCTAAAACATTAAGTTTTTGTTTGTAGAATATACTATAAATTTAACGTTTGTATCCATTTTACGTTTTACTGTGAAAATATAGTAGTTTATTTTTCGTCTTTTATTTATCACACTTCCTACCTTCACTATCATTCATTTTCATTTGGGACCAGATCGATTTGTATAAAATTATGAAAAAAATCGATGACTATATATCCGCCTGTCTGTTGAAATCTCATTAAATGGAAGGCATACATCTTTTAGGTATTTAAAAACTGTTTAAAGTTTTTTCTATAACAAGTTGAAAATTACGAATTTACAGCTATTTTTGCGAAAAAACTTGAAACTCTTTTTGGGCTTAAGATTTCAATCGCTGGTAGGGAACTGAAATTGAAGGATACATACAAGGATAATATACATTCGTACTATATGTTGGTCATTCCAGTCATAATTAATTATAAATTTTCCCATAAGTTATTTATACTATGGTTTCCAACAGGTAAGACGTCTGTTTGTCCATTCGCCTTTTTCTTAAAATCCTCTTTATCTTCGATAACTGAGAGATACGTTTGGTTATTCAATATAAAAAGTTCGTTCAAAAATTTTCTACTGATAACACTGATCGACAAAATAATGCTTCCGTGAACAGAAATGATAAATACAAATCTGCTTTCAGTTTTTTATTTGAAATCATGATTTTTTTATTGGCATGTCAAATATCTTCCTATTGATAAGGCTAATAGATTCTCACGAAAATTATTTTCAAGTCATATTAATATTATTTTTATTTACGCAACATATTATTTTGTTTAATTTATTTATAATAATACAAATGGACGAAATGAAAATGTTTTCTTCGGTCATTTTTGATACACTTATGGAAACATTAAGCCTACTTTGTGAAAAAAATTTTCCACATTATTCAAAAGCATTAATAAATGACTTTGTTTACCCTACACCACCATAGGTGGTTGGGGTAATATGCGTTAGTGCTGATGTTTGTAACGCACAGAAAAAATATTTGGACTCCCACCTTAAAGTATACTGTTCGACTCAGAATCACTTTCTGAGTAGATTTAACGATGTCCGTCTGTCCGTTTGACTGTCTGTCCATGTAAACCTTGTGAACAAAGTACAGGTCGCAATTTAAAAGATATCTTGATGAAATTTGGCACGAATAATTATTTTGACACAAGGACGAAGCTTATTGAAATCGGTCTATTATTTCATCTAGCCCCCATACAGATGTCCTCCCGGAATAGGGGTTTAAGGATTCTAAATACCTTAAATATAGCAATATTCAAATAAAGCTCGGTACAAAGGTAAAAAGTAAAGTGTTGGTCTACAATTGGCCACAGTTCTAATTTTTAGTTCATACAGAATGGTATTGGGTATTATATTGTCGGTCTTGACCGACTATACCTTCTCTCTCGTTTTTTATTTTTGTCTATTTTGTTAATGAGATATCATCGCAAATTTGTGAATCAAAATTTATGCATTTATTTGAATATTATTTCCATATGTTGTTTTATTTGCAACAAAATTATCATTATGACCATAAAACAAAACTTTACATTTTTGCCTCATTTATTTTACAAATATCGATTTTACACGAAAACCACCAATTCTGATGTATGGGTGTTTAGTACGGTGGGAGGCAATGAGAAAAGGAAGTCGTAGGAATCTTCTATATAAACCTCAGAGATGTGCTCGATTGGCATCACAGGTGCCAGAAGAAGTACACCTAAGGCGACACTTTACATTATTCTGCATCTCTTAACCATTGAAGATCAATTACAGTGGGACATTCCAGGACGAAATCAGTCTCAGTGGCCATGCTCTAGCTCCCTCGGGGTCCACGGATTACATGTGCACTGAGATTGATTTCGGGAAAACTCCTACACTCATTATCCCAAATAGGGACCAATGGTCGGGCAAGGAGAAACTATTTAGTGGAGTATCTTAATATTCACTGATGGATCCGGTGCAGGTGTTTATCTTCTTGAAGAGAACATCAAGGAATCGTATAGGCATTCAAGTAGTTGTAGAGTATTCCAGGCAGAAATTCTAGGTATTTTTAAGGCCACGGAATTGATAACAAGGAAATTGAAAAGAATACAGAAGTAACTTTATATGTAGATAGCCAGGTGGCGCTAAAGGCCCTAGTCATTTTGTCAAGTCAAGGCTAGTTAGCGACTGTAGGAAGGCTCTTAGGAGATTGATGAGAGATTATCATATTAGACTCTGTTGGGTACTGGGGAATTGTGAGATAGCTGGCAATGAAGTAGTTGAAGCTGAAAGTGAAAGTGATGTTAAATAACCCCTAGTTTTTTACTTCAGATTAATTAGAGAGTGGATTCGGGAAAGAACCAATCATGCATGGAATAGCAGAACGGACTGCTAAATATGAATGGCCGAAACCTGATATGACGGATACAAATTTACTATTAGGCATGAAAAGGGGAAACCTGAAAACCATAATAGATATTTTGACAGGTCATTGCCCAATAGGGAAAGTGACAAGCAATTAGGAAAGAGGTTCCTTCGGTCTTTACAGAATGTGAGAATATAATGTGGAGCATATCATATGTCACTGTCAGTGACTACAAAAAAAAACATGCTTACTATGCTAAATAGCGTTTAAAAGTTATTGGACCTCAAAAATTTAATTTTTGCAATTTTGGCTTTGACTTTTTTTACGAATTTGTCCCATAACTTTTAAAATCGTTTAAATTTAGTTTCGTTTTAAAGAAAAGGGCCCAAATAGGGGCAATTGGCGATTAAATTCGCCCAACGTTAACGCTGATGCGTCTTCAAAATTGTCACCAGTACTTTGTACACAGACGGACAGTTATCGAAAAACTGACTCAGGAAATGAATAGTTTGCTTTAAAGTTACAGTTTAATCTAAGACCTTTTTAGGACTTTTTGAGATTGAAGACAAATAAAAATCGAATTTTGTAAGAAGGTACCAAAATTTTTATCATAAATTATTTAAGAAAAGTAAACATTTAGAAAATTCTACTATTTTCAAAATAAATAAACATTTTCGAACAAAAAGAACTATATTTGAAAACAATTAAATACAATTTAGCAAAAAATAAAAGAAAATCCAAAAAGATGAATAATAATAAGGTTGTACAAAGATGGATATATAATACAAATAGTTAAAAGACATTTAATTTTTAAAAAATTTGTTCACAAATATAATTTATCATATAATTTTTTAATAAAAAATCATTAGTTAAAATAATTAATTGTGTCACTTTAGCAAATTTTAAACTTTAAAAATAAAAAATAATATTAATTAAAAAAAAAAAAAAATAATAAATAAATAATTTTGTAAAAATAATACAAAAATTCTATTAAGAATAAATTTAAAATAATAAAATGCTACATTAATAAAATTTTTTAGAATTTTTCTCTATAATTTCATTTTTAAATTATTATATTTGTTTTCATTAAAAAACATTTTTAACCGTTAGCTACAATTTCTATTAAAAGCAATTTCAAAGATTTTTAATATCAAAAAGCGCGAATTTTATATTCGGCCCGGCCGAATCTATATACCCACCATCAACTTTTTCAAATTTTACGTTATATGGGAGGGGGCAGTAAAGTGGGCGGACCAAGCCCATTTTTTGTTTCCAAGTTTATATTGGTCCTTGAACTATTTGAACACAATTTCGTTGATTTTCACCTTATATGTTTTCCCGTTCGAGCCCTATCCTGCTTTCAACAGACGGACAGATGGACAGACGGATAGACGGATAGACGGACAGACAGACAGACGGACGGACATAGCTAGATCGATTCAGAATCTAAGCAGAACCCAGAAAATATATACTTTGTGGGATCTTAGATGATTCATTCGAAATATTACACACGGAATGACAAAATCAATATACCGCCCATCTTTTTGATGGTGGGTATAAAAAGAGAAAATATCAACAAAAACATTTTTTAAAATAACAAAAATTTTATTTTAAATTTATTTAAATTTATTATGTTTATTTTCTTTTCTTATTTTTTTTTTTACATTGAAAAGCTTCCCTTAATTTCAAGTGATTTACGCGTAAGCGTTTGTTTTATTTTACTTTAAAAAATACTTACAATAAATTTATAAAAATCTTTAAAATAAAATCCTTTATTTTTCTATTATTTTTCAGAGAGCTCGTGCCAATACCTGCCATGATCCCACCTCTGGCAAACAATTGCCCATATTAGAAATATTTCCTGAAGATTTACTGTGTCAAGCCAGTGCTTTAAGTAGTTCCAGTGAAAAACTTTTTCTTATATCATTTATGGTGATTATAGTGCCGCTATTTGGTATGACACTTTGATAATCTTAAAATTTTTGGAAAAAATACTATAAATAAAGCTTTATAAAGAAAGCTTTTAGTTTTCTTATTTAAAAGAAAAACAAAGATGTAAATTATGAAATATATTATTACTAAAAAAGAAGAAAAATTCAATTAACAAATTTAAAGAAAAATGGAAAACGAATTTCCTTCCCTGTGTATTTATTGTATAAATTAGTTACTAAATATTTATGTAAAGGAAACGAATGCTACAGTGTACAGTTTAATTAAAAAATATATAAAAATCACAAAAAAGAAAAAAAATTGTTAAAGTTTTATACCCCCCTAAAAAAAAATATAAGAAGAAAAAAAGAAAAAAAAAATAGTTACACTCGAAGAAATTAAATAAACTAAGTAATGTTATGCCATTTAAGGAATTTATTTCATAAGTAAATAAATAAAATTATTATAAATAATTCAAAAAAAAAAAAATAATAATTATTTAAATAATATTACAAAATAAAGCAAAAGAAAATAAAGGGCCATTGATTCCTAAAATACTTATTGTATTGTAAAACAATATACATACATAAATATATTAAATTAATTATAAATAAATTTAATTAGTTTATAAATAACAACACTTAACTATAATTAAAGTAATTAGTTTATAAATATAATTTAGTTATCCAGAAAATATTAAGAAATTTAGCCAAGCATTACAATAATAAATAGCAACAATATAAAGTTTAATAATAAATATTAATAAATTTGCAAGAATTGTATTTAACATGAAAACAATTATTAAATATAAATTACAACTTTGGCATACTTATAAATATAATAGAAATTAAATGTACAGCAGAAATATGTATGTTTTTCCTTAGAAAATGATTAGCAACTGTAATGTTTAATTATTGAGAAATAAGTTAATTTTTAATTAGGAATAATTATTTAAAATGTTATGGAAAATTTCTAACTTATTAAATTTTATTGGTTATGTTAAACATTTCTTTTGTTTTTAATACTATTAATCATATAATTTTTCAAATTTCGAATATTATTATTTGAGAACATTTTTAGGTATTTAAAAAATATATCAGGTTCCAAAACGATTGAACAATTATAAAATATTATGAGAAATATTTCTTTGAATGTAAACAGTTAATTTTCATAAAATGGTAAATATGTTAGATCACATAATACAACATATGACCACTATATTCGTATACATATCTAATTTTAATATGTTATGATCTGGTTTTATTACATTATGATATAATTTTCTCATACTGTGATTCAATTTTATCATATTATGATTCAAGTTTATCATAAAATAATTATAAAACTATTTATATATGATTAAAAAAAAAAAAAAATAACACAAATACATTAGCGTTTTCAAACTATACACATAGTTCCGGGTGACAAATTTTTTTGGCCAAAACTATATACATATATTTTTTGCATTGAAAACTGCATTTCTATCAATTTCTAATAGGTATATATTAACTTGTATTTTTTTCTTAACTCTTTTGTGACCAAAAAATAAAAAAGAGGATCACTCAATTTTTTTATTACGTATAATTAATTTTTTTAACTAATATTACGTTGTTTTCCGACTTCCTTCAAAATATATTGAATAAAAATTTAATTTTGTTTCATTTTCGAATAACCTATTAGCCAAACTAAAAAATATATAATTTTTTAAACAAAAAAAAAAGTTTTGACAAAATATTATTGAAGAATTAAACGTCTAACAAATCATTCTAATTTCAATTTATTGTTTCAAGCTGGTGATAATGCGAACATTTTTTTTTTAAATTTCAGTGAAGCACAGTGGTTCCAAAACGCTTTTTTTGGAAATAATTCAGTAACTAAAGAACCGTTAGAGGTATCTCACATGGTCACAGCTGAGGTGTTTTCAAGTTGATTTGGAGGAGTACAGACCCCTAACTGGTCAGGAAGGGACAAAGGTCTACCCACGAGCCCTATCCAAATTTAGTCAATTTTCACGTGACTAGTTTTGAACTGATTCTCTTTCCTCTAGGGGAATTTTATAATTATGATAATTTTAATGTTTAGAACATGAGCTGATCATAAACACTTTTGGAAAAGTTTTTAGATTTTTAGTAAAGCTTAGAAAATTACCTATTTTTAAAATAAAAATATTTTATATCATTTTAGAAAAGAAGATTTTGATTTTTGTCATACGCTTAAAAAAATTTTTGGATGAAAAACTTAATTATAAATAAATTATGTAATTCTTATGCTCTCTTACCTTCTAGCACATTGCATAAGAAAAACTTGTACATTTGTTAATGTTATAAGCAAATTGTGGTGAATTTTAAAAAAGTTTAAAAAAAAAATTCATTAAAATGTATAAAAAAGCCTTCTGAAGGACCGAAATCCTATGTGAAAAATTTTTAAAATATTTTAAAATGCATCGTATTGCATTAAAAAAGAATAATTATCGGAAAAAACTTATTGAAAATTTCTTTACAAAATTGATTCAATTTGCGTTTTTTTATTTTTTTTTTTTTTCATTTTTGCGTTTTTTATGTTTTTTATTTTGGTGACGTTTTCAATTTAGTGTTCATTTAATATTTTATTTTGGCAACTTTTTCCGTTAAGGTGGATAGTTTTTATTTTAGCGTCTTTTTTCGTTTGACGATTTTTTAATTTCAGCGTTTTTCCTTTCGTGCGATTTTTCCTTTTTTGGTAGTTTCTTTAGTTTTTGCGATTTTTTTTATTTTCGAAGCATTTTTTTACATTTGAAAGATTTTATTTTAGCGATTTTCTCTTTCTTTTTTGCGATTTTTTCTCATCTTGTTAACTTTTTCTACTTTATATTTCTAGATTTAAAAGATTTATGTCTTGTTGTATAGGTGAAACAATGAAATAAATAAATAAATAAATAAATAAATAAATAAATAAATAAATAAATAAATAAATAAATAAATAAATAAATAAATAAATAAATAAATAAATAAATAAATAAATAAATAAATAAATAAATAAATAAATAAATAAATAAATAAATAAATAAATAAATAAATAAATAAATAAATAAATAAATAAATAAATAAATAAATAAATAAATAAATAAATAAATAAATAAATAAATAAATAAATAAATAAATAAATAAATAAATAAATAAATAAATAAATAAATAAATAAATAAATAAATAAATAAATAAATAAATAAATAAATAAATAAATAAATAAATAAATAAATAAATAAATAAATAAATAAATAAATAAATAAATAAATAAATAAATAAATAAATAAATAAATAAATAAATAAATAAATAAATAAATAAATAAATAAATAAATAAATAAATAAATAAATAAATAAATAAATAAATAAATAAATAAATAAATAAATAAATAAATAAATAAATAAATAAATAAATAAATAAATAAATAAATAAATAAATATCTAAATATATTTCATAATGCATAAGACCTAAAAAAAATAAATAAATTTATTCAAAGTATTAAATTAATTTATATTTTGTTTATCACTCTCTCTGTCTCTCTCTCTCTCTTACAAATTCTAACTCAATTAGAAGTAAATTTGATCAATTATAATTTCTAAAATACTGAATGGATTTTAATGAACTGAATTTATATTTTGCCCGTCTATTGCAAAAAAGATTTTCAATGGTGTATTTTTTATTCGATTTCGAATACTATAAGCATAAAATTTATAAGAAAAAAATATGTTTGCCTATTAGTTATATAAAAACATTATCAACTTCCTTAAGGCTAAAAATTTTTTTATATGATTTCAAAAACATTACATCTGAATGTTTTCATTTCCGTTAGCAGAACCATTTTTAAATCAGCTCTAAATGTGCAGATTTCTTTTGATAGCATTATCAAAATTTTCGCTATAAAAAAATAACTTCAAGATATAACAGATCTTACATCATCTCTTTTTCGTTCGTGGATTATTAAGATTTTATTAAAATTGTATGTGTAACAAATTCTATATAATTATTTTCATCCAATTTACTGATTTCTAATTTTAAAATATTAAAAAAAAAAGTATATATGAAAAAAGAAGACAAAATTCTAATTTAATTGTTCAAGGATTATTGGAACTGTTTAAAAATTAAGCTGTAAGCTTAGAATTCAAAAGATAATAATGTATCTTATAATAAATTTATTAAAATTTTAAAAATCTTGATTTAATTTTAGTTTAATTATTTATTTTTTAAGTCTATTTTCTCTTCCTTTTATTAAAAAAACATTTATTTTAAAAAGACAATCGTGATACTAATTGTAGAACAAAATATATAAAAACAAAAAAACTATTATCTAATAGTTTTAAAATTAAACTATAAAGCAAAAAAATAAATAACTATATTAATAAATAAAAAAAATAATTTAAGCAAATAATACTCTATATAATAAAAGTAGAAACTATAAAAGAATTTAGCATAATATTTAAGAAAATTTCACATTAATATTAAATTTATTAAAAAAAATATATATATGATTTTCCTTTAATTTCAAATAAATTCTCTAATTTTTGTAAAAAAAAAGTCTGTGTTTTATACACAACAAACTTAATTCAAAAATATTATTAAGTGAAGCAGTCGTTTTTTCTACGACTTTGTTCTTTAGCTGAATTTATAAAAAAATATATTCAAAATTAAGTTTTATTGTTTGTACATAAGTAATAAATATATTTAAAGAAATTAACAAGAAAAAAAAGTCCAATTTTAAACAATAAACAAAAATCATGAAAAAAAAAAAAAAAACATTAAATAAATATATTTAATTATCAACTAAAAAATATATTTAAATACAAAAGAACTGATGCATTTATATTAAATTGAACGAAGTTACTGCAGATTTCTTTTATTTAAAAAAAAAAAATAATTTCTTTGTAAATTGTATTGTTTTTAAAGGTATTTAAAAAATTTGTTTTAAAATTATTCTTTCTTTAAAGAGATTTTGTTGACTTTTTAAATTTAAATTAAAAAAAAAATCTAATAAAAATAGCATACTTTTGGGGTTTATTATAAATTACATTTTTTTAATATTATAAAATCTGGCTTATTTTATTGAATTATTTTTATTTCTATAAATATGTTTCAAATATTTGATTAAAACAGCAATTTGAATAAATTGTTATTATCTCTATAATATTTCTTATTATCGGTAATATGGCCCCTGAAAATATGCTTAATATTTTGGATATAGTCTAATTTTTATAAAGATTGTTAATTATACTTTTTGATTATTAAATTCAGTTTAATAAAATATTTTTAACTTTTTAAATATTTATTAATTATATAAAATTTTTCTTTTCTAAAATTAAAAATAAATTTTGAAATAAAAATATACATTTTTAAATACCAAATAATTCTTTATTTAAAAAAATGAAGCATACATTTGGGGTTAATTTTTGAATTATAAAATTTTGATAATTATATCGCAAAATGGTCTCTTAATTTTTCTATATCTATATGCTCTTACATGAGGAGAAGAGAATCATTATATATTATTTTTTTATATTTTTAATACTTTTTTAAGCAAATTATTTTAATATTCAATTATAGTTTTTATTACAGATCATAAATTGTTTAAGATATACAGATACTATGAACATACACAAATACAGAATGTGAAATTCAAGAGCGCCGATCCCTGCTTTACATTGATTTTATAAATATGTTTTTAATATTTTATTAAAACAGCAATTTTTATAGGTTATTATTTTCCTCAATACAGGCAATTTGGTCCCTTAAAGTATGCTAAACATTTTGTATGTTGAAAATGAAGAGTACGTAGTTAAATTTTCATAAAGTTTTTTAAATATACTTTTGAGTTATTAATTTCAGTTTTATAAAATATTTTTAACATTTAAAAAATTTATTTTAATTTTGTTTAAAATTTTTTTTATTTTAATTTTATTTTTTTAATTTTTTTAAATTCAATTAATTTTATTTTTTGTATAACAAGCATACACTTTTCAAATTCATTTATTTTATATTTTGTATTATATATAAAAGAAATAATTTTTTATAGCAGTTAAAGGAAAACACTTTGTAAATAATAAGGACACAATATAATTAAAATAAATTACACGAATTTTTAACCAAAACAAAAAAATAATAAAAATAGAAAATGTATAATTAAAATAAAATAAAAGCATGTGAATAATAATTATAAATTAAAAAATAATAAATGAAGAAAAAAACAAAAAACCAAGGAAAAAATAAAATGAAAAAATATTAAATATTAAAAAATATATGAAGTTTTTATTAAGGGTCCAGATATAATAGAACAGCTAAAAAATTTTAAACTAAAAAAAAACGTAAGTAAAATTTTTAAACTATTTTTTCTTTAAATAAAATTTCTATTTAATTTCCTTTTAAGTCTTTATAACACACACAATTTTAAATTTAAATGTTTCTCTTTTTTCAAAATAACTTACCTCCTAAATGTATACTTTATATTTTTTCCCCAACATAATTTAAAAATTCCCTAATTTTCGTTTCAAATTTCTAAACAAAAACCACAAAATTACCAAATAAGCTTTATTTTTCATTAAATCTCAGACCCCCCAAAAATATTTTATTTCCTCACATATTTTAACGAATATGAAACCGTTTTGTTAACCAAAAGGTCAGACAAATGAACAACTTGTTCACATGATATATATGAGCCATACATACCATACAATTTCTGAACTCATTTAAAATCTCATTAAAAAGCAAAAGCGAAACAAAAATAAATGTTTGTTAATTTTAAGCTCATGCTTAAATTAAACTCACAGTTTTATTTTATAAACAAGATTTATATACAAATACCATACACACATATATATATATATAAATATAAGCATACAAATACCTTCATCTACATATAAAGTATATATAAGCCTTTTTTCCCACTCACCAAAATATTTCGTAAAGCAGCTTTTTTGAGCTGGATTTGTTCGTAACCTTTTTACTCTTTAATATATGATATTTTACTCTTTACAATTACACATGCAAGCACATTGAGGAAGACACACAGACAATTTTGCCTTTATTAAATATGTTATAAAGAAACCTCAAAAATGTTTTTAAAAAGTCCTTTTTTTTGCTTGTTGGTTGGTTTGCATAAAGCCTCCCTAAAGTATGCTATTATATAAAACAAGAGTTAAAAATATTTAAATAGTTAAAAAGGAAAAATGTTTTAATGTCTTTTTATTTGTTTCATTTATACATATATTCTTTATAATGTTTTCTTCAAACGTTAAATATATATTTCACTTATTTTACCAGTTCATTTTGTGGTTTCAGTTTAAGTAATTTGTTTATATAATATCTCTTATTTTAAAGCCTTAATGTAGGCAAAAGAATTTGCATATATAATTTTTATTTAATTTATTTTTTTAAGAGAGATTTATGTTATAGGAAATATTTACTTATAAAGAACATATTATTTTGATTTTTCTATTATTTGACTTTTATATTTTATTTTAAATTAATAATTAAATGTAAATTATTTGTCATATTTAATATTTGCATAAATTATTTTTTTAAAAGAAGTATACATAATTAATTAATAAATGAAGCATGCTTTTAGTATAATCTCTTTATAGAATTATGTGTACAATTATAAAAAGTTAATTTATTGAATTTATTTAATAATTCAAATGTGTTTTTATTTGATATAAAAAAAGTTTTTAAGAAAATATTTAATTTTTATGAAATTTTAAATATTTCTCAGCAAAAACTTGGTAATGACATGTAGTTACGGATGTAGTTACTTTGCAATGACAACAAAATACTGTCTGCATTACATAGAAATTGTTTAGTAACTAATTATTTATAACCCGACTGTAAATAATTATTTATTATCAGACTTTAAAAATATAAATTTTTATTGATTTTTATTATGCAGTTACCAATTCATATATTTGAAGAAGGGATACATAAATGAAAGGCAAAATTTGAGTATGAATTAATTTTTAATCTAAAATAGTTTATTTTTATTATATGGTTGCTGTTAAGATTTTTAAATTAAAATTTAAGAAATCTTTTTACAACAGCAAAAAAAAAAAATATATCCTTACACTTAATTACTTTTTTATAACCTAGAATATAACTAGTTCCTATGGTTATTACTAATCATGACTTCAGTAATGCTTTAAAATCAATGCGCTGTTTAACTGCTTGAATGTAATTAGTTATTGAAATGACATCTAAGTAATGTATAGGGTAAGTAGCTGCCTCTAATGTCATCACCGTGTTAAAATAATTAGTTATTCAGCTAATGTGTATGTAGTAGGGAGCTATTATATTAGCTTCTTAAATCATTATTTTTTGGCTGGGTTTTTGGCTGGGTTTGTTATAAACCTGGTAATGGCATGTAGTTACGGATGTAGTTACGTTTCAATAACAAGAACATACTGCCTACATTACATAGAAGTAGTTTAGTAACTACTTATTAATAACCCGATTTCTAATTATTTATTTATGATCAGAGTTTTTGAAAAACCATATATGAAAGCAAAAAAAGTGAAACATATATTTTAGATACATCATTGGGATCAAAGGTAAACGTTTTTTACGTTAATAACTTTTTTTAATTAACGAGTTAAAATCTTTTTCACGTAAAATTTTGTATCACCAGAAAGATTGATTGGTTTCAAATTTATGGCTATTTTAAGGAAGTTGGAATGGAATATCATATACATATATGTACTAAGACAAAAAGATATACAGTGTTTATCCATCTGTATGTATTTTTATGAAATTTTTTCTATAAGTGCATAGCTTTTCTATTTAAAAAATTTATTATATGTGTTCTCTTTCCTCCATTAAATAAAGATACAAAAAAAAAAAAAAAAAATAATAGTTTTATTGCAATTCACAATAGAGCTTCCGATATATACATATTTGGAAAGAGTTATTGAACAACTTAAAAGTAATTAGTTCTTGTAATGATATCGAAGTAATGATATAAGGTAAGTAGTTGCCTCTAATGTCATCACCGTGTTAAAATAATGGGTTATTCAGCTAATGTGTAAGTAGTGTAAAACCATTATATTAGCTTCTCAACTTATTACCTGGCGACCAAAGTTTTTGCTGGGAATATTTGTCAAATTACTTCCTAGAAAAAAAAAAAAAAAAAAACGTGCAAATAAAAAAGAAATAAAATTTAATATTATAAATTTCTAGAAGTATTAGAAGAAAAATATTTAATAAAGTTCAAATATTCTTAAATTGTTGTGTACCCCTAGATGTGTTTTGTATAGATTTTTTATTAATCGTTTCACAATTGGCATTGGGCAAAAAATTAAAAAAATTCCAAAACAACAAAAATTAAACGTTTATGATATTAATGTTGAAAAGTAGTGAAAAAAAGTGATTTACAACACTTCACACTGCATAAATTTTAGCAGCAGCAGCGGCAGCGTCAGTAACAACATACTGTTAAATCAAAAAAATAAGAAATATCGGGGAAAAATAATAAATAAGACAGCACACAGTGGTTCCAAAACGCTTTTTTTAGAAATAATTCTATAACATTTGAACCGTTAGACATATCTCACAGAAAATTCACATGGTCAGAGCTGAGGTGTTTTCTAGCTGATTTGAAGGGTAGTGGGTAGTCCCCCGAAGTTAATCATCTCGGGTATATAATTTTTTTGAAAAATCGCCTAAAATTCATTTATGATATCTATATATAGATAGTCCTTGTAAATCTCTAAAATACGCTTACATGTATAGGTTATCTCTTTTAGTTTAAGAGATATTCAGGCTGAGTTGAAGGGTAGTGGGTGGTCCTCCGAAGTTGGCCATCTCGGGTATATAATTTTTTTGAAAAATCGCCAAAAATTCATTTATGATAACTATATATAAATAGTCCTTGTAAATCTCTAAAATACGCTTACATGTATAGGTTAGTTCTTTTAGTTTGAAAGATATTCAGGTCCAAATAAATTTTTACTCTATTTTTAGCCTTGGTTTTTTTTTTTTTTTTTTTTTGTAATTTGGCGAGCTTAACATTTCTCCCAAATTTTTTTTTCTTAAATATTCTCCAGATTCCTTACTAAATTCTAAATAATATTGCTGCAGGAATCATATAAATATATGATTCCGTTAAAAAGTTTTTTTAATCTCAAATTGGAACTTTAAAAAAAGTTCACTTTTTTGGCTTTTTTCCCAAAAAGGTGGCAATATTTATTCAGTGATAAAATTAGTTTTTTGTTCTAGGCCTTGTAATTTTGTTAATGTTTTTAAAACAAATCTTAATGCAAATGAGTGTAAAGTAAATACAGAGTAGCTTGGGGCAAAGGTCTGTCCACAAGCCCTATACAAACTTGGTGAATTTTGAAAATTTTGTTTAATTATTTTTGTTAAGTACTCTAATTGCAAAGCTATGATCGATTTAAATCGTTTATTTTAACTATATACCTCTTTATAAAAGTAAATACCCAAAAAGTATTGTCTGACGGACGCCCCTTATAACGACAGGGTGATCATTTTAATGAAAAAGTAAATATTTTAAACATGTTTTACACGGATAGGGATTTTGGGTATTTTTATGTAAAAAAGTGGGATTTCTTTTAATTCTTTAATTTTAAGACAAGCTTATACATATTATACTGAAATTTCAATAAAATATCTTTATTCGTTTAAATTTTATGAAATTTTAAATATTAACTTTATTTAAAATGAAATTAAAAAAAGATTCGGGTGTGCCGAATTTTTGATACCCTTCACCATTTTACCATATTACCGACATCATATTATCATCTTACCGACAAATAATAAAATTTTCGCCTTAACGTATGCTTTCATATTTTCACATTTATAAATCTAAATTTTTTTCCCAAACTACGAACATATGAATACGAAAAACAAGCGCGAATGTTATACTCGGCCCGGCCGAATTTATATACCCACCATCAAGTTTTTCAAATTTTACGTTATATGGGAGGGAGCAGGAAAGTGGGCAGTTTTT
Organism: Protophormia terraenovae; assembly: GCA_951394005.1. NCBI lineage: Eukaryota > Metazoa > Arthropoda > Insecta > Diptera > Calliphoridae > Protophormia > Protophormia terraenovae. Next base: position 11,647,844 of record OX596074.1, on the reverse strand, counting down.
GTTTTCGAGTTTACATTGGTCCTTGAACTATTTGAACACAATTTCGTTGATTTTCACTTTATATGGGAGGTGGGCGGTAAAGTAGGCGGACCACGCCCATTTTTGGTTTCCGATTTTATATCTTTTATTGAAGAAATATCAGCAGAAAAGTATAAAACGGACACCCTGTGTTTATAGTTTTTAGCCCATAACTTTTTTTGTTTATTAACCGATTTTGCCCATTTTCAATCCCAAACAAACCTTATATAAGACAAACATTTGTACCAAATTTCGTCCCCCTACGTTTTTCCGTTCGAGCCCTATCCTGCTTTCAACAGACGGACAGACGGACGGACATAGCTAGATTGACTCAGAATCAAACCAAGACCCAGAAAATATATACTTTGTGGGGTCTTATATGATTCCTTCGACATGTTACACACGAAATGACAAAATCAATATACCCCCCATCTTTTTGATGGTGGGTATAAAAACAGTCATTGCAAGCATTGCTTTACAAATATAAACAACAATTGAATATTTATATATTTTTGTGTGTATGTATGTACATATATACAAACTGACTGCATATACAAACAACAAGAACTACAATGTTAATCATTATATTACTGCTGTTGCTAACTAAACTACTTGCCCATACAAAAAAACAACAACAATGCTTAATATAAATATTTTTCTGTGTATTTATATTATTAAAATTTTTTTTTTTTAGATTTTGGTCCATAACTTGGTTATTTATGAACCAATTTGGTTGATTAGAAAAACCGAAATTTTATAAAAATATTTATGACCAACCTGTTTAAAAGCGAAAGCCGTAGCTTATATATATAACTTCAAAAAGTCAAAAAAATGCTTTTTTGCCAATATCTGGGATATAATGGAACGATTTTTTTTTTTTTTCAGAAAAAAAATTTAAAGAAAGATTTTGAATTTTTCGTGCAAAAACGAAGTCGCTAGCTTGTATAGGAGCCGAGAAAAACCGACAACAAATACGACTTTTTGGGAGTATCTTAGTTTTTGCCGTTATCTCAGTTATTTATTAACCGATTTTGCTCATTTATATTAGCGATTTTCTTAGGAATATTTCCCACACTTTGATGTATAAAACATATATATCCGATAACTGGGGCTTTCTAAAAACTGATTTCAACAGACAGACGGACATCATTATATCGACTTCCCTATCAATAAGGATCCAGAATATTTATACTTTTTGGGGTCTTAGATGAATATTGTAGAAATTACAAAAGGAATGACAAACTTATATATACTCTTTACACCTGTGGTGAAGGGTATAAAAAAACAACCGCAAATATGCGAATATTTAAGTCTTGCCAGAAATTCTGCAATTAAAAGAAGCAGTGTTTTTTGCACCAAAAAAAAAAAAAAAAGACAATTAATATAAAATTGTGGAATACGATGTTTATTATACAAGAAGTTCGATTGTATGTTCTGTACATCACGATCAGTTACTATAAATAATGAACTTTAAAATATTATTAATGTTTCAATTTAGACCCAACATTGCCAGATGAGGGAATTTTTTAAAATATTGGGAATTTGAAAATTTTTAAAACTTTTAATTAGATAAGGATTTAAAGAAAATTTTTAATTAAAAAAAATGCGATATAATTTCACTATCGACTAATTACCTTTTTGTAGGAGATATTCAGATACATTTTTTTTTTTTTCTTTTTTTTATCGAAAATTTTTAACAAAATATTCTTTTTATCCAAAATATTCGATAATATATATTTTTTTTTATCCAAAACTCGATTAGTTCTCTTTTTATACAAAAAATGTGATAAATTTTATTTTTATCAAAAAATTTTAAAAGCTTACAAATACATGAGTCAACGCATCTTCGCTCCCTGATAAAAATTTCAAAATTTGGGTCTGATAGGATTTGTGGGGCGAAAAGTTTTATAAGTAAGCCCTATTATAATTTTCTACTTCGTTTGGAAGATTCTGTCCCTTTTATGACAGAAATGTCAAAATCTGGCTCCGTTAGGATATACAAAATTTTATAAATAAGCCATAAATAAGCTTCAGAAAGCTCTGGATAGAGAAAAAGTGCTTAAGAAATTATATATAGAAGAAAACTGCGGTCTCTGAATTCAGATGTTATATATACATTAGAGTGTCCCGTTGGCAAAAATTTTGTAGGAAGACCCCTCAAACGATGTGTAAAAATTAGCTTATTATGGGAAAAATATTAAAAAAATTTTTTGAAATTGATCTTCAGTTACCTACCAGCGATTGAAAGTCACAAGTCTTGAACATTTGGTCCAAAAAATAGTATTGAGTTTTGTCTTGAAATGGGTAGCATAAAATTCGTAATTTTTAGCCAATTAAAGAAAAAAAAATGTTAAAAAAGGTTCTCAAAAATTTTGGTTCACTAACCGTCATTTAAGTCCGTCATGCAAAAAAATAAAAAAATTCGATATTTTTCTTAAAATACGGTAAGAATTTTAAAATAAAGTTCTCTGTATGGCTAAAATATTAAAAATTTGCATTGTAGTAAGTACTGCTGAAAATATATAATTTTCCAAAATTTGTAAAAAAAGTTGTTCATCAAAAAGTCTTCTAGCAAAACAAAATGCCATGGGAAAATTTTTTTTAATATTTTTTCCACAACTAGCATAAAATTACGATACTTTTGACACCCATTTGGATTAAAAAATCTTAACTTTTTTTTGATTTTGCAATCGCTGGTAGGGAACTAAAGTTTTAAAATTTTTTTTTGTTTTAAGCTAATTTTTACGCAACGTTTTTTTTTTTTTTTTCACAAAATATAATTTTTTTACTAAAATGTAAGTCTTCGTTAATAAGAACAGTATAGAAAAGTAATTTCTTGACTGAAGTTTTTGATCACAGTACAAACGAGATAGGAATTTCCCACAAAAATATAACTTTTTTTTTTTTTTTTGTTTTAGTGTTTATTTAAAGAGCGCGTTCGAAAAAATCTTAACATATATAATATTCAATAACTTGGAAACGGAGCTTTGATTATTTTTTTTTTTTTATTTAATTGATAATTTACTACAGATTACAGAAAAATACAACTCTTACAGTTCTAGCCACTACTGATAGTTATTTCAGTTACTTTTTTGGAACAGTCTGCCCATCTCCTTTTTAAATCTTTTGTCCTCTTCGATTCTCTTTTCACAAAAGTCAAATATATCTTCACTGGTTTTGCTACGGACAATTTAGACGATTGACGATTGACTTTCAATATGCTTTCAATTTTCTGGCCTTCCCAATATCATGTGGACCTATTTTTCTTTATATGTTGTCAACTCTGAATTAGCTTTAAATTTTCACACCAAATAGCCAATGCACTGAGCTAATCGGTCTGCTTTTCTTCCAGATGTGTTTGGAGTTCCTTTCAATATGCTTTAAATTTTCTGGCCTTCCCAATATCATGTGGATCTATTTTTTTTTTCCTAACCAAGTTCCCTATCAATGGTAAAATTCTCCTGATACTGTTTAATAACACTAGAAACAGTTTGACGGCAGAAATTTAATTCTGTGTCCAATTATTTGTAGGACCTATTTGGATTTTTTTTCAATATTTTTATAATTTGTAGCAAGTACATCTTTTAGGCTCTAAACAAGCACAAAAATATAACTTTTATAGTTCTAATCACTACTTGTGGACCTGTTTTGGTAGAGATTTGCTAGTTGTTTCAGTTACTCTTTTTGGAACAGTTTGCCCTCTCCTTTTAAAATCTTCGATATAATTGATAATTCGATAAATTGACGCAGCTTCTGTGGCAAAACTTTTATATTGTAAATGCTCGAGGCAATGTTATAGATAAGTTTAAGACCCAAAAGCAGAAAAAATTTCCTAAAAAATTCCTGGTATAACAAGCTTTTTGCAGATGCGGCAAAACAGTATAGTCATTTGTTACATTCGGCTCTATAAATACCAAAATATACATCAAAGAATATTTGCAAAAAACACTTCTTCTTTTCACAAGAGAGCACAACGTGTCCACACATTTTTGGCCCGATTTGTTATCATGCCACTACGGTAAGAAAGCTCTTGTGGTACCAAAACAATAACATAGTTTTTGTACCAAGAGAGCTCAATTTTCCAAATTGTCCATAGCTTAGAACAGTGGAGAGATATTGAGCTCTTGTGAAAATAAATTGAAGAGCTCAAAAAAGGTGTCTCAAAATACCGAAGATGTGCACACTGTTCCAAAAAAGTGACTGAAGCGACTATCAAATCTCTAACGGAAGGGTTACCAAAAATTGTCCACAAGTTCATAAGTAGTAGTTAGAACTATAAAAGTTATATTTTTCTGTGATCTGTAATAAATTATCAATTAAATAAAGGAAGAATGAAAACTCTAAGATCAACCGTTTTCAAGTTATTGATTATTATACATGTTAAGATTTTTTCGAACGCACTCCTTATTCCTAAATATTATGAACTAAAACCAATGAAACAAATTTTTGTATATTTATGTACAAACTTTTTTCTGTGTATATAATTATTCTACATTGTATTTACAAACATATTTATTAAACAATAAAACCCTTCATAAATATGCTAATTTGTTACTACAGTTTTACAAAACGCTACAACTTAACTTTAAGCATCTAATAAATCTCCATCTTATTTAACATTTTATTTAGCATTTAAAGAAATAGTAACTCATAATAATATGCTTTTATAATAAACTTCAACTGGCCCCCAAGTAATAGTTAAAACAAATTTTCACACATAAGTGGTAAGTAATTGCTCAGGGAATGTTATAATTAAGTGACAACGGGGAATCTAAAGGGAACTAATATTATAAAAAAAACTATCAAGATGGCAAAAACATTTTGTAGCGTTAAAATGCAAGTAGCCACAAGTTTTTATGTATAATAAAAGGGGTATAAAGATAACATATTAGTTAGTAGAGGGACGAGCTAAAGAAAATGAAACTAAATGGAAACTAATGGCAGCTTATTAAAACCCATCATTGTTAAGTGACCCTCATATGTGGGTGACCTTACTAAGTAAAAGAAGTTGTTGTACATACTTATAGGAGAAACTTGGGAAACATGAAAAGTAGCTGTAAAGAGGGCTTAAATAACAATGTTGAATGTTGTTAGTTACTTTAACTAAAGAAAGTTTATAGAAGCTTTTAAAAAGAGGTAAGTTTAAGAATAGGAAAATTAAAAAGAAAAAGAAAAACTTCCAATTGAGCACTTAATAAGAAAAACAGCAGGTGTTAAAAATTACATTAAAGGAGAAAACAAAAAAGTTTGTTTTTGATGGCAATACAACAAGAAACAAGACAAAGTATGCAAGGGAATTTAATGCAATTAAAATACCTTGAAGATAGACTATAGAAAAAAATGATAAAAAGATTAAACAGTTACTGTTAATACAAACTAAAATTAAATTTAAATAAATTTATATTTTTAAAAATTTTTTTTAGTTTATTATGTAATTTTATAATTTTTTCATTTTATTGATTTAAATATAATTTATGTGTGAGCTGTAATACCAATATCAATTATTTTTTTTTAATATTTTAAACAATCGTATTTTCTTTGCAACTAATTAAGGATTAAAATCACAACATAACGATTATTAAAGCATTAATTTTAATTGTTTTAAAAATAAAATGTAATTTTCAAAATTTCATAGCCTACTTTAGAGAGCTTTAGCTAAATTACACACACATTAAATAAAGCATACATTTAGGAGGCTTTGTTGTTTAAATATTTAAATCTAAATCATTTAAAATGCTAAAATTATTTATAAATTTTAAATGTTTTATAAATATTTATTCTTTTATTTTCACAATTCAATTTTATTATGCTGCTTATTAGTTATATTGTTCAAATAGTTACATACAATTTAATATAATCATCACGATTATCAATTGTGTCGCTAACAATGCTTCAATTATATTTTTTAGTAAATGCAATTAAATTTGTTAGAAATATATATAAAAATCAAAATATTTATCACAACTTTTTTCCTACTGAATATGTATCCCTAAGCGTTATGGGCTCTAACCAATTTATTTAAACGCTAAACTAAAAAGCTCTTAAATCATACTAAATGGCTAAAACTGTCATAGACGTTATTGTTTTTGGCAAATAGAAAGAGGGGCTAATAAATATTTGTGTGTTTTTAACCAACATATCATGCTGTTTTAGCTTGTTATTGTATCCACGACCCAAAAAAGTAAAATGTTTTTGTATATAAGACCATGTTTGTATGTGTGTCAATATTTGTGTTAAATTCTCATGGATCATGATTTTAGGCTTATTCAGTTTTATGTTGTATGAAGCATGTAATTACATTTAATTTATGTGTTAATACACACATACCAAAAACAACAGCGGCGGCAACAAAACAACAACAGCTACTTTATACATACCAATAACATCAACAGCCTTTGGGGAAAAATTTAAAGCGACAATTTATGAGATCAATGGAATACAGCATTACACAGGCTGAGAAGAAGGCGTGAATTTTAAGCAGAAAAAAGTAAGCTAGACTATAAATTAAAAATATGTTTTTTCTACAATTTAAAATAAATTTAAATTGTTTTTAGGTAGAGTAAACAGAGTGACAAACATTAAAAGAAACATATTTTTTAAATTTATAAAAAGAAATTTTCAAAAATACAGCTACGTGCAACTAATTAGGGACAGTTTCAGCTAATAGTAGGTATGGGTTTGTATTAAATTCTGTAAATAAAAAAATGTATATTTTTGACACCATTTGGGTAATGCAACTTAATTGCAATATTACTTACATATGACAACTCTGTTTTTACCGTTATTTCTGTGTTGTGCCATCATTTAATAATTTGTGATAACTAATGATCGTATACTTAGCCGCCTCCAGGGTCTGTTTACGGATCCACAAACCTTAAGTAATAAGACGTTTGATTTACACTTTCTGGGGGTTAATATAATTATTATCTTTATTGAATATTTATTTATTTATTTCAAATACAAAACATTAATTACGAGAGAATAACTACGACAGTGATGAATCGGATTCTATCAGCTTCGACCTTTTCTTCTTCAACTGGGCTTATTATGGCTCTTCCTTGTTATTATACTAGGCTTATTAAGTTCTTCGGCTAATAACAGGTTCGGTTATACGGCTTGCAACAGGATCGGTTTGGTTGTTCGGCTTATAATAGATCGGTTCGGTTATTCGGCTTGTAGCAGGATCGGTTCGGATTTCGGCTTATAATAGGATCGGTTCTGTTATTCGGCTTGTAGCAGAATCGGTTCGGGTTTTTGGATTGTAGTAGAATCGGTTCGGGTATTCGGCTCATAATAGACTTGGTGCAGTAGTAGAATTAGAATCAGCGTTGTACGTTCGGCTTCTACTCACTTGGCTGTCAATCTGGTTCGGGTTTACGGCGGAATCGGTTTCCGGTTCAGGTGGCAGCTTCAGGGATCGAAGATCGTATATTTTTCTACAATACGTATAATGGTTTCTTAAAGCTAATAACTAGCTACATCTCAAACTACTGTGTTACCATGCACTTCTACGGATTAATATTCTACCGAAGCAAACCGAAGTCACTCGTAAGAACAGCCAACCGGAGTTTACTGTGAGAACGAGCAGCACGAAGCCACTCGTGAGAACGAGCAACCAAAGTCACTCGTGAGAACCGAAGTTTACTGTGGGAACGAGCAACCGAAGTTTACTGTGAGAACGAGCAGCACGAAGTCACTCGTGCGAACGAGCAACCGAAGTCACTCGTTAGAATAGCCCACCGAAGTTTACTGTGAGAACGAGCAGCACGAAGCCACTCGTGAGAACGAGCAACCGAAGTCACTCGTGAGAACAGCCAACCGAAGTTTACTGTGAAATTTATTTGACACCCAACCAAGGTCAAGTGTCCTAAAAAACGACTTTATTTTACTTTCGCAAAATATAAAATCGGCTCTTCAATTATATATAATCATTTCCGAGGCTTACATGACGAGTTCTTGTCTTGTTTGAACTGCCCCGACTGTAACCAAACTTTGTTTACTTATACTTATTCATGTATAAACTAAATGAGAATTATATCAACTGGACAACTATACCACTTTTTACAAGTGTGTATGTGTATATATATGGTATTTGTAGTATGGGCGTTGAATGCAATTACATATTACTAATATTTAATTCAATTTTTTTAGTATTAATATTAATAAAAACAATGGAAAATAAAATAATACATTAAATAAATCGGAGCAAAATATGTTAGTGAAAATAGTAATGTTGAATGTACGATTTCCACGTTACAACATAATTAAGGAAAGTAAAATATTTTTATATATTTTCTAAATTTTGGTATATTTTTTAAGCTTTAGTACATTGTATGTGAATTAATAAATAGCTCTACTGTGTTCTATAGCACCTGCAATGGGTAAAAATAAATCGTATGACATCAGTACTCGTAAAATAATATTACAAATGCAACAGAATGGAAAATCGTACTGTCATATTGCAGCAGCCTTAAAAGTATCTAAAACAATGGTTAGTAATGCGGTACAATATTTCAAGAAAAAAAGAAAGAATCCGAATTACAACAGCTCTTGACGATAAACTTATTGCGTGTGAGTCCAAAAAAATCCACATAAATCTCCTAACGAGATTCGAGTGGCTGTATTTAGTGAAAATGAGACAAAACTTGTAGATACTGTTATTCGAAGTTCGCGAGAGGCTGGATTGTTTGGAAGAATTAATCGGAAGAATCCATTAAATACTGGAATTTGCTAAGAAGTATCGCTGTTGGACCACTGTGGAATAGAGTCGGGTATTATTCTCGAATGAAACAAAGATCAATAGAGTCTCCCAAGATAGGAAAAAGTACGTATGCCGTCCGAAATTGAAAGAATATGATCCAAAGTATCCAAAGTAATGGGGGTAGCATTTTGCTTTGGTGTGCTATATCGGCATGCGGAGTTGGTCCGCTGAGAAAAATTTAAGGTACTATGGACAAGTTCCAATATACTAAAATACTAAATGACACAATGCTACCTTACGCTAACGAAAATATGACAGTAACATGGATCTTTCAGCAGAATAACGATCAAAAGCACGGATCAAAACATGTCAAACAACCTATGTATATAATGAAATTGAAAAAAGATTCGGCTGTGCCGAATCTTTGATATCCTTCACCATCTTACAAAAAAAAAAAAAAAAAAAAAAATATTCGCCTTAACGTATGCTTTCATTATTTCACATTTATAAATCTACATTTTTTTCAAAATACGAAAATTTGAATATGAAAAAAAAAAACAATCATAACAAGCTTTGCTTTTAAAAAATAATCAACAACAACAATTCTACATTTATTTATTTTTGTATGTGTGTATATACAAACTGACTGCATATACAAAGAACAACAACAACACTGTTATTCATTATATTACTGCTGTTGCTAACTAAACTACTTGCCTATAAAAAAAACAAAAAACTTCACTAATAGTCATTACAATCCCAGTGGTAAAAAGAAGGGGTAAAGAGCCCTACTAGAAGGCCTTTTTTATGTCCAGAAGACCTTCTCCCTGCATTCCATGTTCATTTCATTTTTAAACGCGATGTCATTGGGAGGTAGGCCTTACATATTCGCGACCCGATACAGCCCTTCTAGAAGACCTTTTTATTGAAAATTACAAGCAGGCCTTCTGTAGAAGTACTAAAAAGAGGCCTTCTACATAAAGCCTTCTACACTATTAATAAAATATTTTTCTATTTATATAAAATATATATTTGGGGGATTCACAAAGTGTGCTATCATGTCGTATTGTCATAATTTCATAAAATTTTACAAAGGAAAAGCAATAACAATATTTTTTATACATTGAAATATTTTAGGACTTATGACAATACGACTTGATAGCACACTTTGTGAATCCCCCAATTATTTTTATTTTAAATTATTGTAAAATGTTTAAAACTTAAAAAAAAAAAAACAAAATTCAATACTAAAAAAACATTTCTGTTAACTTTTGACAAAACATCTTAAGTCGATATAAGACAAATTATTTGAAAATGACATTTGTATAGAAATTGTTGATTTTTTACTTAATATTCCTGAAAAAATTTAAAATTTTTGTTAAATTATTTTGCCAAAAATATAAAGATATAATATAAATGATTAGGTTTTTAATAAAATACTTATAATAAAAACCATAAATAAAAAATAGAATTAACTAAGAAAAACAAAGAATTGGGACAACTAAATGATTTATCATTCTTTTTTTGGAATTTCTGCTTTGAATTTTGATATTGTTTTTGTAACGGTTTCTGCATGGTTTTGCTTTTTCAAATACTGTAGTCTTTCTTTCCTTCTAAGAGAAGGGAATTAAAACAATGTACTTTTTATAAATAGATTTATTGTTGTTTAAAACAAAATATATTTAAAAAAAATACAACTTCTTTTGGTCCTTCCAAGAGAAGCGAAGTCGGAAGTTCTGTCGGATCTTTTAGAAGGCAGGGATGAGGCATTCATGCAGGCCTTATTAGAGAAGGCGTGTTAGCATGAGCAACTGCATCTGCAAAAAGGCCTTCTAGGAGGCCTACACGGTAAAGGCCTCGCAAATTTTACCGCTGGGATGCTTAATATACATGTTTGTGTGTGTATTTATATTCTTAACAGATTTGTTTTTGGGCCATAACTCTGTTGATTATGAACGAATTTTGTTTATTAAAAAAACCCAAATTTTGTAAATATATTTATGACTGATCTATATAAAAATAAAAATCTGTAGCTTGAACAAGGGCTTCAAAAATAAAAAATACGTTTTTCCCGATTTCTCAGTTATTACTGAACCGATTTATTTCATTTTTTCAGAACAAAAATTCAGAGAAAAATGTCTGAGCCTTCTGTGCAAAAACGAAATCCCTAATATATACAGAGGCTTCAGAAACTGGAAAACCGGTTCTAAAAACCGGTTTTAAAGCATATCTGCGCCATTTATAAACCGATCTTGCTGATTCAAAAAACCGAAATTTTACAAAAATATTTATGACAAATCTGTACAAAAATAAAAATCTATAGTTTAAACAAGGGCTTCAAAAAATAAAAAATGCGTTTCGCTCGATATCTCAGTTATTATTAAACCGATTTATTTCATTTTTTCAGAACTTCTTCTGTGCAAAAACGAAATCCCTAATATATACAGAGGCTTCAGAAACTGGAAACCCGGTTCTAAAAACCGGGTTTTTAAGCATATCTCCGCAATGTATGAAGCGATCTTGCTGAATTTCAATAGCAAAATTCTCGAAGGGATTTTCGATTGTTTGATATATATATTATATATGCCAGTTATTGGTGGGCTTCATAAACGCCATTTCAACCGACACACGGACGGACGGACGGACATGGTCCTTTCGTCATCATTTCTTACAAGGATCTCGAAAATATAAACTTTTAAAAATTGTGGAAATTACAAACGGAATGACAAACTTATATATACCCTTTACACCTGTGGTGAAGGGTATAAAAATGATGAAGAAACCTATAAAAGCCAAGTTAAGATTTAAATGAAGGTTTAAAATGATACATCGTCATTATGGTTCGAAAAAAAGAATGGGAGTAGTTAAAGGCTGATATAAACTTTAATTAAAAGATATAAATTTAAGGAGATAAAAACATTTTAAAGAGAAATTAGATAAAATCTGTACGTAAAATTTAACATAGCTAGGAATATTTGAAAAATTTTTTGCAATCGTAGGTATTCTCGGCTAGAATGTATGATTTTTAGAAAGTTTATGATGTCCGCATTACAGAACGTGTAAATCAATATTTCTAAATTTCGTTTTTCTGTAATATAATACGCGATTTCCAAATAATACCAGACTACATTATTATTAATTTAATTTTTGTATTGAATTTTCTATGCAATTAAAATAAATCAAATATTTTTACTTAAAATTGTTTCTAAAATTGCTAATTTTGCTACGGGAAAACAAATATTGAATCAATATATTACACATTCTATAATGTAAACACTATAACCATTTAAAATATCATATATTGAACTCCAAATTCAAATGGTCTGGCCAGACCAAGATAGTAATATTCCATTTTGAATACACATTTTATTTTAGAATACAATTTTATTATTATAATTTTTAATAAATTATTTTTTAAATTAATTTTAGAAGAAACTCAATTTCGGATACAATTTTTAATATAAATTTCTTAACATAAATTTTGTACTGATTTTTTTAAAATCAAATATAAATTATTGTAAACAAATTTGCATTCAGAATGAAAATCAATATTTGATCCTTAATGGAATATAATTATAAATTTAAGTTCTAAAAAAATTAATCTTTGAGTGGGAAATGTAAAATAAGAAATTTTGTCGTCTTTTTACCTGGAATAGAAGATTTTTTAAAATTTTTATTTAGAATTTAACTATATTTTCGAAAATATTTTAAAATGCTTGAAATTTCCCATTTTGAAATCAAAACTCAAATTTCGAATAACAAATTTTAGCCTTAAAAGAAATTGATAATTTCGAATGGAATCTTTAAGTTTTAAAATTTTAAATTATACTACACATTTTTGATTTTTAAGTCTTGATTTTAAATTTTCCATGTTTCTTAATTACTAAAAATATATCCAAGAAATTATGGCAAATTACTAAGTTTTCATAACTTCTAAAATCAATTTAATTTAATTTATCCACATCATTGTTATCATCAATACAATTCAATAAATCCCACAAATATTTTCAATAAATTTCTGAGTTTTTTTGTTGGTAAAAAGTTTTGATTTTCTCTGTATATTTCCTTTATACACATACATACACTTCTTTCTAATTTACTTCAAATTTCAAATAGCATTTTGTTAAACAATCTATTGGGGCATTTACCTGCCATTTAATAGAGGCAAACATTTCCTACAATATCCGGTTGTCTGCAAACCAATTTACTTGTTTATATTTTTTCACTCTTTATTTTTCTGTTTGTTTGTTTGCTGTTGTTGTTTCCATTTTACACTCCAACTACACAAAACACTCGATGTAAATTCGTTAACCTTCTAGTTGTTTACTTATGGCTGGAAGTTTTTTTATTTTTCTCCAAAACTTACTGTATAACTGGTTATGTTTTAAAGGGAGTAGCAAGCAGTCTTTAGAATCATCTCCCAAATTAATGAAAAATAAAAAAAATGAAAAAACTACCGACAATCATTTCCGCTTATTGCTAAACCATTTTTGCATGTCGTAAACTTTACTTCAAGAGATGCTCATTCTAATTCTTTCATTTCTTCCAGCTTTCTATGTACCTAAGTAAGAAATATTTAGCTACTAGTATGAAGCAAAATTCCTTGGAATATTTGAGAGTAAAAATTCTTTTAGATTTAGGAAATAGAAGTAATGTCAATGTTAGTCTCGTTGTTCTTGGTATGTAACTTATATGCATGTGTATGTGTGGGAGGGTAAATAAAAATGTGTATTTGCTCGTTTGTTGTAGACCACGTATTCTCTAAAGCATACATTTAGGGTAAAGTAAAAAAAAAAAACAAGTTTTCATTTGGTTAAATCCTATAGAATGTTGAAAGGGTATATGAGGGAAATTAAAAGGAATCTATTCCTGTTTTAATTCTAAGGAATATTAAGACGAAATCTATAGTATATAAACCAGCGATTTACTTACCTAATAACTTCTTAGTAATGAAATTACAAATCAAATTTTGATAAATGCTTGCAAAAAGTGAACATTATTAAGTTAAATCTAAATATAACTTTTCTAATAAAAGTTAAAATTATGCACTGTAGGATTCATAGTCTACTTTGTTTCCGATTTTCCACCTTGCTACGCTATTTTTTCTCTTACTTTCCCATATTGTTGTAAAATGTTTTGTCTAACTGTTTGCCGGTCTATATGTCTACTTGTCTGTCCGACTGTCTGTTCATTTTCCATTTGTCTGTACTTACGTTTGTCTGTTAGAACATGTAACAACGTTAAACTATCTTATGTACTGCTACTATAAAAGCTGCAGTTCGTTAGTAAGTAAGTTTTGTGTAAAATAAATGCAAAAAAGAACTAAATGAATGTTTGAAAGCTTTTGTTCTAGCTAACGGTATGTTTGTAGTACAGTGGGTTAGATGTGATGTAATGTACACAAATTAAGGAAATAAAAAGTTAAGTACAATTGAATCTAAGGATTGAACCTTACACCAACGAAATGGATACAAATATATCCTTGCTAATTATTTAAAAAAAATAGTGAATTGAAATATTAGGTGCACCAATTTTGATTTGCACCTGCACTATTCTGACTGTAGCTGTCACACAGTACATTGAAACTACGAGGGCGGATCAATATTTTCGTGACTTTTCGAACTTCCCTCATAGTTATATGAAAAGCAACACTGTTCCCATCAAGTACCACCTGTAAGGTGATGGCAACAGTTTTTTTGGCATGCACGCGGGATAATTATTACTGATTTTTTTTTAAATAGGTATAGTGAGCTTAAAATTGTTGGAAATTTACATAATTCATTTTATTTCTGTATTTTTATAGACAAATCTTTAATTTTTCTTTATATTTTATTAACAGCTGCCAATTTACTTAAAAAAATTGTAAACCAATTGGAAAATTAATTATAGTAATAAATGATATAATTAAATTATAAAGTTGAGCTGTGTTCACATTTGTCAAATATTTGACCAAATTTGCGTGATGAAATAATAAAATTTAATAATAAAATTTGAAATAAAGTAAACACCAAAAAAACAGAACAGGTATATTTTAATACATTTCAATGTATAGTTTCATTGCGACAAAGTATTAGTACATTGAAATCAATGTATTCTGGAATTATTTATTTTAATTAACGAACGTGTTCATTGAATCAATGTACGAATAAATTGAGTCAATGAACATGTACATTGAATTTTAATATTAATGTATAACAATACATTGTTTCCATGTTCTTGTATATAGGGTAAAATTTTGTGTACAAATTCATTAAAAAAATTTACTTTTTTATTATATTTATGTACCTTTTTGGATCAGTGTATACGAATTTTAAATTCATAATTTCGTCAAAACATCGATCAACCTGCCTTTAGATATGATCAAATTTCTTTTTTACCTAACAAATTCATAAAATTCCTTCTGATCCTAAACATGAATATTTTCATAAGATACTTCTTTTTTTTACTCGATATATCAAAAATAAGTTATTTGTAGCGTTTCATTGGAGTTGTTCAAAGACCTCCTTTGGTTAAAACATTTTAGTTAAAACGAGTCTGCAGTCGCACAGATGGGTGAATTAAAAAAAAAAAACTTGCGATTAACTGTGAACTAATATTAAAAACAAATATTGGTTCTAGGTAAAAAGACGAAATGATGCATCATTATTTACAATCATTACTGTTACAATATTGCAATTTCGTAGAAAAATGGATCAAGCCATGCCTTTTGTATTATGGTATTATTTTTAGAGAATTATTATTTGTTTTAAAAATTAGTGTTAAAATTTATACTCTTATGTACTATTATTTAAAAATCAGTACTTTTTCATAACCACTATAAAAAATGTTTCAAGATGGTGGGCGTAATAGATTTATTATATTTTTTTATTTGTTGTTTTATAAAATTTTTTTTTATGGATATTGGTATTTTTTATTTTTTTGGAAATTAATCTCCTTTTTTAATTTTTTAAATAAACTTCTTTTTCAAACTGGTATTTTAAAAAAAAAATTATTGAGTTTAAATCGACGATGTCCGTCCGTCTGTCAGATTACCTGGTTGACAAAATACAGGTCGTTATTTCAAAGCTAATTTGTCCTTGTAAAAAGGACCTAAAGAAATTATTAACTGCAAAATGAAATTAAATAATCCTATACAAAATGAAAATTATTTTAAAAACAATATTGAAATAAAACTCAAATTTAAGATTTTATTTCATAATGAAATAAACGTCATTAAATGCGTGTCTAGAAGACCTTTCTTGTGATATCAAGGTTTCATATTGTTCCTTTGACAGAAATATGAAAAAACAAGCGCGAATGTTATATTCGGCTCAGCTGAATCTATGTACCCACCATCAAGTTTTTCAAATTTTACGTTATATAGAGGTGGGCGGTAAAGTGGACGGACCACGCCTATTTTTTGTTTCCGAGTTTACATTGCTCCTTGAACTATTTGTACAATATTTCGTTGATTTTCACCTTATATGGAAGGTGGGCGGTAAAGTGGGCGTACCACGCCCATTTTTGGTTTTAAAGTTTATATCGATCCTTGAACTATCTGTACAAAATTTCGTTATCGTTCATGCTTTTGTTTAATAGATATCAGCAGAAAAGTATGCAACGGACACCCATAACTTTTTTGTTTATTAACCGATTTTGCGGATGGACATAGCTAGATCGGCTCAAAATCTAACCAGGACTCAGAAAATATATACTTTGTGGGGTCTTACATGATTCCTTCGACATGTTACACACGGAATGACAAAATCAATATACCGCCCATCTTTTTGAAGGTGGGTATAAAAATCGAAAAATCCGAAAAAAGGACCTATTTTAATTTTGATCTAGCTCATGAAAGAATAATGTCAGGACAAAAATTTAGGGAAATAGTATCATAGAATGAAGTGGATTTTCATTTGAGCTGGGAGCATCAATACCTTATTTTCTCTCCATACAAACAGGGCCACCCAATGTACATATTTTAAAATTTTTTGAAGCTTTAAATTGCATGGAGGAGTACAGGCTCCTAGCGGGTCACGGGGTGGAGGGGTGGACTTCCAAATTTGGTCACCTCGGGTATGTATTTTTTTTTTAAAAATTACCAAAAATTCATTTATGAAAAAAATGAAAAAATTACATATAGTTAGTCCTTAAAAATCTACAAAAACCATGTTCATAAGTGTAGGTTAAATCTTTTAGTTTAAGAGATATTATATTCGAAGCAAATGTTACCCTCATTTTTGGTCCTGTTTTGGGTTCTAACTATTTTTTTTTTTTTTAATATCCACTAGATTTCATACAAAATTCTAAATAATATTACTGCAAGAATCATATAAATATATCTATCCAATAAAAAGTTATATAGATCTGAATTTAAAACTAAAAAAAAATTAAATTTTTGGTGTTATTTTCCACTTATAACATATTTTTTTTTTTTTGGTCCGAACCACAGATTTTTTGTAATGGTTTCAAAAGAATTCTTAATGTAAATGCGTGTAAAACAAAACAGGAGTTGCTTTGGGTAATTGTTTCCCCTAAACCTATCCAAACTTTGTCTATTTAGATTTTTTTTTTTTTTTTTTTGTAAAATTCAAAAATGTCAAAGCCAAAATCAACAAAAAAAAACATATTGGCTATATACCCTCATATATTCTTTAAACATACAAAAAATATTTAATGAACCACACCTTTTACAAGGGCCGTGTTATTATTTTAATGAAAAAAGTCAACTGTTGAAACAAAATTTCCCCGTACTGGGATATTGGGTATTTTGGTACAAAAAAGTGGGAATTTGTTTAATTCTGTGATTTTAAAATAAGTTTATCTATATTGTGCTAAAATTTTATTGGAACACCTTTATTGGTTTAATTTTTATTTAGCTTCAAATATTAACATTTCGGGTCATGGTCTGCAGAAATTTTAATGCATTAAATTTATTTTTATACCCACCATCAAAAAGATGGGGGGTATATTGATTTTGTCATTCCGTGTGTAACATATCGAAGGAATCATCTAAGGTAAAAATCAACGAGATTGTGTTCAAATAGTTCAAGGACAAATGTAAAGTCGGAAACAAAAAATGGGCGCGTTCCGCCCATTTTTAACTTTAGAAAGTTAAAAAATTCTGCAAGCTAGTCATCGTTTTAGCTATGTGGTTGTTATCTTATCTGACCAAATTTCCTTATTCTGTTAAAATTGGAAAACGGAGTAAGAAAAAATTTTAATTTATTTCTATTAAATAATTTATCTAACCCCACTGTAATGCATTTGTTTTACTTTCCTTCAAAAACATTTTCTCATTTTTGGTTGAACTGCAAACAAGACAAAATGAAAAATAAAAACACTTAAAGCAAAAAAAAAAAAAAAAAAAAAAAACATTGGAAAAAGATTTGAAAAATCTGATTTCTACCTTTCAATTGTATAACAAACATTACAACAACTGCTATTGCAGTTACTATAACTACTACTATTACTATGTCTACTACTACTGACATACTTGCTACTTGCTACATTTTACTATTTCATATGAAAAACTCATATGCGCTTCTCCATTTCATTCTTCTCATTCTCTGCTCCCATTTAGTAGACATAGGTTTTTTGTCTATTCTATGGCAATATTTTTGTATTTTGCTAATTTTTTTGTTCGTTACGTTTCTTAGGATTAAATCGTTTTCTCATTGGATTTTATGTATTTCCTTCGAATAAACAAAATGTTGAAATTATATAGCATACATATGGGCGTAACTAGATTTCTTGTTACGATTAATACAAAACGAGTTACATAAACATATACCAACACACTTTATGAAAATAGAGCAAAAATAAAACTAGTTTAAACGAATTGAGAATTGAACTTTATATGTTAGTTTTTAATTTTTTTCTTTCCTTGCTATTATTTCTTTATTTTTTTTTTTGTGCTACAAAAGCAAAAACTACTAAAATTTGATTATCAAGAAACCCCAATATGCGCATATATTTTTGGAAAAAAATCATTTTAATTGAATAATGTTTTAAAGAGCGAGATTTAAATCAAATTGGTTTTGTTTTTCAGTTCTGTATTTATGTTTTAAGGGTAAATGTTACTGATACATATTTGGGTAAAAGTTGTTAGGTTTATTTTTAGATCATAATTTGAAAATTGTAAAATTGTTTATTAATAAATGCTTAGTGGAGAAGGATTCCATTTTCTTATTGTTGTTAATTAAGTAGATTATTAGTTCGATCAGGGTGATAAATTATTAAAGTTACTAAAAATATGTTAATTTAAAATATTTTCTATATTTGTAGCAATATTAATGTTACCATAATAGTAATTGTATTCCCACAAACAACATTATAGTTAAGGTAAACAATAAGTTGGTAATTACCAATTCGGATGATTTAACCAAATTTAATTCTTTTAAATGCTCTTAAATATAAAGTATTATAGTAGCTGCAACTAAAATTCGATTACATAATGTATTTTCAGTTGCAGTTATAAATATTTTCTTTTTTAATATCTGAAAAAAATTCCGATACGGTTAAGAGAAGCATTCGGTTCATCCAAACGATCAATTACACTGGTCGACAAAAAAATCCTCCCCCAAAGACGAATAGTTGGACTTGCTGCATCTTGATGAGCTAAACACGAATCTGCTTTCAGTTTTTTTTTTCATCAGTTATGGATTTTTTTATGGGCGTGTCTAATATTTCGCCCATAGTAAGGCCATTACTCTAGTATATTTCCTCATAACTCAAGAACGGTGTGTACTATTGACATAAGTGATACACCGAAAGATGCGGAGTAGAAATATCTTTAAAACTCCCACACTTAATTTTTTTATGTGCTCGATGTTTCGAAGTTATTTTGAAATAAGTGTCCAAAAAAAAAAAAACTTTTCATGCTAAATTTTAGATTTTTTTTGTTACTAAAATTACTTTCAATAAATGGAAACATCAAAAATGTTTCAGTTTATCATCTTTATCTTAAAGCTGGTAATGCTGCGAATAAAATAAGGCATAAATTTTCAAAACTTTGATGGATACATTCTTATTTTATTCACAGTTTAGTAAAAATACCCATGTTACATAAAATTGAGTAGAAATACAGTGGTGGGAAAGAATTTTTTTTTATTTTTTCTTGAAACAAAAATAGATGGATTAGGTGGATTTTAACGAATTAAACAAGAATCTGCATTCACTTTTTTTCTATCACGTACTGATTTTTTATGGACACTACTAATAACATCACCTTATTCAGCGGTTACATTATAAAATTCGAGAATGGTTTTTAAAATTTAGACTATAACTCAAGAACCCTTTACACGATTTTAATAAATTATACACCAAAAGATTTTTACGAAAATTGTCTTCAAGGTACATTAACAATATTTTTTATTTGCTCAAGAATTTTAGAGTTATGGATCAAAATGTTCACAATAAATTTCCCAAAAAAAAAAAATATTTAACTTTTTCGCTATTAATTACCGAATAACTACGGAAATATTAAATGATTAAAAAATAATATAAATTTAGCTCAAAGACAATTATACCAGGGCGGATCAATAAGTCCGTGACTTTTTGAATGAAACACAGTGTTTTTTGCAAAACAAAAATTTATTTTTCAACATAATCTCCCTTTAACTCAATACACTTAGTCCAACGTTTCTCCAGTATTTGTATCCCTTCCAAAAAAAATAGAATTTTTCGAGGTCCTTAAAAAAGGTATTTGTTTGGTCAATAATTTCATCGTTGGAGCTGAATCTCTTTCTACCGAGCCATTTCTTTAGGTTTGGAAATAGGAAGTAGTCACTAGGGGCTAAATCCGGAGAATATGGCGGATAAGGTACCAATTCGTAACCCAATTCATAGAGTTTTGCCGTTGAGACTGCACACGTGTGCAGCCGTGCATTATCTTGATGAATAAGAACTTTTTTTCTTGGCCATATGGGATCGTTTTCTTTTTAAATCCTCATTAAATCGGTCTAATAAGTTGGCATAATATTCGCCATTTATTGTTTTTCCCTTTTGAAGGTAATCGATGTGGATTATCCTGCGTGCATCCCAAAAAACTGTTGCCATCACCTTATTGGCCGACAAACTTAACTTGGCCTTCTTCAGAGCAGGTTCGCCAGGAGAAACCGGCTGCTTGGTCTCAGAAGTACAGTAATGGATGCAGAACGTTCAGCGTCATTTGTACTTGTGCGACCACAACGAAAGTCAGTAAACCACTTTTTTACCATTGAAATCGATGGTGCAGAGTCCCCATAGTATTTATCGAGCTTTTCCTTGGTTTGATTGACGGATAATGTGTAATGAGCACTCGAAATTCACTTTTTTCCATTTTTAGAAAAATACACGAGGTTGTATGTTTTGAACAGTAAAGTATATAACAACACTTGCTCAAAATTTGACAGTAGTCTATTAACAGGTGGTACTTGATGGGAACAGTGTTGCAATTCATATAACTACGAGGGAAGTTTGAAAGGTCATGGACTTATTGATCCTCCCTCGTATAGTGGAATTTAATTTATCTTAATAGGACAAACCGTTCTTGAGTTATACAAGTGTGACTGCCTAAAGGCGAGGTCATAGTGGTCATGCCCATAAAAAAAATCAATATGTGATAGAAAAAAGTAAAAGCTGATTCTTGTTCAGCACGTTAAATTCTATCTAATTTACCTTTTTTTTATTTAAGACGAAATAACAAAATTTTTTTTGCCCACTAGTGTATCTTTACTTAACTGTAGGTATGCATGGGTATCCTAACTTAACTGTGAATGCAATCAAGATTTTTACATAAATTTTTACGATACGTAGCTTTATTTACTCGTAGTTTTACCATCTTTGAGATAAAGATGATAAACTGAAGCATTTTTGATGCTTTCACTTTTAAAAAAAAAGTTTCAGTAAAAAAAAAGAAATCTTGAATTTAGCATGAAAATTTCGGAAATTTATTTTTTAGTAACTTTTAAGTTACTCGAGTTATTCGAGTAAATTATACCTTAAAATTTTATTCATTTTTTCAATGATTATTAAAAAATAAAACAAAAATATAGCTTAAAACAAGAAATAGTCTTTCGAAAATAATATATAATTAAAATTTGCGTAAATATTTATGAATCTTTGTCTTTTTTGATTATTTGATTATTATTCATTGATAGTAAAATAAATAGGTCTAACCATTTTGGTGTATTAATTCGCCACACTTTATATTAAAGTGTAGTTCGAAGGGCTTTTTATCATTTTTGAAACGCTATAAAATGACTAGTTTTTACACTAATACCCAATTAAAGGTGATTATCTATACTTTCGGTAACAATTTAATGTTGAGTTTTTAACCACTTTGAAATAATTGACGATTTTGTCTCATAACTTCACTTTTCAATTTGGACACATACTAATCTTAGATTAGATAGATTAGTAATCTATATTCTACACAAAGGTTTTCAGTTATATTCAAAATACGATGACTGATCGCCAGACATAGCAAAATAAATTAAGTATTATACAGTCATTTAATATTATACAAATGTATATAGTTTTTAAGATAATTTACTCTTATTTATATTATAGTGATCTAGAGATTATGTTTTAGTTCTATTTTGTGCAAAAATATTTCGCAACTCTTAATTTCCTAACAATACCGGTGTAAAAGTATAAACAAGTTCAATATAAATTCTATAAACTTGTATAGTAAAATAGTCATATATATACAGTGAACTCTCGATAATGTGAACTAATTAATGTCGGGGTAGTTCATATTTTCGAATTTGTTCACATTTTCGATTGTGATTTTTTTTATATATATTAGTTATTCTTTCTAAAAATCATTTCTGCAAGGAATGAAAATGCAAAGATTACTAAAAAAACTTTTTGTAATTTATTTGGAACATAAAAAGTTTTTAAAAATCCATTTTATAAAGAGTACATACGTAGTATGTACATAAAAAATTAACAAAATATTACGACAAAAAATTAAATAAAATTTACAATGAAAAAAGATAGGTACATACATATATAATTAAATATGGAAATAATCGGTTATTATTTTCTGTTTTTTTCTTTTGTTCGACCAGCTTATTTACCGCCAATTCCCTGATTTTTTTCAATACTTTAATGTCAGTTTGATCGACTATTTGAAATTCAGCCCATTGGATAGCTTTGTTAATGTTGTTTTCAGGCGCTTCAATAAAACAGTCGTCATCATCGTCGGACTCTTCAATTAAATCATTTTCATCAAATGGCGTGACGTCCTCACAAGGATTATTGATCCAATCTCTAATGTTTACAGCAGTAAATACTTCCTGAGGGCACAATGTCTGTAGAAGATCTGCAGCAGTATTTTCTAAAGATCTATCGTCTTCATCATTTACCATATTCAAAATATTTTTCCAGCAGTTAGATAAAGTTTCTTTACCAACTCGGTTCCAGGATGCCTCTAGAATAGAAACTCCTTCTTTAAGTGTGATTTTTTTCATCGATTCAAGCAAATCCCCCTCTTTTGCAATAATTTTTGCCAGAAGACTGTTCCTATAATGAAGTTTGGTGATTCTAATTGCATTTTGATCCATTAGCTGGATCAGAGCCGTTACATTTGGAGGCATGAACATAGCTTCTATGGAACCATCCTCGGATTTAAGGTCGGATTCTGGTGGATGGGATGGGGCATTATCTATTAGGAGTAAAGCTTTTACTGGTAATCCTTTCTTCGTTAAAAAATCTGTCACCTTAATGAAAAATAAAACAGTAAGAATCCCAATTGAACTATTTTTACATGTTTACTTATCTCTGGCACAAAACAGTTGTGAAACCATTTTTTAAAAATGGAAGAAGTCATCCAAGCAGACTTTGAATTTCTGTAGTTTACGGGACAGATAAAATTTTTAAAACTGCGAGGATTTTTCGATTTTCCTATTACTAAAAGTTTTATTTTATGAGATCCTGACGCATTTGCACAGCATAAAAATGTTATTCTTTGCTTTTCCATTTTTGCACCTGGAGCGCTTTTCTCCAATGACGTTACATATATCTTTTGTGGGAGAAGTTTCCAATATAGACCAGACTCATCGGCATTATACAACTGATCATTGGATAAACCCAAATCTTCTATCTTTGCTTTCAATTTAATTTTAAAAGGATTTACGAACTGAGATTTCGCAGAAAGTTTTTCGCCGCTTATCTGAAGGAGCCGAATTCCGTATCTCTTTTTAAATTTTTGTAGCCACCCATCGCTAGCATTGCAGTTATTTCCGTTTTCACTTATGTTTTTGTGAATTTGTTTGGCTTTCTCTTTCAACATCAACCCACTTACAGGGAGGTTTTTATTCCGCATGCAAATAAACCACTTATAGAGCGATTTTTCCATTTTTGGAAGCTCTGAAGATCGTAATGTTTTGCGTTTTCCGCACAGTTTAAAATATTGTCTTTTTTATTATACCCTTCACCACAGGTGTAAAGGGTATATATAAGTTTGTCATTCCGTTTGAAATTCCCACAATTTTCGTCGGAGAGCAAAAAAGTTTATATTTTCGGGATCCTTGTAAGAAATGATGACGATAGGACCATGTCCGTCCGTCCGTGTGTCGGTTGAAATGGCGTTTATGAAGCCCGCCGATAACTGACATATATAATATATATATCAAACGATCGGAAATGCTTTCGAGAATTTTGCTATTGGAATTCAGCAAGATCGGTTCATACAATGCGGAGATATGTTAAAAAAACCGGTTTTTAGAATCGGTTTTCCAGTTTCTGAAGCCTCTGTATATACTAGGGACTTCGTTTTTACAAAGAAGTCTCGGACATTTTTTTCTGAATTTTTGTTCTGAAAAAATGAAATAAATCGGTTCAATAATAACTGAGATATCGGACAAAACGCATTTTTTATTTTTTAAAGCCCTGGTTTAAGCTATAGATTTTTATAAAATTTCGGTTTTTTGAATCAGCAGGATCGGTTTATAAATGGCGGAGATATGCTTTAAAAACCGGTTTTTGAAACCGGTTTTTCTGTTTCTGAAGCCTCTGCATATACCAGGGACTTCGAATTTTTAAAAGGGGCTCGGAAATTATTTTCTGAATTTTTGTTCTGAAAAAATGAAATAAATCGGTTCAGTAATATCTGAGATATCGGGGAAAACGAATTTTTTATTTTTGAAGCCCTTGTTCAAGCTACAGATTTTTATTTTTATATAGATCAGTCATAAATGTTTTTATAAAATTTCGTTTTTTTTAATAAACCAAATTCGTTCATAATCAACAGAGTTATGGCCCAAAAACAAATCTGTTAAGAATATAAATACACATACAAACATGTATATTAAGTATTGTAATGACTATTAGTGACGTTTTTTGTTTTTTGTATAGACAAGTAGTTTAGTTAGAAACAGCAGTAATATAATGAATAACAGTGTTGTTGTTGTTCTTTGTATTTGCAGTCTGTACAAAAATAAATAGATATGGAATTGTTGTTGTTTATTTTTAAAAACTAAAACATATCTGTTAAGAATATACATAAATACATACACAAACATGTATATTAAGCATTGTAATGACTATTAGTGACGTTTTTGCTTGTAAGACAAGTAATTTAGTTAGCAACAGAAGTAATATAATGAATAACAGTGTTGTTGTTGTTCTTTGTATATGCAGTCAGTTTGTATATACACACATAAAAAATAAATAAATATGGAATTGTTGTTGTTTATTTTTTAAAAGCAAAGCCTGCTATGATTGTATTTTTTTATATATTCAAATTTTCGTAGTTTGAAAAAAATTTAGATTTATATATGTGAAAATATGAAAGCATACGTTAAGGCGAAAATTTTATTATTTGTCGGTAATATGGTAATATGATGTCGATAAGATAGTAAGATGGTAATATGGTAATATGGTGAAGGGTATCAAAGATTCGGCACAGCCGAATCTTTTTTCAATTTCATTTTTTATTGAACTTATCGTTGATTTTGCAACTTTATACTTTTTACTTAACACTGTAACACTCGATCCTTTTTTTAAATATTCCAAAATTTCGAAGTTTTCATTTAAGGATAAAAACTTTCTTCTGTTTTTAGACATTACTAATTTTAAAAATAAATTCACGAACCTACCGCAACAAGTTACATAAAGCGACTAGCATTAAATACCTTTAAAATAATGGCATACTATGGTATTTATTAATTCGGGGATTACCAACATTAAAAATAAATGCTTCTACAAATTAAAAAATCCCCAAAAATTAAAAAAAAAAATTGTTCACTATTTAGAGCGCCCATATAAAAAACTGAGTGTTCACATTAGTGGATAGTTCATTATATTGGATGTTCACATTACCGCGAGTTCACTGTAGTTAGTTAGAACTAACAACTTTTCTCCATTTAAAAGACAAATTTATTGTAAATTTTAAATATATAATTCTCCCAAATGTACGCGTAAGAATTATAATTAGCTCTATTTTGAAATTAACCATAATTTTTGCCCAAAATTTTCAATATTTTATTTTTTCTTTTTTCCTATTTTTGATTTAATCCAAAGCCATCACCATCATATCCTGCACACCAGACTGAGAATTTGTTGATATGTTTTTCTAAATCAAGTTTAAAATCCTCCAATTTATTTCCTATAAAACATTTAATATAAAAATAAGAATCCATTTTCTTTATCCTTCTCAAATTAAGTATTAAAATTATAAAATATTATTTGAATTTTACACTACAATTTTTTACAGGGACGTTTGTATTTTTGTTTAATTTTTGTGATCTAAAAATTACCTTTAACTACGTGTTGTAATTTAGGCTTATATTTGTTTTTTTTTACAAAATACAGTTTTTTTAATAAACTTCCGAATTGTGGTGCAACTTTTAGATTCTAAACATCCTATGAACATTTTGAAACATTGTTTTCAAGCTAAATTTTTAAAAAACTAAAATTAAAACATATTAAAAAATAGTTATGAAAGGAACTATTTAAAATACTTTTTTACTCGAATTATTCGATTAATCGGCATAATTTGCGCGAATAAATTTTTACTCGAAATTCTTGATTTTAATTTAATCGAATCAATATTTGATTTTTAATTTGACGATTAATCGAACAAACAATATTCGAGTGAATACCCTAAGCACGAAGAATTTTTTTTTTTTTTTTTTTTTTTTTTTTGTCGACCAGTGTTATCAAACAATTAACTCTCTCATATATTAACGTACAATTTGCAAACTAATTAAACTGTTATTGTATAAATTCAAGAAAATTATACTTAGAGTTTAAACGATCAGAAAAAGAACTTCTTGAAAATTCAAATGAAAATATCTCGAAAAAATATTTTTATACACCTCCTCAAAAGCTTTAAGAATAAGGTATACTAATTTAGTTATTATAGCTATATAACAGATTCTAAAGAGCTCATTACTAGAAATAATTAATTACACTTCTTTTATATTATTTAGTTTATTTTTTTTTTTTTTCAGCTGTTATAGTCATTATGATAAAAAAAACCCTTAAACTATGCACTATTTTTCTTCATAACATTCATTGTAACAGTATGCACTACTTTTTATAATAATACACTTTATTTTTTCTGCGATAAAAAATAATCATACAAAGAACTTAAAAAACAACAGATTTGTTTAGGTATCAGTTTTATTCGTTAACATTTCTTTTTTTTATATATTTTTTCATCAAAATAAAATCCAAACTATTACGCTAAAAATAAAATATTATATTTTTTTTATTTTATTTACTCACTTATAAGAGAAATTCATCTGACAGGGTATTGTTTGTAAAGGCTTCAATAAAAAAGTTCAATAACAATGTGTTAGTGTTGGGAGCATTTGTTTCAAGTGCTAAAATTTAGTAATGTGTTACAGGTTTCACTTTTCACAATTTGAGTGACAAAAAATATATAAAAAATATTTGTTAAAAAATAAAATAAAAAATAAAAAGGAGGAAAAAATTAATGGTGAGATAACAACGAATAAGAGACATGCTATAAAAGACCATAAATTTTAATCAAAATCAAGACTTTAATAAAACAGATGTAAATATTAAGCAAAGTTTTCAGAACCCATTTTGTATTTCTTTTACAGCAGCAGCTGTTGTTTATTAATTTCAATAATATTCAAAACTGTGTTGCTAACAAAATGCTAAATTAAGTTTATTTTCTTTAATCCCTTTCCTATTATAATCTAACAATATTCTAACTAGAATAATAATAATACCCAACAAAAACTAACCAAAAATTTGTTTATGTAAAATATAAAAAAAAAAAAAAAAAAAAAAAAAACTACATATAAAAATAAAACTAAAAAAATTATTTTCACCCTCCATTGATGAAATGTGACAGTATTCAATGCATGTAAATATATCGCATTTTGGTATTTTTCATGTTTTAGTTCAACAATATTTTTTAACTCTATTTTCGTTACAAATTTCAATATCACTATGCTTTGTTTTTCTAACGTATTTGTGTTATAGCAACACAGATACTTTTGTTGTCAGAGCACATATGTGTGAATATATTCGATTTTCTATACATTCCTGTTTAGTTTTTTAACCAGGACAACAAGTACTTTGTAAAGTTTTTCAACAATTTGAGTGGATTTTTTTTTTCATATTGTTTTCTGGTATTCAAGTACAATGTTGACATGTGAAAAACAGATTTTTGGTGGATTTTTTATATTTTATTTTTTGCTAAGCAAAAAAAAAAAAGAATATTAATAACAATCACTGAATTTAAATTGTTTTTAGAATAATTGAAAGCATTCAAATGGAAACATTTAAATTATTGCAAAAATGAATTGAATTGAGTACAAAAAGGCTTGAGAAAATATGAAAATAAAAATAAAGGCATAAAAAAGCAAATTACTTCTTTTTAAAACAAAATCATATGAAATTTAAAATTGGCTGTCGTTGCTTAAATAAGCCTCCAATAGAGAAAAGGAAGTTGATCTGTGATCACTTATATTTTTCATCAAAATCCCTATTTTCTTAGAAAATCATATGAAAACTAAAATTGGCTGTAGTTTCTTACATAAGCCTCCAATTGAGAAAAAGACATTGATCTGTGATCATTTATATTTTTCATAAAAATCCTAATTTTCTTAAAAAAATCATATGAAAACTACAATTGGCCGTAGTTTCTTAAATAAGCCTCCAATTGAAAAAATGACGTTGATCTGTGATCAATTAATCTGGTCGAAAAACCATATACAAATATATATTAGGGTGATCGATTATTCGACTTTTTTGAGAAACCGGTTTTCGAATAGTTCGAATAGTTGGTATTTTAAAAAAACCGGTTGCACTTTTTGAAATTCAGAAAAAACTGATTAACCGGTTTTTTGCAGAAGTTAATATTTATATCAAAAGACTTCATTTCTTTAAAAAAATCAATTCTAATAATTAATTTAAAAATTATTAAATACAAGCGTAAAAGCCTAACAATGTCAGGAAAAATAATATAATAATGAAAATATGCACAAACAAATCCGAAAATTAAAAGAAAAAAATATGAACAACATTTAGACACCTTCCTCTCCCTAATCGAAGTCAATTATTTGAAGCCGTTCAAATTTATTGGATTAAATATTGATTAAAGTTTTTTGGCCGAAATACAGAATCTGTTTTTTATAGGATTTGGAGAGCAAACAATAAGTATAGCAACTCAAAAGTTCTTAATACCAAAACAGACTTTTTGGTCCCTGATAGAAACATCTGGCACTGTTAGAATTTGTTGAACGAATAGTTTTATAAGTTTGCCGATTTTTAGTTTCTTACGTCGTCTGGGAGCTTCAGAAAGCTCTGGAAAGGAAACATTGCTTGGGAAAGATATATTTAAATCCACATATATAGCTCCACGTATTTTCGCTCCCAGATAGAGATTTCAAAATCTAGCTCCGTTAGGATTTGTAGGACGAATAGGGTTATAATTAAGCTGAATTTTAAATTTCTATGTCTTCTGGGAGCTTTAGAAAGCTCTGGAAAGAGAAAAAATTCTTAGAAAAAGACACATAAATCCTCTTATATCCGCTCCCTGATAAAAATTTCAAAATATGGCTCCATTAGGATTTGTTGGACAAAGAGTTTTATAATTAAGCCAAATTTTAATTTTCTACGTCGTTTGGTAGCTTCAGAAAGCTCTGGAAAGAGAAAAAATGATAAGCAAATTATATATCTAGATGACTAGAAGATAATTATGTTTCAAAATTGTAGAAAAAATCATCTAAATTTTAGTTAGCATAAACAAAAACCATGGCTTAATATGGAGATAGTATATTAATTAAGTCTCAATTGAAACGATTCTGCAGGTGAAACTTTTTTAACACAACACCTTTAAAAAATAAAGGAAATATTGGATCAAAAAAATTAAATTGGGTCATACAGGATAATTATTACTTATTTATTTGTTTAATATTACAGAATAAATTCCAATTTAGACTTAAACTATATTTTAAAAACATAAGAAATCAGTCTTTATGAATATTTAAAAAATTATTCCTAAATTTTCAAATATCACTATCTGTACTTGTTTTCTGAAATAAAATGCTATTTTTAAAACCGGTTTTTTGTGTTTAAAAAAACCGGTCTATTCGACATTCGAAAAATTAACATTTTGAAAAAACCGACAGCACATTGACTGAAAAAACCGGTTTTAAAACCGGTTGGGAAATCGCGTCGATCACCCTAATATATATCAAGTTACACTTGATGTCTTTTGATGTGCTAAACACAAATCTGGTTTCAGTTTTTTTCCATCAGGTCTGGATTTTTTTTTTTATGGGCATGTCTATTATTTCGCTTATAGTAAGGCCATTACTCTAGTATATTTCCTTCTAACTTTAGAACAGTGTGTACGATTGACAAAAGTGATACACCAAAAGATGCGCACTAAAAATATCTCCCAAACTTAATTTTTTTATGTGCTCAATAGATTCGAAGTTATTTTAAAATAAGTGTCCAAAAAAAAAAAAAAAAAAAACTATTCATGAAAAATTTTAGATTTTTTTGTTACTAAAATTTCTCTTAATAAATGAAAACATCAAAAATAATACAGTTTATCATCTTGATCTTAAAACTGGTAATGCTGTGAATAAAATAAGGCATGTATCTTAAAAATGTATGCAGAAATCTTGATTTAATTCACAGTTAAGTTAAAATACCCATGTTACATACAATTGTATAGAAATACAGTGGTGGGCAAAAAAAATATTTTTTTTTTTTTTTTTTTTCTTGAAACAAAACTAGGTGAACTAAACAGACTTTGACGAGTTAAACAAGGATCTGTATTCACTTTTTTTCTATCATGTACCGATTTCTTTTTATAGACATGACTAATATCATCATCTTATTCAGTGGTCACACTATAAAATTCGAAAATGGTTTGTCAAATTGAGACTATAACTTAGGAACCGTTTACGCGATTTTGGTAAATGATACACCAAAAGACGCTTAAGAAAATTGTCTTTAAGATGCGTTCCCCAATATTTTTCAATCGCTCAATAATTTTTGAGTTATAGATCAAAATTTTTACGATTTTTTAATTTTTTTTTTTTTATTTATTTTTTTTGCTACTAATTTCCAAATAATTGCAGAAATATTAACTAAACAAAAAATTATGTAAATTCAGCTGAGACAATCTAAGTCTCTATGTATTTATCTTTAATTTATTGTAATAGAACAAACCGTTCTCGAGTTATTCAAGTGTGACTGCCTAAAGACAGGATCATAACAGTCATGCCCATAAAAAAATCTATACGTGATAGAAAAAACAAACCTAAAAGCTGATTCTTATTTAGCACGTTAAATTCTATCTAATCTACCTATCTTTTTATTTTTATTTAAGACAAAAAAATAGTTTTGCCCATTAGTGCATCTCCACTTTACTATAAGTATGCATGGGTATCCTAACTTAACTGTGAATGCATTCAAAATTTGTGCATCAATTTTTATTATAAGTGGCTTTATTTACTCCTAGTTTTGTCAGCTTTGAGATAAAGATGATAAACTGAAACATTTTTGATGTTTTCACTTTTAAAAAGAAGTCTTAGTAAAAAAAAATAAATCTTAAATTTAGCATGAAAAAATTGTTTTCGGACACTTATTTCGAAATATCTCCAAAACTATTGAGTGGCTACAAATTTGTTAGTAAAACGACTTAAAGCCAATTTTATTCCATATATTTTGGTGTATTATTTATATAAAACGTGCATACCATTCTCAAGTTATAGCGAGTAATCGGCTTATTTAGGGCACAATATTAGACAGGCCCATAAAAAAAAAAAATCTCGTTCTGTAGTGCTATTCAGTAACTTGTTTTAACGATAATCGAATCGTTAAACATAGTAAACAACAAAATTGTCGATTTCGTTATTCTGTAACACTTTTAACGATACTTGTTTGGGTTAACTTAAAGACAAAAATTTTTGTGTTGTTATATTAAAAACAAAAAGTAGCCAAGAAGTCAACCCTACGACTAAGTCGCTCTTTTGCGGATGTAATATGTACTTCCAAGGTTATAGTCCATGCTTCCACGTTTTTTGAGAGTAGTGATCATTTTTAAGAAAACCATTAACTGAAGCATATATTAATCTATATCAAAGGCATAATTTAATAAATCGCCGTCTTTAAATTGTTAAAAAATTTCGATTTGTCTTAAATTTTTTTGTTTTTCTTTTTTATTTGGTTTGGAACTTTACTTTTTTTTAGTATTTCCTTGTAGGGAGATGCCACATGATAACAATAGTTAAATACAATTGTTTAAGAATACTTAGTGAATCATACAATCGTTACTACAAACAAACGCTATTGACAAGTCTAGCGATTGTCGAATCGTTAAAAGTTACTGAATCGCACTACTGATGGGAAAGCAGATTTGAGTTTAGCATGCGGAAATCCATCTAGTCTACATATTATTTTTTTTGAAGACTTATTAACTTATTTTAGATTATTTTTTTAATAGAAACTTAAGATTTTTTATTGAATTTAGTACTTAAATCAATTTGCAACTTTAATTAATTTATTTTACAAATTTATTATTATTTTTGTGTCCTTCTGGCATAATTTATTTATAGCTACTAAAACCTTAAATACCATGTTTACCCAAAAAAATTAAGCCAAGGATTTCTTATTAAAAGTCAGCCCCAAAAATTTGTTAAAATGTCAGTGAAAAGTGAAAAAAAAAAAATCCTTTGCCACAAAATTACTAGCGTGTCATACACAATAGTTTGTATATATGTGTGTACGGATGTGTGAAAAATTTCAAGCAGCGCCTAAAAACAGGCAATTACTAATATAGACTCTAATAACCTCTACTCAACTATGTACTAACACTTTAACAGTCAACGTTAAACCAGAAAACTAAAAAAAAAACATTTACAAAAGTTTATTTTTACAGCAGCAAAGGCAGCAAGCAGTCTTTCCGTTAAAGGAAAAAAAATATGAATCACATGCATCATGCATGCAGCAAATGAAACCACTGAAGCAGCAAAATTCAACAAAAATGAAAATTTCAAACATGCAACAACAAGGCAAACAAAATGTATATGTATGTTAACATACATACATTCAAACATTTAGACTTATAACCACTAATACATACAAAATGTAAATTTCTAGTCATGTTGAGTATATGTGTGTTTAAAAAAAAGTTAAGATCACTTGTCTTTTTACAGCAGACTAGAAAAGGAGAATGAGCAGCAGCAGCAGCTAAAAAAAAACATTTTTAGTTTCTACATATTCAGTATTAATAAGCAAACAGCACAAAATCTAGACATATACTCAAACGTAGTAACTCATATTCTAGTTTGTAGTTTTATATTTTAAAATTGGGCTCTCCTTTTTAAGGAATCCTTATAGCTAAACCCATACAACCAGTTAAAAATCTTTTTTGTTAAAGTTTGTGTGTGTTAAAGTTTTGCCGGTTTTTTGGAAAATTGAAACCACAACGACGTTTGCCATTAGTGTTTGCTAAAAGTGTAAAATTTATATTTCAATGCAATTATATAAACCAGCTGATGCATGTTAAAATGCTACAATAATAAGCAGCATTAGTAGCAGACAAAGAAGGTTGAAGCAGCAGTCAATATTATATTATATATATACATACATACATACATACATACATACATACATACATACATACATACATACATATGTTTTTTCTCATACTGTGATTTAAGATTTTAATGCAGGCTTACAAGAAATATACTAGAAATAAATATTTAATTAATCCTTGAATTGTGGCAGATAACAATTCAAAAATTGTTAAACAAAAATATCTGCTCATATTTAAAATAACATAACTTTGATATCAAAAAAGATAAAGGAAGTTCACAATTTTAAAATAAATTTTCATTTATGATTTATAATTAAAAGAATTATTAAGAATTTGTAAAAAGTCCATTGTTTTATTACACCTTATTTTAAGATCCTAATACCTTATCCAAAATATTTATTCTCTTAAAGGATTAAACATTTACTTACTAAAACCCAACAAACTCACAACAGCAGTAGCAACTAAAACTAGTGGAGGCCAATTTTGTTAAAATAACAAAATAGGCTTCTTTCATTTATTGTTGTTGCATTAATAACAACAACCAAACTTTAAAAGTATTTTTTTTTTACTCTCCTTCCTTTTTCACACAAAAATACATCATAAGTATAACGAATATTTGGGGAGCAAAATAAAACACAAAAACTTTCTTCATCATGCTGTTTAATACAATGTAGAATATGGGATTGCCTGTCTGCTTTTCTAAGTAATGAATAAAATGAAATGATGTATATGTGTCTAAAAGATGCATGGAAATGCAAAGAACAAGGACACATACAAACACAAAACACACATTTATAGTAAAATAAAATAGCAGTATATGTAAAGTATAGTTTTTTTGTTTTGTTTGTATGTATGTCATAGAAATAACATGGCAGGAAGTACGCTTGTTACCAATTAAGCTAATCCGTCAGATAATTAGAAATGTTGTTAGTATAGAGTATAAGTGTGTTTGTTTGTATGTGATAAATATACATAAACACATTGGAATATAATAACAAAAAGAACAGTAGCTTACATATTTATAATCTCGTATGTTCGTATGGTTGTCTGGTATAACTACAATAATAAACAGCTTGAAATTTATCACCATTAAATTTACAAATATATTTCTTCACATGTAATTCTCTACATCCTAGTGAATGTGTTTATATATTAATATTTAAAATTTTATAGAAACTGTCTTAGAACAATACATAAGCATACTAAGGGTTTATATGCAGTTAATTTAAAGGATTAGCGCCTTTGGTATTTTAGAAAAGTACTTAAATAAGAAAAATTAAAGAAAACCCTTTTGCGGAAAACAAAGCTCTAGTTCAGTTTTAATTAAGTTGAAATTTAGTTTTAATGGAGCTCTAGCTTAGTTCTAGTCCAGTTCTAGTTCAGTTCTAGTTCAGTTCAAGTTCAGTTCTAGTTCAGTTCTAGTTCAGTTCTAGTTCAGTTCTAGTTCAGTTCTAGTTCAGTTCTAGTTCAGTTCTAGTTCAGTTCTAGTTCAGTTCTAGTTCAGTTCTAGTTCAGTTCTAGTTCAGTTCTATTTCAGTTCTAGTTCAGTTACAGTTCAGTTCTAGTTCAGTTCTAGTTTAGTTCTAGTTCATTTCTAGTTCAGTTCTAGTTCAGTTCTAGTTCAGTTCTAGTTCAGTTCTAGTTCAGTTCTAGTTCAGTTCTAGTTCAGTTCTAGTTCAGTTCTAGTTCAGTTCTAGTTCAGTTCTAGTTCAGTTCTAGTTCAGTTCTAGTTCAGTTCTAGTTCAGTTCTAGTTCAGTTCTAGTTCAGTTCTAGTTCAGTTCTAGTTCAGTTCTAGTTCAGTTCTAGTTCAGTTCTATTTCAGTTCTAGTTCAGTTACAGTTCAATTCTAGTTCAGTTCTAGTTCAGTTCTAGTTCAGTTCTAGTTCAGTTCTAGTTCAGTTCTAGTTCAGTTCTAGTTCAGTTCTAGTTCAGTTCTAGTTCAGTTCTAGTTCAGTTCTAGTTCAGTTCTAGTTCAGTTCTAGTTCAGTTCTAGTTCAGTTCTAGTTCAGTTCTAGTTCAGTTCTAGTTCAGTTCTAGTTCAGTTCTAGTTCAGTTCTAGTTCAGTTCTAGTTCAGTTCTAGTTCAGTTCTAGTTCAGTTCTAGTTCAGTTCTAGTTCAGTTCTAGTTCAGTTCTAGTTCAGTTCTAGTTCAGTTCTAGTTCAGTTCTAGTTCAGTTCTAGTTCAGTTCTAGTTCAGTTCTAGTTCAGTTCTAGTTCAGTTCTAGTTCAGTTCTAGTTCAGTTCTAGTTCAGTTCTAGTTCAGTTCTAGTTCAGTTCTAGTTCAGTTCTAGTTCAGTTCTAGTTCAGTTCTAGTTCAGTTCTAGTTCAGTTCTAGTTCAGTTCAAGTTCAGTTCTAGTTCAGTTCTAGTTCAGTTCTAGTTCAGTTCTAGTTCAGTTCTAGTTCAGTTCTAGTTCAGTTCTAGTTCAGTTCTAGTTCAGTTCTAGTTCAGTTCTAGTTCAGTTCTAGTTCAGTTCTAGTTCAGTTCTAGTTCAGTTCTAGTTCAGTTCTAGTTCAGTTCTAGTTCAGTTCTAGTTCAGTTCTAGTTCAGTTCTAGTTCAGTTCTAGTTCAGTTCTAGTTCAGTTCTAGTTCAGTTCTAGTTCAGTTCTAGTTCAGTTCTAGTTCAGTTCTAGTTCAGTTCTAGTTCAGTTCTAGTTCAGTTCTAGTTCAGTTCTAGTTAAGTTCTAGTTCAGTTCTAGTTCAGTTCTAGTTCAGTTCTAGTTCAGTTCTAGTTCAGTTCTAGTTCAGTTCTAGTTCAGTTCTAGTTCAGTTCTAGTTCAGTTCTAGTTCAGTTCTAGTTCAGTTCTAGTTCAGTTCTAGTTCAGTTCTAGTTCAGTTCTAGTTCAGTTCTAGTTCAGTTCTAGTTCAGTTCTAGTTAAGTTCTAGTTCAGTTCTAGTTCAGTTCTAGTTCAGTTCTAGTTCAGTTCTAGTTCAGTTCTAGTTCAGTTCTAGTTCAGTTCTAGTTCAGTTCTAGTTCAGTTCTAGTTCAGTTCTAGTTCAGTTCTAGTTCAGTTCTAGTTCAGTTCTAGTTCAGTTCTAGTTCAGTTCTAGTTCAGTTCTAGTTCAGTTCTAGTTCAGTTCTAGTTCAGTTCTAGTTCAGTTCTAGTTCAGTTCTAGTTCAGTTCTAGTTCAGTTCTAGTTCAGTTCTAGTTCAGTTCTAGTTCAGTTCTAGTTCAGTTCTAGTTCAGTTCTAGTTCAGTTCTAGTTCAGTTCTAGTTCAGTTCTAGTTCAGTTCTAGTTCAGTTCTAGTTCAGTTCTAGTTCAGTTCTAGTTCAGTTCTAGTTCAGTTCTAGTTCAGTTCTAGTTCAGTTCTAGTTCAGTTCTAGTTCAGTTCTAGTTCAGTTCTAGTTCAGTTCTAGTTCAGTTCTAGTTCAGTTCTAGTTCAGTTCTAGTTCAGTTCTAGTTCAGTTCTAGTTCAGTTCTAGTTCAGTTCTAGTTCAGTTCTAGTTCAGTTCTAGTTCAGTTCTAGTTCAGTTCTAGTTCAGTTCTAGTTCAGTTCTAGTTAAGTTCTAGTTCAGTTCTACTTCAGTTCTAGTTCAGTTCTAGTTCAGTTCTAGTTCAGTTCTAGTTCAGTTCTAGTTCAGTTCTAGTTCAGTTCTAGTTCAGTTCTAGTTCAGTTCTAGTTCAGTTCTAGTTCAGTTCTAGTTCAGTTCTAGTTCAGTTCTAGTTCAGTTCTAGTTCAGTTACAGTTCTAGTTCAGTTCTAGTTCAGTTCTAGTTCAGTTCTAGTTCAGTTCTAGTTCAGTTACAGTTCAGTTACAGTTCAGTTCTAGTTCAGTTCTAGTTTAGTTCTAGTTCAGTTCTAGTTCAGTTCTAGTTCAGTTCTAGTTCAGTTCTAGTTCAGTTCTAGTTCAGTTCTAGTTCAGTTCTAGTTCAGTTCTAGTTCAGTTCTAGTTCAGTTCTAGTTCAGTTCTAGTTCAGTTCTAGTTCAGTTCTAGTTCAGTTCTAGTTCAGTTCTAGTTCAGTTCTAGTTCAGTTCTAGTTCAGTTATAGTTCAGTTCTAGTTCAGTTCTAGTTCAGTTCTAGTTCAGTTCTAGTTCAGTTCTAGTTCAGTTCTAGTTCAGTTCTAGTTCAGTTCTAGTTCAGTTCTAGTTCAGTTCTAGTTCAGTTCTAGTTCAGTTCTAGTTCAGTTCTAGTTCAGTTCTAGTTCAGTTCTAGTTCAGTTCTAGTTCAGTTCTAGTTCAGTTCTAGTTCAGTTCTAGTTCAGTTCTAGTTCAGTTCTAGTTCAGTTCTAGTTCAGTTCTAGTTCAGTTCTAGTTCAGTTCTAGTTCAGTTCTAGTTCAGTTCTAGTTCAGTTCTAGTTAAGTTCTAGTTCAGTTCTAGTTCAGTTCTAGTTCAGTTCTAGTTCAGTTCTAGTTCAGTTCTAGTTCAGTTCTAGTTTAGTTCTAGTTCATTTCTAGTTCAGTTCTAGTTCACATCTATTTCATTTCTAGTTCAGCTAAATTTATTTTTTATTAGTTAAAAATTCCTATAAACCCTCAATCCTTCCCTGCCTTTTCCACATATAAAATATATTTACTGAAACATGAAGGTTGAAGACATTTATTTTTCCCTAATATATCACGTGACACATGATTTTGTTAATAACACACAGAAAACATATACATTTGCAACATTGCACACAAACACATATGGAAAGACATATTTATATAATTTATACAAAATTTCTTTTACATACACTCCTACATATTCACACTTACTCGTCTAATTGCAACTGTTTCCTTAGCACTCTGCAATTTTATGAACATTTTACCACACTTGCAAACAGATGCTCTTACATTTTCACTTACATACTTCTTTAGTCTTTTGTTATGTTGCTGTTAATATTCTGCGCTCGTCAACGTTTTTCATTATTCTCAGCGTTGTTATTAAACAATTTTGTAAAATTTCTTTAATTTTGTTATTTTTATAGAATTTCATGGTTTGCACCTTATTAATATAGGTGTACCATTAGATATAGTTCTTTGCATACATAGATATAAATTTTGTTGCATTTTATATTAAATTTAATTTGCCACTGCCTTTATATATGTTCTGAGTTTTGCTTCATTTTTTGACATGAGTGTTGACAGTTTGTTAGTGGTGGTATTTTTTCCTAGTTTTTTTTTTTTAAATAAAACCTTTATTGTAAAATAAAATAAAAAAATTTACTATGATTTTAAGCTTAAGATATTCTAAAAAATATTAATAATAAAAGTAACAAAAGTTTATTACAGCTAGAGAAAATCATTCATATGGAAATATTATAAACATTTTATGATTTTTTTTAATTAAAATGATTGTATATGAGATCTTGTAAGAGTATAAAAGTTTAAATTAATTATGTAGCATATTTTTAGGGTAGGAAATTTATGTAAGAATATTCTAAATCACATCATTATTTTCTAAGAAATTTTGGTAATTATTTTTCAAATTATAAATATATAATATGAAATTGTATTATATGAATTGTAAGTGATTTTGCCTTAAAAATTAAGTTTTTTTTAAGATGGGTGAATATTTAGCGGAATTGGCATTTTCAATTTAAAAATGTGCAGACCTTCAGTAAAAGATTAAACTCAAGACTATGGCTTTTTATTTGGTTACTAGATCCTGTGTAAAAATAAGACATATTATTTTAATTGAAATAAAATAAATTTACGGCTATTTATTAGAATTTAAATGGACACAGAAAAAAATAAAAATGGACTTCAATTAAGAAATTGCTTATATTAATTTTTGTTTGGTTTTGCTCCAATCTTCAAAACGATAATATTAATAACGAGAATAATGGATTTTGTTATTACAGATTTTTCTTAAATAAATATATTGAGCTGAAAATTGTTGGAAATTTTTTTAAATTTTTTTTATTTTTATATTTTTCTAGACAAATTTTTCATTTTTCAATTTATAAAAAAAGGTTGTAAACAATTTGAAAATTAATTATATTAGTAAATAATATAATTGAAACATTTAACTGAAACTCACAAATATTTCTTTGCCGTAATATGACCATAAAATATATTTGTGTGGCAAACAACATATCAGCTGATTTTGGGCAAACAAAATTATTGAATAGCAAACAAAAATGTTCGTAATGTGAACACAGTGTGACCACATAATGGGAAATATTTTCCCATTTTTTTTTTGGCAAATAATTATTTTATATTACAAAATTTTTGTAAGAGAAAACACTATCAAATAATAGTTGTATCGAGTTATATTATTTACTATTGAATCTGAATCATTAAAACTTTAAATATTTAAATAAATGAGGTTTTCAGCAATAAATCAGCCAATATAGAGCAATATTGCTGGTAATTTTAATCATTTCATTCAGAATGCAAAAATAAATATTATAATAAAACAGGATATGTAATTATATGTATTATTTTCAATAAATTGGTGCTTTAGGAAAATAAGATGAAGAAATGGCTTATCCTAGGAATTTTTGCGTATAGCAAAAACGAATTCGCTATCTTTTATAGGAGCCGAGAAAAGCCGACAGCAAATACGATTTTTTGGGGGTATCTTCGTTTCTTTTGCCGATATCTCAGTTATTTATCAACCGATTTTGCTCGTTTTTATTAGCGATTTTCTAAGGAATATTTCTAACAGTTTGGCATATAAAACATATATATCCGATAACTAAGGCCTTCTAAAAACTGATTTCAACAGACAGACGGTCATCTTTATATCGACTCCCCTATCAATAAGGATCCAGAATATATATACTTTTTGGGGTCTCAGACAAATATTGTAGAATTTACAAACGGAATGACAAACTTATATATACCCTTTACACCTGTGGTGAAGGGTATAAAAACTTCAAACCTTTCTCTATTTTTTTTTTTTTCTAAACAATCTTTATGCTTTATTAATGATGCTTATCCTAGTGTAAACCCATAAAAAATACATTTGAATATTTTTAAAATTAAAATATCTACTCTACTTTTATAAAAATGATTAAGTTTTATTTTTAAATAAAATAAGAAATATTTTTAAACACATGATTGAACTTCAATAAGTTTATGTTCTTATTTTTACA
Source organism: Protophormia terraenovae (assembly GCA_951394005.1). NCBI lineage: Eukaryota > Metazoa > Arthropoda > Insecta > Diptera > Calliphoridae > Protophormia > Protophormia terraenovae. Next base: position 11,607,094 of record OX596074.1, on the reverse strand, counting down.
TTATTTTATATTCAAAAAAAACTTTTTTTGCAATGTTGAACTTTTCACTATATTTAACTATAAATGAAATAAATTCGAATAAAAATAAGAAAAGTTAAGCAGACAATTTAAATAAAACAACTCAAACAGACAAATACTAGATGGCAATTTAAAGAAAAAGCAATAAAACAAAATAATACAAACAACAACTGGAAAAGGTCATAAGATATAGAAAAAAAAATACAATTTGATTAAAATTCAAAGTAGAGAAAAACATCGCTGTTATTTACTTACACACACAAACTTAAATAATAACAGAAAAAACCCAACAACCTCAAATACCTTTTACAGCACAATCAGCGTAATCAACAACAGCTGAGCTATAAATCAGTAAATGATTTTTTTTCCTACTTATTTTAAGCCATAAATTAAGGCCAATATTATATATTTATTTATATACATTTACCTATATATTTAAGTAGATAAATAAATACACTTGCTGATAATATGTAAAGAAATACTTTTTAATTTGTTTGATTTTTTGCCAAAAGAATTAAATGAATTTTTTGCTGTTTCGCAGACAGCAGGAGAGTTTTAATTAAACATCTTTGCTCAGCGTTTAAGTCAATGGATATTTTAAGTAGATAAACATTATATATAAAAGAGATTTTTTAAGTCAAAATAAGATTAATAAAAAGGCAAATATTTACTTGATGTATTTAATTTTGGAAATTTTCTGTTGGGTTAAATTAAAACAGTGGGTGTGGTTAAATAGGATGAAAAGGATTTTAAATAAAAGCAAATAAATAAGAGGTTTATTGGAATCTTCAGAGAATTTTTTAAGAATATGGGAATATTTAAATGAAATAGTGACATAAGAGTTTAATAAAAAATCGACTATGGAAATGCATTTAAGTAAATATAAAAATTTTATATCCTTTATAGAAGAAAAGAAGCTGCAACATATATTTTTTTTTAGTATAAAATTTTTTCTTTCCTTATAGTATATATTTTTGCTACAGTCAGTAAACGTAGTGTTTTTAATAAATTATTTAATTCTGTTCTTATATCTTAATTAAAAACTTTAGATAAAACGGAAGAAAATACGGATTTTTTAAATAAAACAACTGAGACCAATGTTGCGTATGATTAATATTAATTATTGGGTTGTTTTAAGAAAAACCTTGTAAATCTTAGGTGTTTCAATATAAACAAAATAATTTAATTAGATTTTAAAGAAAACATAATGAAAAAGTGAACTTAATTACAAGTTTTGAGACTTCATGTAGTCAAACTTAGGGAGAATGAATTTTATTAAGAGAAAACTTTGTCAGTTCCACTTGTCAAAGATGACTTTTTTAAAATTTTCATACTTTGGTCCCAAACTCTTCATTATTGGAACATTTAACATACATAGAAGTACTCAGAATAAAAAAACATAATAAAAAAATATATAATGAAAAAAAAAAAAAACAAAAAAACACACACTTTAACTTCTCATGCTTTTCTGTTACTATTTAAATGAAACATTAAATAAATCTAGTGCAAAAGTAGACATGAGAGTGTGTTTATTTTGTAAGTACATATGTATATATGTCTAAGTAATTTTATGTACATTTAGTTATGTGTATAGAGAAAATTTACCATAACAAGACAACACTTGACATGTTGGCCTCAGAGGAAATGAAGCAGCTTAAGAGCTTTAAAAGTTAAATAATTCCAAAAAAAAAAAAAAATAAAAAATAAAATAAACAAACTAAATTTAGACAATAAATAGAATATTGTACTAAAAGTCTTTAAAATTTAAAGTTTTATAAATATACAATTTTTTCTTTTTTTTTTAGCAAACAAACTAAAGTAAAAGAAAAAAATTAAAATAAAAAATTTAATTTAAACAAACTACAGTAAATTTTATGGATTTAAAGAGATTTTTTTTGTTTACTTTGTTTAATTTTTACATACTTTTTTAAAAAAGTAGACACTATGTATATAAAAAATAAATAAGATTTATTTACATAAATAGAGGAGTAAGGAAGATGTCAAATATTACGTTTTTTTTTTTTAAATATATAAAACAAACTAAAAATTAATTTTTAGTTGAATATCAGAACAATTTTTATTCTGATTCTACAAGCCGATCAGAAACTTTACAGAATATATATTGAATTAAATTTTAAGTCTTCAAATCTATATATGGTTTACGCTGCGTCCGTTTAATATAATTTCAAATACTCAATTAGATCACGAACTGATTTTGTACTTTAAGGAAGAGAAATGTTAATTTAAATAGAATTAAGAGGCTAATAACACAGGTTAACATTTAAAAAGTATCTGGAAAATTATGTTGCAGATTTTTAAAATCGTAGCCATCAAAATGAAAAGAAAAAAAAAAAAAAAATATATATATATATATATATATATATAGGAAATTCTTCAAACTCGTTTACTTTTGATGTTCAAAAAAATTTCAAAAATTTTTAAATGGCACGTCAACGATATTAAGTACCAATATTGCTTGGCCCTAGTGAAACACAGATCTGTTCACGTGAATGACTTTTACCGAACGGCATCAAAGTTATGGCGGTTTAAGATAACATTTTTTTAAAAAATTGCCAAAATTCTATTTATAGTCCTAAATCAAAAATTACTGCATTTATTAACTCTACAATGCTGTATCTAAAACACAAATTAAAAATATCACGATAAGTTAAGTATACGTGGATATATTAACGATTTAATAACTATTAAACATTCTTGTAAAATTTGCAAAATTCAAATTTTAGTGATGTAGTGTTGTTCATATTCATCCATTTATTGCAAATTTAATAATTTTTTTTAAATAAGTCATAAGACAATATCATTTATATGAATTTTTTAATTGCATTTACTCGAATCTCTTAAGTTGCATTAAATAAAAAATCGTACTTTTTTTCGAACGCCATATTGATTTTGATATAGGATATTAAAGCAGCTACAGATTGACATATATAATCGCCAATTTCGAATAGTGCCATGGGTGTGGCTCGACGATTAATATTAAACTAAAAACATCGCGTTCTTAGCCCATGAAAGCCGTTGATGAATATTTTTAGTGAAATTATATTTTCCGTGTAAGTAGAATTTTACACAGGTACTTATTTAAGTTTAAAATTGATTTATAACACCAAAATAAATAACAAAAATATAACAAAATATGCAAAATTGGCCAGTGAAATCCCTAGCGAAAAAACTGCAAAATTTTAAAATTTTTAAAAATTTGGTTTCACAACTTTTGCACAATACAATTTGACATTGGTTAATGGCACGCTATTAAATCCATGCTGGTCCTTTTCTACAAGTGTTTATAGTCTACATTAGAAGAATTGGGCATTTATGCTAAAATTTGCGACTACAGCAAGAAAAAGAAATAAAAAAAAAACTTGTTAGTTTCAAACACTTATTTTGGAATTTTTGACTTTAGGTTCTTGCCGGTACCACATTGAACCGTTTCAGGTCTATAATATTTTTTCGGTTACAGCACCAAGTGTTGTTAACATAATTGCATCAAAAGTTGTTTAAAAAAGTCAGAATTTAAAAAAAATATTTGAGGTTGAAGGTCGGTTTCATAAAGGCAAACGTAAAAAGAGAATTGCCCATAAATATAATATATTGGGAATAAATTATATTTTTTCTTCAGTTAGGATTTAAGAATGTACTATTTTTAATTTTTACTCATATTAAGAAGCAGCAATAGTCAGTCACCAAAGTAGGATTCCACATGATATAATCTCTCAGTAACAGCATTTGGTGTAAAAGCTCCCATTGTTCTCCACATAATTTTGCAATTTTTCAGTGCTTTTAGCAACTTTAAAGACTTTTAGGTGCTATGGAGGGCATGTTAGAGACATGGCATATTCTACACTTTTGTTTTATTGTGTTCCTTCTTTATAAAATACGGATCTATAATTTGCTCTATCTATTAACCAGAAAATTATATAACCTAAAAATTTCCTAGAGATACATATTTCATTTGATCATCAATGGGTTAAAAGTGTGATGTGATGTAAATGTTTTATGTTATCTTTTTCACTACATTTAGTCTTAGAAGTAAGAATTAAATAAAATTATTCAAGATATATTTTTTTCTAATTTTTTGTTAGCTTTGTTATTTAAACTTGGATTTTTATTTTTTTCAAACTTTTAGTGTCTACGCATTTTAATGCGATTTTACCATTTTTGGAATCTGTAGTTTTGTATTAGTTATATTAAATACAAATTTTCTCTCTACACAGACCCTTACCCCTAATTTTTCAATGGTTTTATGAGGGTTAATAGAAAATTAATTTATTTTTACAAATTCAAAGACTTCTAGGGGCTATGTGTGAGAAGTTAGAGACTTTACTGGTACTACATTTTTGTAGCCCCATGTCTTGCCTATAAAACATGTGTGAAAAATTTCCTCTACCTATTACCTGGAAAATTTTATAACTTAAAAACTTTTCAAGGAAACAAATTTTCTTTGGTCCTCAATGGGTTAAAAATGTGACGTGATGGAAAATTTTCATTTGACTTTCTAATAATTATTAAGGAATAATAATTTTGCAGAATTATTCCAGATATAAAATTTTTTTGCGATTTTGTTTAACTGTATAACTATTGAAATATTAGAATAATATTATAATATTACATATTATATTTTTATGCCGAGGCACAGTGTTCGATTTTCAAATTTAGGTGGCCAAAACTAATTACACAAAAACTATAAATCGTACAAAAGTGATTTTTATCATAGTAATTACTTACATATTGAAGAGTAAATTAGACAAATCCGCCTACCGGCACGCCCACTATTAATTACCCAATTATGAAAAATAGTCAAAATTTAAAAATAGCTTATTTTATAATTCTTTTTCATTTGAAAATAAGTTTAATTAAAAACACAAAATAAAGATTACCTAATTCATCATAATTTTTTAATGAAAGTATAAAAAAGTTTAGTAAAAAAAAAAAAAAAAATCATGTGGAATCTGCACCAATATCACTTTCATTTTCACTATCAGACTCTTGTATATTATAACATGCGTTTTTTAGTAGTTTCAATATATCTGGCGTTAAAGTTTGTTTTTTAACTGGTGGAGTTTTCCTGAAGCTGCAAATATAAGGATCTGATGATATTAATAGCCTTTTTATTAAATCTGCATTAGTCTCGGTCCGTGAAGATTTCCGCGTGAACTGCAGTCTACAACGTCTATTGTCTTTATTCCTGGATTCTTGAGCTTCTTCAGATAATTGACCAATAGGATGCAATGTTCAATTATAGCTTTTCCGTGCCAAAGCACTTTGTGAACACTGACAGGCATGTAATACTAGGGATATAGTTTCAAATAAAGATTTCTTGTTTCAAATGTATAACTTTCGAACGTTTTCATGTTTATAGTATACCCAGATGCTAAGCATTCCAATATAAAATGCAAACGTTTAATAAGTTCTAAACTTAACCCAGTTATTTCCGCAGATATTTCCGCATTTCTAAAAAATCGCCTGGCTGTATTGCCATCGTTAGTATTTCCCGATATCTGTTTAGGCATGTCTATCAATAACCCCATTTTTGATCTAAATTCGTCTTAAATATATATATATATATTTTTTTTTTTTTTTTTTTTTTAAAATTTACTTTGTTATCTTCACCTCTAACTTGCCACATTTTTGTATCTATCCTGTAAGCTATATGTAGTAAACATTCCATGAATCGTATCCAGGAATGTAGAGGCGACAAGCCAAATTCCAAAACTCCAGGGTCTATAATTTTTTTTAACAGGGCTGAAGAGTTATTCATTTCGGAAGGCTTAGCTCCACATACATAACATATTTGTGACGAATTGTAATTCGATAAAGCAGAACAAACTTTTCCATCAATCATGCATAAAATTAATTTCGGTTTTATATAAACAATATTTTGGATATTGTTCACGAAAATATTAACCTCAGTAGCAACTAGTTTTGCTATTTGGTCCTTAATACATTGTACTTCTTTTTTTCTCAAGTCTGTTGTCTCTTTTGCAAAGATTAATTTTATAGGACGACAATAACTCCGACTATTTTTTTCTTGTAAATCGTTCTATAAATAAAGAATTACTTTTGTGACATCTTAAACAAAAATAAGTTCCTTTTCTAGCAAAGAAAAGTTCCACTATATAACGGTTAATTTCTAGATGGAATTATTCACCCACGATCTTGTAAGCTCATAACTTAAACAAAGGTATTCATTTAAAACATACATTCTTTAAAAGCAACTTACAATTAAAATGGTATTCAATTTTTTGTTCCACTTAGAAGGATGGTGTATCTTTGTTTTGAATACTTTGTTCGGCAGGGGCAGTTTCGGGCAAAATTTTTTTTTTTTTAGTTTCTATTAAAGGAGTATCTCTAGTTCTCAAAACAATCAAAAGTTGGACCCCAGCTGATAACAGAAAAAAGTATTCGTCTATGAATTTTTGTTTTTGACTTACAATTTTTTTTAAGAGCTTCCCTATTATATCTTTCAATATCTAAAACTATCTTCATTCAAATATATACAAAATACCTGTTTTATATTTTAAAGGAATTATATTTTCACATACAAAAATAATTTTTTAAAAGTATGCCATAAAAAATTTTTTATTCATGTTCAAAATTTGACTAATTTTCGAGCAAAAAAAATATTTTTCTTTTGTATATTTTACCCATCATTCATGTTATTGTTAGAAGCATTCATTGATCGATTTCAGCTAAAATGAGTACGGAAATGTCTTAATTGAATAGTCTATTTTAATACCCGAAAATAATTTTTTTCTTCCTTTAAAGTTCATTTTTGGGGTTTTGGCCAGCTAAATTTGAAAATCGAACACTGTGCGAGGTCATTTGCTTAAAAAGAAAGTGTTTCAATTAAATGTTAATTACAGTTATTTTATTTTGCTTTCATAAAGCCCAAACTACATTAGCGCGTAGTCAACAACAGTATCAGTACAAATTATCAGCTGTTCATTGTCAGAATAACATGTTGATGCCATTATAATTACATTAAAGTGTATGCAGCAAAAATTTACAACCACCATCAAGCTTTATTCTACTTGTGTATTTTTGCCTCTTATTAATTTGCTCTCAATCTGAAAGCAGGTCTAAATAAAACTGTATGTTCTAAATGATCAGCTGATTTCCAGTCGCAAATAGAAGGGCTAACGATACATTCTAAAATGCTTTATTTAGGATCTACAAGGCCTGCCATTCGCATGGCAACACTATTTCTTTTTTACATGGCGTCTTACTGGAGGCAAGGCCTTCCCTTCTCCCTTCCAAAAGGAAGCGAAAAGGCAAGAACTCTTAATAAATAAATATGCTCTCTTATATTTTCAATGCTATTAAAAAAGAGTATGAAATATATATAAAAAGAAAAGTAAACGAGTTTAAAAAATTTCTTATAGGGAGCGCAATCGAAAAAATTTTAACTTACGTTTTGCCTCCTAACTTTTTTCGGAATAAATATTCAAAACTTTTTGATCTAGTTATCATGGAAATATTATTCAGTTATTATTTTTAATAAACATTATGTTGCTTTGTCGTGATTTTTATCAAAATGAGTGACAAAAAAGATGTACGTGCTACAAATTATTAAAAAGTTTCAAAAAAATCCAAATAGGTCCTACAAATAATTGGCCACATAATTAAATTTCTGCCGTCAAACTGTTTCTAGTGTTATTAAACAGTATCAGAAGAATTTAACCATTGATATGAAATCTGGTTCGAAAAGAAAAAAAGGTCCACATGATATTGGGTAGGCCAGAAAATTGAAAGCATATTGAAAGGAACTCCAAACACATCTGGAAGAAAGGCAGACCGATTAGCTCAGTGCTTTGGCTATTTGGTGCGAAAATTTAAAGCTAATTCAGAGTTTACAACATATAAAGAAAAATAGGTCCACATGATATTGGGAAGGCCAGAAAAATGAAGGCATATTGAAAGAAACTCCTAACTCATTTGGTAGAAAAGCAGCTCAGTTATCTCAGTGATTTTGTTATTTGGTGCGAAAATTTAAAGCTATAAAAGGCACCCTTCCACTACCCATATTTACATCCCAATTATGGCAGTAGGGGAATAAATTATCCTTAAAAATTTCAAAACATTTGATGTTTTAGAACTTTAGATTAGGGAACAAATTACGAAAGTAATTTCCATAAAATTAAAGGGAAAGCGAAGAGGTACCCTTCTTCCTGTTCCTAACGATAAATTAAGTAGCCTATTTTACTAATGGGGCTTACAGGATAATGCTGTAGAAATGTATACAGACACACAAATACAACTAATCTTTATTACATATATAGAATGATAGATTAGGCAATACTTAACATTTATTTAATTTGCGTTTACGCTGCGTATGATTAGTATTAATTGAAGAGTATTTTCAAATAAATCATATTATTTGTCTTATTTTAATAGATGAAATAATTATTTTAGAGCAGTTTATTTTTGTATCATATTACATTTGAAGATGGTAATTTTCAGCGATCAATTAATTTATTGAATGTGTATGACAAAAGTAAAATTAATGTTTAGTATATTTTTTTTTTTTTACTTTAGTCAGTAAGTAAAGTTCTATAATATTAAGTAAGTGAATAATAGGTATATTTTACTGTTATTTAAATTTTGTGGTATTTACATCATTTGGAGAAATTTCGTATTAAATAACAAAAATTATCGATTTTTTTTTTTTTTTTGATAATTTTGATTTACAATTTTGTAACAACTTTTTACAGTAATATATATCTGACAATATTTTACTTAACATTTTTATTATAATATTATTTTATAGTTACATGAAATTATTAGTTTATAGAAAAATTTTTAAAGTGTAAATTTTGGTAAAAATCTGCGTATGAGTAATATTAATTAAGTAGTATTTTCAGAAAAACTAAAATAAATTCTTCACTTTAATCACCAGGCAAATGAGTTGAGGTACATTTAAAGGAAAACTTTATTGTTTAAAAAAAAAAAAAAAAAAACATTAATAATACCTTACAGCAGGGTATTTAATTAAGTAAAAATAAAAGATATTGTCAAAAAAAATTCGAAACAAGATTTTTATTACACTGAATTTTAGCACATTAAAAACTAATGTAATTTTTTTTTTAGCCTTTGATGTTTAAAATAAAAGAAATAAAAAATATTGAATAAAACTATAATACCTTGGGACTTTTTAAACTTTTTATCTGGAGACTAACCTGCGTATGATTAATATTAATTATCTAATATAAAGACAAAAATCTTTATATATTTTTATGATTATATATTTATGATTAATATTAATTATCTATTATAAAGACAAAAATCTTTATATATTTTTTTAAGCAATATAACAATAATTTCAAAGTCATTTTAAAGAAAGGATAATAAGCTTTATAAAACAATAATTAAGAAGACCCTGAATCATCTTTAAAAATAATAAATAATACATAAAGAAGTTGAAAACTTTTTGTTTTAATACTTGATTTCTTTATAACTATTAGATATTAATTAAATTTTATTTTATTTTAAATTATGTCAAGTATTTATCATTTACAAGTATTTGAAAATTATTCAGCTATAACCCATAAATAATTTTAAAACTCTTTCGGTTTTTATTTTCTTATTTAATAATCTTAAAGTAATTTGTCTTGCTTGAACACTCAACAAAATATTTTTTTGTTCAAAAATTTGTTTCTCTTAAACAAATCACTTCAAATTTAATTTCATATAAAAGTCATGCATCAACTCATTTCATTTTATGTTCTTTGAAAATAAAAAGCAAAAGAAACAAAACGAAATAACAAAAAGAATATAAAAATAGCAAAAGAAAATAAAAACAAACTACAAAATTTTATTATCAAACACATACGTCTTATACTTGACCAAAAAAAAAAAAAAAAACATAAAATATAATAAAAAAATGACCCATGTTTTGATGACAACAAGAAGCAAAACACACATTTCCACAAACCAACAGACACACATACATACATAAAAAAAAAATCTTTATGTGATAAAAGTCCTTTACAAACATCTCCAGCATCACTCAAAAGTATGTTTAACACATAAAAGATGTTTTACTGCAAGAGAGAGAGAGAGAGTTATTTGTTGTTATTTTAATAAGTAAGCAACAGGAGCAGGAAATATATAAGAGATATAAGATTATTTGTATGTTTGTGTTTTATGGTGAGTGCTATATATTTTGACAAAATACTTTTTCAAAACAATTTGAAGATACAGACATGACCATGAAAGCTGCTATACAAACAAATAAATAGCAAAAGAGAGTATAATATAAAAATCCTTTAATACAAAACAGTAAACTAAACACATAATTTAATTTTGGCAATACAAAAAGTAAGATAAAAATACACAAGGACAATAAGAAGAAATGTAAGTGAAAATAAAAGGAAACTTTAAAAAGCATAAAGACTAACAAGCAAAAAAGGTTTTTTAAAGAAATAATTTTAAATAAATCTAAAGGAATTTGTATTAAATTGAAAGACAAATTGTAGATAATAAAAAAATTAAGACAATAAGTTATCACAGAATTAAATTATTATTTCAATTGAAAACTTATTTACAGAACTACAAATAATTTTTTATTTTTCATATTAAAATACATTTTTCTGATGAATGTAATTGATCATAGGTTTTTATAATTTACTGGTTTGGATAACTATTTAAGGTTCTAAATCCCATTTTAAATTTTACATATAAAGATCGATTTTCCATGGAGAAAAAAAAATTTATCACAGATTTTCATTAATTTCTCGATTTGAGCCTTCTTTAAGGATTTAAAAAACTGTTTTATATTTCTGGTATAAAAATCAGTTTTTCGTAGAGAATATAAGTAATCACAGATTTTCATTAATTTCTCTATTGCAGCCATATTTAAGTATCCATATCCAACTTTATATTTCTGATACAAAGATTGCTTTTTCAAAGAAAAAATAGGTTATGTTATAAGGGTCGCTCGCTATTGCGAGTGCACTAGGAGGTCCTTAGACTCATTATGATACCCTATTTGGGAAAAATTCTTCGCTCCACTCCTATAAACAAAAACTAACGTTCCGTTCCCGCACTCCTAACAAACTTAAGGTTTGGCAGTGGCATGTCATTGAGACAATCCAGATCATGAAAGAGTTGTGTACCAAGATGTTCAAGTCTACGCACTTTCAGTGTGTAGAAAGCACATAGTGCTTTCTGCATACGACTCTCAGCATTACGTTTCCACGAGAGCTTTGATGCCAAGATCACGCCAAAATACTTACACTTCCTAGTTCGATCTTTGTAGAATTTACTCCTTAACCGTTTTCCCTAGCCCATGTCAGTAGAACGCCCAAAGCTGATTCCATGAGTTCACTAATCGTGGAGAGAAATTTTCCCCTAATGAGGAGCACAACATCGTCAGCGTATGCGACTACTTTCGTACAACTGTTATTGAGTTAGAAAAGGACATTGTTCATGACAAGGTTCAACAATAGTGGAGATAGTACTCCTCCTCTTGTCACGACTTACCTTAAACTATTCAGACCTAAACTGAAATTTATGGCCCTGCTTTTCAGCATGTTTCCCGTCTAGTCCCTCATCCGCCGATTGACTGCTAGCTCGTCTAGTGCCATAAGAATCGACGATATATTCACATTATTGAAGGCGCCCTCTATATTCAGAAAGGATGCCAACATATACTCTTTTCTGTAGAGCGTATCCTCAATTGTACGGACCACGTCATACACTGCTGTTTCCACTGACCTGCCATATAGGTAGGCATGTTGTACCCTGAACAAATTTGTCAATGAGAGAATGCTCCTGACATGGACATCAACTAGTCTTTCCAGAGTTTTCAATAAAAATGATGACAGACTAATCGGCCTATAATCCTTCGCGGTTCTGTGGTTAATTTTTACATTCCCTAGGAATATATCCCAATTCAACACTACCCCTGAATATTCAGAACAACCACGGCATGATGATTGATATATATTTCTGCAGAAGTGCTGGGAAGATCACATCTGGCCCCGGTGACTTGTAGTGTTCAAAAGACGATATCGCCCACGCTATCTTTTCACTATCACCCAGCAAAAAAGCAACTGAAAAAGAGCTGAAAAAGTCATGAATTTAACATTGTGTTGGCATTGGAAGGAAGTACTTACTGGTGCAAAAGAGCTGCAGAAGTTCTTTTTTTTAACCCATGGTTGTCATTGGTAGGATATTCTTCTTTTATGCTTCTTATTCATTTCTTTTGAAGTACTTCTTTTAACAATATGTTTATGAAATTTTTTTTACAAAAATTCAAAACGTAAAAAATAATAAAAATGCATTAAAATTTATAAAATTTTAATTTTATTAGAAATTATTAACCTTTTTTCCAGCTAAAATTTCATTTATTTTTACTTTTTTGGAAGTAATTATTAAGAACTTCCAAAAAAGTGCATTTTGTTCTATTTTTAAAGTGGTTAAAATGTTATTTTTTGGAAGCTTTTGATCGTTTCTTTGCTGGGAAACTATAGAAGCTACCAATTCAAAACTTGGGTTGATAACGCTGGAAGATTTTCAACTAAGTACTCCTCGTTCATATCGTCCCTGCAGCCCTGAAAGTGAGAAAAAATAAGTGATAACAGATTATCTCAATTGCAGCCTTATTTAAGTATTTACAATTAATTTTATATTTCTGATATAAAAATCTTAAAAAAACAAGAAATCAGGAATCTTCATTATATTCTCAATTGGAGCCCTTTTTAAAGATATAGAGGGCCTATTTAATATAAATAAGTGATCAAAGATTTTAAGTATTGAAGCCTTATTTAAATATATTTTGCCTAAAAAAAACAGTGATTACATGTTTTCATTATTAAATTCACAAAACAAAAAGTGTACCTCAATAAGCCAATAACAATTCAAGAGCAAAAGGATGAGATAATTCGGCACATTAATGACATTGAACCTCAATTATGTCTCAAAATATTTACACCATCGGATAGAAGTATGCTACCAAAGCTGTGGTAATCATTTGACCGATATTTTGTTTCAAAAATATTTATCATAGATCCTTCCTCCCTTTAGTAAGAAACAGAGTAACATATTATACTATGGAAAACTTTTCAGAGAACTACTTGCATATAACCTTAATACTTATAAAATGTGGCATTGGAGTGCTAACTCTAAGCTCAGTATAATGTCCCCAAAGATTTTCTTTATGAAAGGAAAATATACTATAACACCAAACATATATATTGAAGCTCATGACTAATGAATCCCAGAGGCAGACAGCTGCATAGTAATTTAGTTGATCGTAAAAACGGTTTGGATTTTATACCACCTGGACAACCTACATATTAGCCGACGGATCCTAGAAAAATCCCACATCTTAAAGATTTTGTGATATGTTAAAAACGTACATCGAAATTCGATAACAACGAAAATTTTTTATAATCTCTCTTCTTACTATTCCCCTGTAGAAATAACCTACTACGGACAAACTTATGTTAATGCTCTATTATTTCAAACCAATTGGCTAAAATATAAAAAAAAAATATATATATATTAGCAGTCACATCCACATGAGCGCTAATATGTATTGAGTGTGGGGAAGATATTAATGAATCCATAAATAATTTTTCATCAATAATTATATTATTATTATATTATTCTAAAATAAAAGTCACTTCTAAAAAATATACACAAATGTCAAAGTCTGAAATAGAAAGACTTCCTTTTGAAAAAAAAGCGAACAAGAAACAGGCAAAAAAAAACAGATCTCCTGCGGTAAAGCAGAGGCTGTCTGCTACAAGTAGTGCCATTCTATTGGAAGAGGATCGCAGGAATAGAAATTACATTAACAGCCTAACTAATACAAAGTATACTAACTTTTTCCTCTGAAAGGCAGTTAGAAATATTAAACCACCATTAAAGGGATAGATACCTTTAAGAAAAGCGGATGGCACTTGGACACGAAGCGCTAAAAATAAAGACTTAATACTTACTGACCACTTAAGTAATATTTTTCCACCAAACTCCAAAATGACTTTGTTTGAACTATTTGAAAAAGTATTCCACAAGAAAATACACTCAATCAATTCGGTTTCCGTAAACAACATACAACTATCGAACAGGTAAACCGTTCACTTGAAAAGTAAGAAAATCTTTTGAACATAAAAAGTATTACTCTGCAATTTTTCTAGATGTCGCCCAAGGTTTTGAGAAAGTTTGGCACAAGGACCTTATATATAAAATTAAATGTCTGTTACCTCCAAATACTTATAAATTACAGGAGTCTTACTTAAGAGACAGAATATTTCGACTAAAACAGTGTGACTATATAACATGAGATTATGCAATGTTCTTGAACCATTGCTAAAGGGTGGCCCAACCAAAACGCAAGATGTTAATTGTAAATAAAACAAAAAATTTTCAGAGAATTATCTTAATATTTTTATTATGATAGAAGGATCTTTGACAATTATGTGTAAAACAAACTATCGGTCAAATGCTCGCCATGGCTTCGAAGGCATATCTCTATCCGATGGTCCATATTTGCAATGACTGTGAGACATAATTGAGGTTCAATGTCGTTAATGTGCCGAATTAATTCATCCTTTAGTTCATGAATTTTTCTTGGCTTATTGACGTACACTTTTTGTTTTAAATATCCCCAAAGAAAGGAGTCCAACATTGCCAGGATGTGATATAACACGGTCATTAAATTTCTCGCGTAAAAGAGCCATTGGCAAGTACGGCAAGTGGCATCATCTTGATGGAACTACATATCGTCTAGGTCCACATCCTTATTTTCTTGCCATAAGAAGTCCGTTATCATCTCGCGATAGCGAGCACCAACCTCATTTTCGAAGAAGTACGGCCCGATGACTCCGACAATCCATAAACCGCACCGCGAGCATGCACAGGTATTTACACATTTCCAACAGACCTGATACAATGTGTCACGATTGTAGACACATTTTGTCGATTATGCTGACCAAAAAAAAAATCACAAAGTGCATGAATTTCATTTTGATTAGACTTCAATAATCTAACGGCGCTGCTCAATTATGTACCTTTCCGTGGTTGAATTTTTCAAATACTGAAACAAGAAAATATCAAATTAAGTTGGGCATACAACTTGACTTTAAGGTGTGATTCACAATTAATATCTTACATTATGGTTGGACCACCCTTTATATCTAATTTACACATCGACTTTTCCTACGAGTAACAGCTTGACTATATCAACATATGTCGATGATACTGCTATCATCACACGTGGATCCATATAATGCATCTAGAGAATTAGAAAAATATTTTAAAAATGTTGAGACGTTGTTGAAAATTTAAAGCTTCCAACCTCCATCGACTTATCAATAATAAATCTTAATTAAGTTTTGACTGTAAAATCATTCTGTATAAGATAACATTAAAACCAATTTGGATGTATTTTGTATCTAATTATGAGGAACAGCAAGTAATATCAGTATTGCTCTTACATAGAGGGGACAATCGAAAATCTTTAGGACTATGACAGGTGCACCATGGTGCAGTGGGGCAGAATCGAATTTTTTTGGAAATAAATCTGTAACTTCTGATCGGCAGGTTAGATTTGCATGTATAGGCATAGCAGAGAAGTGTACAATATTAAGTTTGGAAGGGGGACTGAACATACCCCTCAGGGGCGGTGCTAAAGGGGCTCAAAATTGGTTACCTCTGATATAAAAATTTTTTTAATCGCTTGCCAAATTTTTGTTTCTCGTCTAATTTCAAATCTTTTTATACATTATTGTATAAAAACTGATAAGACCTACAAAAACAATGTAAGCATGCCACTTTAAATTTATTAAATCACGAAAAATTCTATTTTTGTGTATTTTTGCACTAACACACATTCGAACATTGGCTACGGGAACAATTATTTATGTTGTTATGGCTTTTTCACATCCACAATACTTAGCAATGTTTTTTTTTTTTTTAATTTTCCGTGACTTAATAAACTTTAAAGTGGCATAGTTTCGGTTTCATAAAAGATATTGATTTCAATCTTTTTCTGTATAACGAAGAATTACGTCAGCTATTGTCATTTATTTATGTCATTTAGATGAAAAAAATCGAGTTTATAATTTTTCTGATTTTTGAAATTAAAATAAAATTTTTGTAAAAAAGTGTTTTTTTTTTTTTTTTTTTTTTTGAGAAACTATAAATATTTCATCTCTAATAAAATCTTTATTATTAAAGATATCTTAATGAAATTTTCGGAGGATGTAAACTTTATTATATAAAATGAGAATGTGAAAAAACTTTAAAATTTTTGGGAAATGAATCCCACAATTCCCAAAAAAAAATTCGAAAATCCCAAAAATAGTTTTTTTTACATTTTTGGCTATAAATTCCGCATTTTTCCGAAGTCCCATAGATTTTGATTGAAAACTTTTAACAACATATTGCAAATTCTTAAACTGCATTCCGTTTGCCGAATCGTGCTTTGGGATTTGAGAAAATATAGACTAAATTCAAAACTTTCATATAAAATGGGTCGAATTCGAGAGGATGTGAACCTTGACCTTTTGAGTTATTCGGCTTGCTTTTTATTTTAAAATCTTCTCTGTGATGATATCTTTCAGCAAAGTATAAAATTATTATTTGTTGTTAAAGAAAATTATGTTTTAGAGAAAAAAGAGTGTAGATACTTTTTCGGTAAAAAAAAAAACACAAAAAGTCGTAATTTTTGGAATTTTCAAATTCAAAATCGTTTATTTTTGGACTCGATAAAGATATCAACTTCAATTTTTTTTATTCAATAAATAATTTTATTCTTTAATTAGCTAAAGAAAAGTTAAATGAAATCGGTCGGAAACAATAGGATATATATGACAAAAACTGGACCAAAAACATGCAAAATTGAGGTACTTAAAAATTCAAGTGCAAATAACTTAAAAACTATAACGTTGAGTCTATATTAGAGAAATTTGTATCAAGACAAACGTCAAATTTTTATTTGATTTGCAAATAATTTTTTATCTCTGTCAATTATAGGAGAAAACGTATGTCATAATAAACCATGCAAAACGTACCAACAACAATCAAGATGACGTCTTTTACCAAGCATTATCAAGACAACGTTGTCAGAGCTCGAGCGCTGACAATTTTCTTTTAACGCTGCTACTACTGACAAATTCAGTCTACATTAGACAAATCTTTATCTTGATAAAATTTTGATGTTTGTCTTGATAAAAATGTGTCTAATGTAGACTCGAAGTAAGAGATAAATCGGACATGCAAGCATGTTTTTTTTTAGGTCTTATCAGTGCCTACGATAATGTATAAAAATATTTGAAATTGGACGAGAAACTAATTTGGCAAGCGATTAAAAAATTTGTATATCAGAGGTATCCAATTTTGAGCCTCTTTAGCTCCGCCCCTGAGGGGTCTGTTCAGCCCCCCTTCAATTTTAATTACAGATTTATTTCCAAAAAATTTCGATTCTGCCCCACTGTGCATGGTACAAAAGGATCGACAACATCCACAGAGACTTAAAAGTACCATTAGTTAAAAAGGATTTGAAGAAATTCGAGGGAGATATGCTTCTAAGATACAACTCAATCTGAAACAAGGTTTCGTAAAAGCAATTTACCACTTTGATAAGAACCCTTTGTCAACCATAGCTCTCAACCGGGAGCAAATGGTATTTACTTTTAAAACTACGATTTTAATAAATACTATTAGGCCTAGGAAGTAAAGGCTGATACAATAATTTAGCATTAGGCACATTTGGTAAAAGCAGTATATAAAAATATTGATTATTTTCTCCATCCAAAACATTTCAATCTCTCGTCATTTAATTTGCCCCATAAAACTCCTCTTAAATCAATCACTTTATTTAAACAAATAAATAACAAAAACTAATACCATCAGCCTTTGATTTGAACAAGAAAATTCCTATTAAATAATAAACCTATATTAGATATCAACTACATAATAGCAGCAACTTGAGAAATCAAAAAACAAATACAAATCTATACTACAGTCTTAAAATGACAAAAGTCATCTAAATATTTCCAGGAATACAAATATACAATAAAGCAATTGAACTTTATACAAATATGTAACACTTAACCATCATAAACAAAATTCTCTCAACGGATGCATATAATTCTAAATGTATAGATTTTTGCTATAAATGTATATTGCTCATGAACATGTCTTGGTTTTATGCAACAAACAATAAATGTTGTTTAGACTTTTTGAGGAATCATATGAAAGAAACAACAAATTGAAAAGCTGATTATGTATAACTGCAACTGTTTGCATTTTGGACTCATTCAGGAGTATTGAAATGTAATCATTGATTGCTTTCAAGAAAATTAACAAAATTTTAAAATCTTTGAAATTTGTTAGTTGGTTGGTCTAACGTTTATGCAGCAAACATTAAAGGTGCTGTGTAAAATAGTATTTTGAATCTCTTTGATGTTGAAATATTCAAGCTTGTTAATAAATTGTTGAACAGTTTTAAAAATATAAAATTACAGAAAGGTATTTGAAAGGTCTCGGTTAAATCAATTTATCAAAGCAGCTAGATAAAAGGACGAATGTCCCAAAATCGATTTATAATGCCTCAATTTGTTCATACTTTTCTTTTGTATTGCAATTTCTATTTAGATTTATTCGATAATATTTCTTTTCTAAGTTCCTTTACATTAATATTTTTTCTATTTGCAATTTTGCTCATATTCTCTCATCACCCCTCGTTCATTTCTGGTACTCTTATAAGTAATTACTCAATATCCTTACAAATAAATTTCTAACAATATTAATCAGTTATTTTCCCCTTTTTTTCATTATCTTAAAATCTTATGTGATTATTTACCCGATTTACCTTACTTGGAAAAAGGGGGAGAGTTTTTAAAAATCTATTTTTAAAATAACTAACAACATACTCTGACATTTAACAGTTACTGTTAGTAACCTGTTCAAGAAGATGATGCATTAATATTGTTTGTTAATTAAAATTTTATGTGATACTTTATTACTTTACCAGTTTAGTAATGTTACTACTACTACTGTATCTAGTAATTTTTATAAGTCAAGTTTTCTTACGTGTAAGTATTTTAGCTTAAGTAAGTTGAAATGAAATAATTTTCTTACACTCAAAATAAAAAGTTTGCAAAAAGGATTGAATACTGCAACTGTTTAGAAAGTTATATTAATATGTAATATTTTAACTAAGTGAAGTCTTTTAAAATATAACACATTTCATTCTTAGAAAAACTGTTGTAATAAATAAAATATAAAAACCATTAAATTAATATTAATCATACGACCCATATGTAAGATCTGTAATAATATTAATCATATATGACTAGTATGTAACAAATACAAATTTTTATTACTAGCACACATATTTTAATTCGTTACAAAAACTTGCAGATTATTGAATATGAGCCCGTAAATGTAGCTAAATCACACTACCTACCCCTAACTGACCATTGATGCGTTTTCGCAACACCAACTTTTGGGAGCTTGGTGTTTCTATCTCCCTAAATTATTTGTTAAAAAGTGAATAGTTTCATATTTTTTGATATCTTGGCTATCGTTTGAAATGTTATTCAAGATATTTTGTAAAAGTTTTCGAATAATTTTTTAAATTTAAAAAAAAGTCTAGTTTATAGACCTTTTTTTGATCCGCTCCAGCGGGGGTAAAAATTCGTCGGAATTAATTTTTGTCCCTCAAATTATTTAGTTAATATATATAAAACATTATCATTAATTTTAAACTAAATAAGTTACGGTATAGGTAAAGTTTCTGATGCGAAAACGCAACAGTGGATGGAAATGGGTTAATAGCACACATATTTTAATTTGTTATTTGTATACTATAGCATATTATCCTATAGCTTTATAGAACAGAACAAAAAATTGAAAACTATTGAAAACGAGCCCCGAAAGCAGCAATGGGAATAAATATACCAGGGCAGATCAATATTTCCGTGACTTTTCGAACTTCCCTCGTAGTTATATAAAATGCAACACTGTTCTCATCCAGTACCACCTGTTAGTAGACTACTATCAAATTCTGAGCAAGTGTAGTAATTTACTTTGCGTTTAACAGCCGTTCAAAACGTACAACCTCGTGTATTTTTCTAAAAATGGAAAAAAGTGAATTTCGAGTGCTCATTAAACATTATTTTTTGCGAAAAGAAAAAAAAACCGTCAATCATACCAAGAAAAAGCTCAATAAATACTATAGGGATTCTGCACCATCGATTTCAATGGTAAAAAAATGGTTTACTGACTTTCGTTGTGGTCGCACAAGTACAAATGACGCTGAACGTTCTGAACGGCCAATTGAGGTCAGTACACCCGAAGATTTCGAAAAAATCCACGATATGGTGTTGGCCGACCGAAGAGTAAAAGTGCGTGAGATTATTGATGCCATAGGCATTTCATATGGCAGTGTGGTTTCGATTTTAAATGATCAGCTGGGTTTAAGAAAATTGTCTGCAAGATGGGTGCCGCGTTTGCTCTCAATTGACCATAAACGTAAACGTGTGACAATTTCAAAGGATTGTTTGGAGTTGTTTAACCGCAATACGAATGAGTTTTTGTGGCTTTTTGTAACTGTGGTTAAACATGCATCAATTACTGTACTCCGGAGAACAAGCAGCAGTCTAAACAAAGGGTTTCTTCGGGTGAAACCCATTTGTCGGCCAATAAGGTGATGGCAACAGTTTTTTGGGATGCACGCGGGATAATCCACATCGATTACCTTCAAAAGGGAAAAACAATAAATGGCTAATATTGTGCCAACTTATTAGACCGTTTTAATGAGAATTTAAAAAGAAAACGACACCATATGGCCAAGAAAAAAAGTTCTTTTTCATCAAGATAATGCACGGGTGCACAGTCTCAATGGCAAAACTCTGGGCTATGAATTGGTACCTCATCCGCCATATTCCCCGAATTTTTCTTTTGCAAAAAAAACACTGTGTTGATCCGCCCTTCTAGAAAACAAAATCAGGGGTATAAAAATCGAACAACAGAGTATTTCGTATGTTAAGTTTTGTAACATTGAAAACAAACAAATCGATAATCTTTCAAAGATAATTGGCAATTCGACAAACCTCCTTCAAATTACACAGAAAAAAATATTTCAAATTATTTTTTAATAAAATTATTAACTAAATTTATATTGTAATTTAATTATATTATTTATTAATATAATAACATTTCTAATTGTTTACAATTTTGTTTTATAATAAATTGACGGCTGTTAATAAAATATAAAGAAAAACTAAAGATTTGTGTATAAAAATACAGAAATAAAATAAATTTAAGTCAATTACGAAAAAGGTTCAGCTCATTATATATATTTAAGGCAAAGAAGTAATAAAATCAATTATTCTAATTACTAATATTATCATTTTGTTGATTACAGCAAAATCAATTAAAAATTAATTAATATAAAAAAATTTCACAACTGAAGTCCATTTTTACTTTTTTCTGTGTAGGTTCACATGGAAATTTTAACATTTAAAATAATGTTTCATCTTTCATTGTCAAGTCAATAAAATTACTCCTTTTTTTCACTCAGAAAGCAATCTAATGAGAGCTGTAAATATTGATGATATCACATAAAATGTAAACAAATTTCGAAGCACCTCTTACATTTTGAGATAACCCACTCTCGAGAAATTTAAAATCAATTTTATCGAGGCACTAATGGTCAGGGAAGTGGAAACTACAAAAAGGAAGGGTATATCGAAATATTAATAGTTTTGTATACACTTAATAAGGACACACATAAAATAAGTACTTTCTGAATTTATAAATATTTTTTAGCCTAAAACATTGTCCGTCCTGCTGTCTGTATTTTAATAACCAAATTTGAGAAAATATGTAAATCACCGTTTTAAGTATAACCCAAAGAATTAAGCACGAGAGTTTTTTTTTGTTGGCCAGAAATGTAACATGTTAAAATTTATTATTTCACCGAGCCACTATATACATATTTTCCGGGAAATTGGTCAAACACTTATAAATTTATTTTCATAAATTTCTTAGTAAGTAAGTTTTGTATAAGCAAAATTTATACCACCTTATAAATATCCGTAAAAATATAAAATTAAATACAAATGATAATAAGGAGTGAGATCGAAAAATTTTTAACATACATAATATTCAATAACTTGGAAACGGTTGATCTTAGAGTTTTCATTACTTTTTTAATCATTTGATAATTTAACACAGAAATATATAATTTTTATGGTTCTATCCACTAATTATAAATTGTGGACCATTTTTGAAAACCCTTTCTTTGGAGATTTGATAGTTGCTTTAGTCACTTTTTTGGAACAGTGAGCACATCTTTTGTTAAAATCTTTGGTATTTTGGGACACCCTTTTTGTGCTCTTGAATTTACTTTACACAAGAGCTCAATATCTCTCCACTGGTCTAAGCTATGGACAATTTTCAAAATTGACCTCTCTTTGTACTAAAACTATGTTATTGATTTGGTACCACTCCAGAGCTTTCTTACCGTAGTGACATGATACTAAATGGGTCCAAAAATATGTGGACACGTTGTGCTTTCTTAAGAAAAGAAAAAGTCTTTTTTGTAAATATTTCTTTTTGCATATTTTGGTATTTATAGATCCGAATGTATAAAATGACTTTCCTGTTTTGCCGCAACTACAAAAAGCTTGTCATTCCATGAATTTTGTAAGAATTTTTTGCTGCTTTTGGGTCTTAAACTTATCTTCAACATTTCTTCGAGCATTAGCAATAAAAATTTTTGAGACACAAGCTGCGAAGATTCTGCCAGCACCTACGTTTTTTCGTCAATTATACAGCTTGAGTATTTTTGTATGAAATTTGGTTTTAAATTCCGAGTCCTATTTTTGGCTTGTAATTTTTTTTTTTTTGCAGAATTCCAGTTTGGAATTTTTTGAACTTTATATGTTATCAAGTTTCCCATTAGCTTTAAATTTTCGCACCAAATAGTCGAAGCACTGAGAAAACTGAGCTGATTTTCTACCAGATATGTTTGGAGTTCCTTTCAATATGCCTTCAATTTTCTGCCCTTCCCAATATCATGTGGTCCTATTTTCTTACCGAACTAGGTTTCACATCAATAGTCAAATTCTCCTGATACTGTTTAATAACATTAGAAACGGTTTTACGGACGACATTAAATTATGTGGCCAATTATTTGTAAGACCTATTTGGATTTTTTGAAATTTTTGAATAACTTGTATGAAAATAAGGACAAATTAACATGGTTGTTATTAAAGATAATAACTGACGTATTTTTCCATGATAACTAGAGCAAACAAAATTTTTAATATTGATTCCAAAAAAAGTTATGAGGCAAAATGTGTGTTAAGATTTTTTCGATCTCACTCCTTATATGTATTTAAGTATAATACTTACAGTAAAATTTTACAAGGATTGGTTCATAATTGACCATGATTAATAAGGCAAAACTTTCCCGAATGCAACATTCTTACTTGTCAATATTTTCGCAAAACTTTATAAAGATTCCTTTTAGTTTAAGCAAATATATAAGTTAAATAAACTATAATTTTTTTCCTTTTATTTATAGCTTTTTTGGATTTTCATACTACAAATATTACGTTAAAATATAAAATTTATATATTCATCTAGGTTCGTCTAAAAACTTTTGAAATTTCTACATAAAAATAAAAAATGCTTGAAAACTACATCTTAAAAAACTACTTCCCCATTGGAAACAGCTTTAAGACATTCTAAAGTAGTCCTTTATGACTTATCAGCGTCGCTGTTCACATTGTTCCACGTTGTCATATAAAAAGCATTAGGACATTTTCTTATATTTTGTCGAAATTCCTTAAGACAAGTTCTAAAGGTTGTCAATAGTATGGAAAAATTGTGCCATATCTTTGTCTCGCTTGAAATATTTTAACAAAAATAAGGACTGCGCAAGAAAAAAAATCCGTGCATTCTCTTAGGCTTATAACTTTTGATGTGGTAAAAACTAAATAATTCTGTTAACTGGTTTACATTTGTCATTATGCTCACTAGCCATGTGGTTATAGCGAAACTAGTTTTTCTTAAAATTGAAATTGAACAAAAAACAATTAAACACATAATTCAAATTGTTCATTAAATCTTACATCGGTCAAATAAAACAATTGGCAGGATACATCTGCCAAAAAAATACAGTTGCTTGGGTAATAATATTATACAAAGAAGTCATGGTCACTGAATGAAAACCTGGTAGTGGAAGAAAAATAGTATTTTCAGTCTGTAGGACTTAGACAAAATAAAAAGGATTTTCAGAGAAAATACCCTCAGTTTATAAACTCCTTAAACTAGGCAATGAAATATAACAAAAAATTAAATGTTTTGTACAAATCGTAAACAAAATTAATAATAATTTCATCAATTTCATTCCTTTGGATAAACGCTTTACCGTATGAACTTTGAACCTTCGGTGACCCCTAGTGAAATTCGACGTAGAAAATATCTGTAGAATTTTTTAACCCATTAAACTCAAGTTTTTATGGACTTTTGTTTAATTTTGTTTAAACGGATCAAAAATGACCCCATATAATCAGAGATAGATGATTAGAAGGTTCTAATGAAATATTGCCATTTAAATGCTCTAAACACTTATGCAAAATTATTTCAGCTTCGAACTATATTGAAATTATTTTTTTCGATTTATCTGTAACTACCTTGGTTCAAAAATAGAAAAGTTTAAGTGGTCATAAAACAAAAATGTTGCCTACAAGCAAAAAATCCTTTGGAGGGTTTATAACACATATCGAGAGCTATCAATTGCAATCGGAATAATTCCGCCCCCACGCGATGATCATCAATTTGTTGCATAGTGTTATCTGTCTTCAACTCATACTAAAATTTCACTCATGATTTTACTTACTAAATTTTATGGCAGTATTTCTTAAACAAAATTACAAACAATTCTAACGTTAATAAAACTAAAATCTCCCTCTCTTTTATAGCTAATAAATTTTAAGTTTAATTTAAATAAAATGATATTAACAATTTTCTTATATCAATATAAGTTAAAAACAAACAAGCTTATTCTCTAAAAAAATACTATAAATATTCATCATAAAATTTCATTTTAATTTAAAACATTCTCATCATCAGTCAATTTAAGCTACCTTTGGCATCAACTAAAACCTCAACTTTGTTTAGCTTACATTACATATTTCCAGTTCCCATGTAACCTCAAAGTAATTTATATAGTTTTTTATTTTCCTGGTAAATCATCTTAGGATATAATATTTTGTACTTTATTATTACTAGCATTTTTTTTTCTCTTTTGTAACAACATTTTTTTTTTTTTTTTCTATTTTAACTTAATAAAATTGTAATTTTTGTATATGTCATCACAAGATTATGTATTTTATGGATTCTATATGGGTGAGAGTAGAAACAGCTTAAATATGTTGAGATAAGTAGTAAAAAATATGAAGCAATTTTTTTTTCTTTTTATTAAAAAAAGTATGAGTAATATTTATATGAAAAAAAAAATGTTTAACGGAAAGGACATATATTTATAAACATGGCAAAAGGAAAGAGATAGAGTAACAAGACAATAAAGTTTAGTAGTTGTATTTTTTATTACACATTTATTCATGTGTGGGTTTAACAGGTCTGTTTGTCATTCATGTAGTAATAACATAAAGTTTAGATCCCTTTAAATATGCAATTTTTTTCCAAAGCGAGGGTTGAGTGAAAAGTCCAGATCTTACAAACAAACAAAAAAATAATAATAAAGTAAATATCTCAAAAAAAACATTTTTAAATTAATTTGTTTTAAATGTATTTTTTATTATTTAAAAAATCTTTAATTTTTGTTTTTATTTCTAAAACTTTTCTATTGCTCCTCCTTTAACACTAAATTACTTGTGGGTACTTCTAATGATGAGTACAAGTATATTTTATTCATTCGTTAGATGATGATAAAAAAAAATATCATAAAAAAAACCAAACAACTTATAGTCAAGGTAACCATGCTTTTGTAATCTGCTCTAAAAGTGCTTAGTCTTATTGGCTAAAAAGCTTAAACACTTAATATTATAGTCTTAAAAAGAAATAAAAAACTTATTAGATAAAAACAGTAATTTTTTGTCTTTTAATTAACTTTTTATTGGCCTTTGCCAAGGTAATGGCTACATATCAATTGTAGTTTTTCAGCTTTCGTGAACCGAATGACATCTTGGCAAAAGTTCAAAGAGACGAACAAATAAAATTAAGCAAAAATTAAATAATAACAAGAAATTTTTTAAGGACTGGGATAATTAAATTAGGGGATATATGTATATGTAGAGATATCAATTTAATTATATTCTTTAATAATAGGGGAGAATGGGGTAAAGTGGAGCATACCAATAATCTTTTGAACTATGGAATGAAACTGTTTTACGGAATGAATTATTGTCTAATTTTTTACTAACTTTAATTTTGGTATTATTTCCGGAGTTTCTTCAAATCAAATATTTTTGGGAAAATTATTGCCCTTCAGAAATAAAAGAATCAGAGGTTTCATGTATGAAATATTGTTATGAAATATAGTACAGTAATACTAAACATTTACCAGTAGCCTTTTGGAAAAAAGTCTACAAATACTTGAAAAACACAAAATTTTATTTTCTATCCCATATGCCACCATATCCCACTTTTCCCTATTAAAATATTTTTTATTCACTTTTTATAGGAAAAACTATTATAATATTTTCCATAATATATCTAGTGATAGATAAGGTATATTATATATTATATTAGGACAAATTTCTGAATCCAATAGGGGATGTCTGTCCGTCCGCCCAACTGAACAGTGTCACATCTGGCAGATGTAGAACTACAAAAATTCAGTTTTGGAGATATTGAACAGAATATTTATATTCTGTAAGTAGACAAAGTTTGGAAAATATCGTAAAAAAAATTTAACAAAAATAATTACTTTAGTAAAACTATTTCTCCTTGAAGTAAAGATATTTCTATTAACAGTTACTAAGTGGAAGCGCTAACAGATGCAGAGGAAGTCCTAATATTTTTGCAAAATGATGTAGAATGTCAAAGTTGACCTATTTAAATTTTATAGAAATGAACTAAGGCATTAGCTTAAACTGTGCTACAAATTAAGGATAATAGCTTGGTAGGAGAATCATTGCATTTGCAGTTGTTAACATTTAATGTGTGTAATAAACCCTTTAAGGATTTTTTGCTGATTGGAAAAATTTTTATTTTATAAATCTTCTAAACTTTTCTTCTTTTACAGCAAGATATTCCCAAAAGAATGGAAAAAAATAAATATTCCACAGAAATGTTCGACATCGAATTTCATTTCAGAATTTAGACTTTATCCAAATAAATGAAATGAAAAAATTATTAATAATTTTGTTAACGATTTCACAAAACGTTTGATTTTATGTTAAATTTTATTACCTAGTTCAAGGCGTTTTTTTTTATACCCCTTTTAATAAAATATTTCCCTTTACTGCAGATTATAAACCAGACTATAATCCAGACTATAAAGTACACTACAGTTCAGACTACAGAATAGACTATAGTTTAGACTACATACTAGTCTATGATGCAGACTATAGAGCAGACTACAGTTAATACTCTAGATCAGACTATAGATAAGACTCTAGACCAGATTATAATTTTATAAATTTATAATTTTATAATTTTATAAATTTATAATTTTATAATTTTATACTTTATAATTTTAAAATTTTATAATTTTATATTTTATACTTTTATAATTTTATCACTTTATAATTTTATAATTTTTAATTTTATAATTTCATAATTTTATATTTTTATAATTCTATAATTTTATGATTTTATAATTTTATAATTTTATAATTTTATAATTTTATAATTTTATAATTTTATAATTTTATAATTTTATAATTTTATAATTTTATAATTTTATAATTTTATAATTTTATAATTTTATAATTTTATAATTTTATAATTTTATAATTTTATAATTTTATAATTTTATAATTTTATAATTTTATAATTTTATAATTTTATAATTTTATAATTTTATAATCTTATAATTTTATAATTTTATAATTTTATAATTTTATAATTTTATAATTTTATAATTTTATAATTTTATAATTTTATAATTTTATAATTTTATAATTTTATAATTTTATAATTTTATAATTTTATAATTTTATAATTTTATAATTTTATAATTTTATAATTTTATAATTTTATAATCTTATAATCTTATAATTTTATAATTTTATTATTTTATAATTAAAATTTTATAATTTGATAACTTTTATAATTATTTTAATATACTTTATACTTTACATTAATATACTTTATACTTTACACTTTTTTTAAGATCAGAGACTGCAAATGCATTTTTAGGAATTAATTTATTTCGGTGAGGGTATTATGCGTTTGTACTGATATTTGTAACACCCAAAAATATTGGTCTAAAACCCACCTTAATTTATACCAGTCGGCTAAGAATCGCTTTCTGAGTAGTCTTGACGATGTCCGTCCGTCCGTCTGTCCGTCCATGTAAACCTTGTAATCAAACTACTGGTCGCAATTTCGAACATATACTAATGACATTTGCCAAACTGGTTTCTTATAGTCCAAGGAAGAAGCATATTGAAATTAGTTATAATCGGTCCATTATTTCACTTACCCCCATACAAATGACCTCCCGTCCTCCACATAATTATAAATCTGTGTGCCGACTTTCATGAAAATCGGTTCATATTTGACCATAGCTCCCATATAAACCCCTCTTCAGAAAATCAATTTGACGGCCATAAATACCATTAAAATTTGTGTATCAAGTTAATATTCGATACGAATAAGTTTTATATAAGTATAAATGATAGTGACAATTTTTACGAAGACCGTCCCTTAACTCACCATATAACACCCACTTTCGGGAAGCACCTAAGAGTGAATAAATTCATATAAATGATAATATTCTGTGCTTGTGTGTTTTACTTTACTCTTAATACATGTATCGGTCCACAATTGGCCACAGGTCTAGAAAAAAGAAGACCCCTCCCCGGATTTTTATGCACATAATGGTGTAGGAAATCATATGGTCGGGCTTGACCGACGCACTGTGTGCGATTCAAAAAATGAAATGGAAATAATTATGGAACTTCGGAACGGCTGTTCCGATTTCCATGTAGTTTCACATGGTGATAGTAGAGGTGTAGGCAAAATTAAGTTTTGAACTTGGGCCATATAGACCTACAGGGGGCGAGTCCACAGGGTCCCAAATTGGACACCTCGGGTAAAAAATTTGTTAAAAAGGATCCTGATTCCTTATATCTGAACCAATTTGAAAGATTTTTATATATTTATATATTTTTTATATTTTATATGATGACCGAGATATACAAAAAATATTATCGTAAGTATATATTATCTCTTTTAGTTTAAGAGATATTATGCTTCAAAGATTAAAATTTTTACTTTTTAGCCTGTCTTGGTGAAGTTTTTTCGTTACAACGGGTCCAACTTTCATCCGATTTTTCAAAAACTTCTTTTCTTGCATTAACAACAAATAGGAAAAAATTGTGCAAAGAAAGAATTTTGGAAAAATATTTACGGAGTCAAAAAATAAAGGCATTTAAATTTGAACTTTGAAAAAAAGACGATTTTTTCTAGTTTTTTTTTTTTTTTTTTGCCAAAATTTTTTTTCTGTTATATAAAAATGTTTTCAAGTACCATATATAAAATTTATATTAGCACCTGGTAACTCTTTTATAACAAGGTCCTTTTTATAATACACTGAGTTCATGCGGCTAAAGGTATGTTTGTTTGTATTTATCTTTTATATATGTATGTTAGAGAATATGTTTCATATATTTGTCGAATACATTATTTGTTTTTAAACATGTTTGTAAATGTCATTAACAATTCATTAATTAACTTTGTTGCACATAAACTCACACACATACAACAAACATGTGATTCACCATGGCAAATGATAATACTTTGACAGCAACTATAACAAGAACAGGAACTATAATATAATTTTTATTACTATATATATTTTTTTTTTACACATCAAAATGTACATAAGTATATGTGCATGTGAAATTGTATGTATGTATGTATATGTACTTGAAAGTACATCAATGTTTGCCACAATTATGAGTTTATATAGCAACAATGCTATGCTTATAAAAACACATGCATACACATACATTAATTTATACCGACCACCTTTTCATGGATATGGCGTTTTCTTTTATAAGTGTATGTGTTTTTACATTATTATGACATTGCAACAGCAATAATAAAAAAAGTACAATGAAAAAAAATTGAGTTTTTACTAAAGCATCACATGCATAATTAATTATTTGAGGCACATTAAACAAACTTAAATGGAAAAACGCTACAACAGAAAATGTCAAAACTGTGTATGTATTTATGTATGTATGTATGTATGTATGTATGTATGTATGGATGTATGTATGTATGTATGTATGTATTTATATGAAAAAACAACTGCAACTTAAATTTGTTAAGTTGAAAAAAAAATGGAAAAAAGTGTTCTTAATTGGTTTGCTGGATTTTAAAATGAGGATTAATATTAAATAATGTTTAATGCTAAAAATATGTGAAGGGGAGTTTAATTAATTAGCCCAGTTGTGTGACATACTTATAATTTGATATAATTTTTTTGGGTAAAAGTAGGTTTCACAGAAATAGTGTCAACATGGAAAATAATTCAACAACATAGATCAGTTTATAATCAGAAAATTTTTTTCTATTATTAATATATAAAATATTAAGACTTTAACTAATTAACTAATAAGTTGCAAAATATGGTCATTCAACAAGGCTAAAATTAGACTCTTTGATACTTATCACAACACTGAATTTTTAGTTCATTTTGAAAATAAACGATTTTTTGTTTTCTGCTCTTTCGAAATACATCATTTTAGGGAAATAACATTTTCACTGCCTTTTTTTCATTACATATTCCTCATACTATAATTTATTATGATTTTTGCCAAAAAGAAAAAAAACTATATTAAATTGTGTAACCAACGGAAATTAATGTCTGCAAGTGAATGATTTACCGACACACCTTTTGCTTAAATATTTATTGCTAAAGGTTATGACAGTTATTGACAGCTTTAGAGAAATATCAAAGGATTTTTCAATTAACTACAAAATAAAAAAATAAAAATAAATTAAAAATTTCACAATTTTGTAATTTTTAACTATTTAAATTACTAAATAATTTTAGTCAACTAAAAAACCATAGTTAGAGTGCTAGTTACATGATTGTACATATCGTAAACTGCAATAAAAAAACCAAGATCACATATTTAATTTTACTTTATAACACATAATTTATATCTTGTCAACAAATTCGTTACGTGATTTTGCATTTTAGGTAAAGATATACGATTATAAAAAAATTAGAGGCGTATGATTAACCCTTCGTCATATGTACAGATGTTTCAATTGTCGGATTCCTCAGTGGGTCAGAACCGAAAATTTTTGGAAATAAATCTGTAACTTCTAATCAGCTGATTGGATTTGCGTGAAATTTTGTATAAGCGTAGCAGTAGAGTGTAAAATATTACATTTGGAAGGGGAACCCAACAGACCCTTCGGAGGCGGAGCTAAGGGGGCTTAAAATACGGTACCTTTGACATTAGGGTTTGGGGTTCCTTGTGATATTTTGTTTCCCGGGAAACGGGAATAAAAAATTCGATTTCCCGGGAAATCCCGGGCAATTTAAAGTTTAAGAAAAAAGCAATGATTTTTTATAAAGAATGTAATTTTTTCTATTCAATACTATAAAACAATATTATAAATCAAATTTATGATCAGTTACGGTGGTTTTACACTATAATACTTTGTATTAATACCATTAAAAACGAAAAATTGAACAGAGTTGATTACAAATAAAAAAAATGTGCCGAAATTTGCTTTAAGAGATGCAATTACATTTCAAAAATTTAAATACTTCAACATACAAAGTATTGAAAGTATTGAAAGTATTTACAGCATAATACATTTGAAAATATTTTTGGTATTAATACAAAGTATTATAGTGTAAAACCAATTAAAAATTTAAACAATCTTAAATATTTCACAAAAAAAAAAAAAAAAAGTGCTCCAAAGGCTTAATTGTTTAATTCACTATTGAAAATCTAATTAAATTTATTTTCCCAGTAATTTCTTTAAAGCTTTCATACTTAATTCATAGACTTAAATTCTTTAACTTCACAAGAATTAATTGCTTGAAGAATCTACTACCAACGTTACAATTCAAGCTTAAAAAATATTTTGAATCATTCAAATTTTCTTCTATTCAAATCTATTACGAATTAGATTTAGAAAATATTTTTTGGTTTATTCGTAAAATATTAGCTTTGTTCCCGTACCTAAATTTTACCACGCGGGATCCCTATTTTAACGAAAAGTGTTACCGTACTCCAAAATTAGGAAATGATAGAGATTTTAAGAGAATAATGTTCTACTTCTAGCACGAAACAGCCCAGACTATATTTTTGGATAGACTTAGTAAATAGTCAAATAAACAAAAAATAAAAATATACAAATAAAAACTTTGAATGAAAATAAATAATAAATATTTAGTTTTTGGTACTAAGATGAAAGTTTCAATTAAAAAAATTAAGAACTTTGATATATGCCTTTTCTCATTTTACTCAAAAAGTACGGGCACAAACTTACTGAAAACTAAAAAAATGCATATATCTTCCATTCCATGAAAGGTTTATAAAAAAAATTCCAATTTTTTGACGGAGGGTCATCCAATATTGTTCATATTTTTCAAGCATATTTCCTATGCAGCCATTTAAATATCCCCATTTTCATTTTTTAGAATTTTAAAAAATTCGCGTATTTATTCGCGATTTCAATTTTTCGAAAAGTATCGGAAAAGTGTGTAACTTTAAACATCAATAACTCTAAAAGTTGTTAGCGGATTTTAATGATTTAGACTGCATGTAGAATATGAATATGTCCTCTTTTAATGTAGTAGTTAAGAAATATTACAATTTTTAAATTCATAATGCAAATGCAATTTTAGGATGCATTTTTGAAAAATTTCTACCCTTTGCACCTATTCACTTTTGTGAATGGTGTTATGGAATGAAAAATTAGTATTTAAATGAAATTTTAAAATGGTACATCATCATTAAATGTTTAAAAGATTGTAGAAATATAAAGTTAAAAACTCGTGTATTCGGAATGTGATTGGACAAAATAAAACGTTTTTTTTTTTCCTAGTGAAAAGCAGTAAAAAAAAAAAAAAATTTCGTGCTCCTTAAAAAAAACTATGTGGACTAGGTGGAATTCCATATGCTTTCAGTTTTGAATCTGCTTTCAGTTTTTTTCCATCAGGTCGAGATTTTTTTTATAGGCGTGTCTAATATTTATATAAATGATACACCAAATTATGTGGAATAAAATTGGCTTTAAGTCGCTTTACTATCAAATTTTTATCCGCTCAACAATTTAGGAGATATTTCGAAATAAGTATCCGAAAAAAATTTGTTCATGCTAAATTCAAGATTTCTTTTTTTTTTTTTTTGCAAAAACTTCTTTTTAAAAGTGAAAATATCAAACATGTTTCAGTTTATCATCTCTATATCTCAAAGCTGCTAAAAGTACGAGTAAATGAAGCCACGTATTATAAAAATTGATGCACAAAACTTGATTGCATTCACAGTTAAGTTAAAATACCCATGCATACCTATAGCTAAGTGGATATACACTAGTGGGCAAAAAAAAAAAAAATTGTTTCGTCTTAACTATGACCCCGCCTTTAGGCAGTCACACTTGTATAAATCGAAAACGGTTTGTCCTATTAAGATAAATTAAACTCCAATATACAGCGACTTAAATTGTCTTTAAGCTGAATTCACATAATTTTTTTGTTCAGTTAATATTTCCATAGTTTTTCAGTAATTAACAGGTGTATTATTTATCAAAATCGAGGAAACGGTTCTTTAGTTATAGTCTAAAATTGACAAACCATTCTCGAATTTTATAGTACGACCACTGAATAAGGTGATGATATTAGTCATGCCCATAAAAAAAAAAAAAATAGTACGTGATAGAAAAAAAGTAAAAGCAGATTATTATTTATCTCGTCAAAATCCTAGTCCACCTATTTTTGTTTCAAGAAAAAATAAAAAAATAAACTTTTTTTGCCCACCACTGTATTTCTTCTCAATTGTATGTAACATGGGTATTTTTACTTAACTGTAAATAAAATCAAGATTTGTGCATCAATTTTGATGATACATGCCTTATTTTATTTGCATCTTTATTAGATTTAAAATATAGATGATAAACTGAACAATTTTTGATGTTTTCATTTATTAAAAGAAATTTTAGTAGCAAAAAAATTTTAAATTTAGCATGAAAAAGATTTGTTTTGGACACTTATTTCAAAATAACTTCGAAACTATTGAGCATATAAAAAAATTAAGTTTGAATGATTTGTAGATATTTTTGAGTTATGAAGAAATATAGTAGAGTAATGGCCTTACTATGGGCGAAATATTAGACAGAAAAAAAAAAATCCAGACCTGATGGAAAAAAACTGAAAGCAGATTCGTGTTTAGCACATCAAAATGCATCAAGTTCAACTATACGTCTTTGGGGGAGGATTTTTTTTGTCGACCAGTGTAATTGTTAACTTAAATTTTTAAAGCCGCCCTTATTTAGACAAGCGGTATTTTCAAAGCCTTATAGAAGAAAACCCTTGAGCCTATCAAAAAGTTGTCTGTGCAGAAAACTTTTTATTGACGATGCCAGAGTTTTAAATACCACAAATGAGAAATCCTTTAGGCCGGGTCTAATAGAAATGAAAAAAGTCACAAAATTAATAAATGATCGTTTTCTGAAAAAAAAATCGCCATAAAAGGGGCCAAGAGCTTCAGTACCTAAAAAGTTCCTTGTTGTATTTAAAAACAACTACTAAATTCGATTTTATTATAATAATTTTTATTATTGCAGAAAAAGGTTTTATTTATAAGATCATCTTTTTATTAATTAAAATCTTGTACTTTTGTAGGAGGTCTTCATTCGTACTCCAACCCTCCAAATACACGTTTAATAAATTTAGGGCTGAAAGCATAGATTCACAAGTGTTGGGCAATTTATTTTTCATTAGTAATAATTTAGAAAAAAGACATTCCGCCAAGACACTGCTATGAAGCAAAGTAAAAATATAACATAGGACTTAAGTATGCTCCAAATCTTTTTTTTAATTTTCCCAATCCAGTCCAAAAAGAATCGTCATTTGATGTTTTAAATAGTTGTTCATAAATTCTAACATTTTCTTTAGTTTCTAACAGTTTCTTTGGTACCTTTTTTAAATAAAACTTTTAAATAGTCACCTAACTAAAAAGATCTAAAAATTCTGGGAATTTCTATTCACATTTTAATAAAATTATATTTGAGTAAATTTATACAAAAAATAATAGCGTTTAACTCTGATTGGGGGTGGATGGATCATAACCATCCGGGAAAAAGGAAAACGAATTCCTTACGAGTGGATAGATTACATCTATCAACAGGGCAAATTGCATTCGGCCAATTATGATCCAATAGTAGATGACATCTACTAAAAAGACCCACTGATAGATAAGATCTTTGAACAGAGCGAATTACATTCGACTCTCATTTACCTCTCACATTCTCTTTAGTTATAAATTAGTTTGAGAGGAAGAGAAACAACATCCATAGTGGAGAGAAGAGAGTGATGCGATGAAGGAGCGAGAGAGAGAAAGAGGAAACCAGATCAAGAAGGAAAACGGACGAGTGAATGGCTAAATGAAGCAGGGAAAGAGAAACTACACAGCCAAGGCAGGCTATACAAACGGACGGACCACGCCCATTTTTGTTTCCGAGTTTTCATTGTTCCTTGAACTATTCTAACAGAATTTCGTTGATTATCACCTTATATGAGAGGTGGGCGGTAAAGTGGGAGCACCACGCCCATTTTTGGTTTCCGAGTTTATATCGATCACCGAACTATACGTAGAAAATTTCGTTGTCGTACATGCTTTTGTTGAAGAAATATCAGCAGAAAAGTATAAAACGGACACCCAGTGTTTCTAGTTTTTAGCCCATAATTCTTTTGTTTATTAACCGATTTTGCCCATTTTCAATCCCAAACAAATCTTATATAAGACAAACATTTGTGCCAAATTTCGTCCCCCTACGTTTTTCCATTCGAGCCCTATCCTGCTTTCAACAGACGGACGGACATAGCTAGATCAACTCAGAATCTAACCAGGACCCAGAAAATATATAATTTGTGGGGTCTTAGATGATTCCTTTGACATGTTACACACGGAATGACAAAATCAATATACCCCCCACTTTTTTGATTGTGGGTATAAAAAGAATATCTTTTTTATTAAACAAATAAGGAAGAAACAACTGGACAGCTGAGTATATCCTCACTTATAACCCGGAACAACCGGAGGTTCGTTACACTAAATATTTAGGGCCAAAAAAGTAGCCAGATGATTGAAAAAGGGGCAATAGGCGACTAAAGTCCCCCAACGGTAACGCTGCTCTCAATTGTAAAGGACAAAAAATTCATTAGAAGTTACTTCATTTGGAAGTTATTTCATAATAAAATAACTTCCCATAGAAAGAAATTGGTGTTATTCATAATGAAATAAAACCAATTTTGATTGGAAAAATGTTAGGGAGTAATTTTATTTTGTTGCTGAAATTTATTCCATTTGTAAGATATTTGATGGTACCTGGGCCTATATCATCTACGGGTTTTTTCAAGGAACATGAGACTATTTATTGATTGTAGGAAGTCAGTACATCAGCTTTTTATTTTACCATATCTGTTATGCCAAAATTGTTCCAAATCTAGGTATGCATAAACTTTGAACGCAATTATAAGAAAAAGTTGATAAAAAGTATTGTTTTATATTTTACCATTTTCTTCAGTTAATTGTTTTAATATGCTTGAAATAATGAAACACTTTTCTTAATAAAAACGTCATTCATCTGCTCTCTTTATACATTTTATTTTGTGTAAGCTTAATTAGATCGCTTAAACTTTTTACTGACCAACCGACCAAACTTCTTATTTAATGAATCAATTTTTATATAAGTTACTTTTTATAAAACTTTCATCTCTCATACTCTTAACTCTCGTACTTTGTTTGAGATTAAAAATAAAACATGTTTTAACAAATTTGCTGATAAAATAAGTACTTAAACGAGACAAGGGTTTCCGCTTTTGTTTTATATATTTTGTGGACTTTTTTGATTTAACTTATTTTACTATTCATTAAGTCCTCTTAAAATTTTGCTACTACTTACTCTCTCTACGCCTCACTGCAGTTTTGTATCTCATTTTGGTTTTTTTGTTTAATAAACTGTTTATTATTATTTGTATTTTCAATATGAACTTCCTGTATTTAACAAGTACGATTTCCGTTGGCACATCACTCTCATTGATTTTGAACGGATGTTTAAACGACATCTCAACGATGGCGACGACGCCGGTTGTTTTTTTTATATTTTTTGCTATTATATTTTTGTTGAAGTCTTTTTGTGTTTGGTTCTTTATTTAACAATTTTTTGTTACGTTTTTTTATTACTTATTTTGTCGTAAATGTAAATTACAATTTGTTAACAAATTTTTGTAGAGATTTTAGTGTTTTAAGGATGTTTAAAAGTAAAACAGGGTTAAGAAATAAGAAATGTTAACTAATCTAAATAAAAGCAAAGATTAAAAGCAAAAACCTATATTCAGTACAAAAACAAAACTATAATAATGACTTAACACGCAAAAATCTGCAGTAAATAATTCAAAGTAATCAATACAAATAAGCCTATATCCTTTAATCCTTATTCGCCTTGGGTATATAAGTCACCTTTTTATCTCTTTTAATCACCTTCTGTTACTGTCTTAAATACCTTCTGTTATTTACTTAAATTTGCTTTTTCTTCATTTTGCTGTCCTGTTTTTTTTTATTTTTATTCTCTCAGCTTAACGTTAATGTCTTTCACTATAATCACCAAACTATGGAAGATTTTATTTCTTTTAAAGTGTATATGTAGCTGTGTAAGTATTGGTAGTAAATTTTTTTCTTTTAATATGGCTTTTAATATTGTGCTTATTCGTCTTACTTTGTAGCTTGAAACTAATAGCTGCAGCTGTAATCAATTTTCTGCTGAAGACATTTTTAAAAGAAATTGATTGTCTTTAATTACTTAATGTGCACAAACATGCAACAAGGAAAAAGGACGAGAAAGGAAAGGGGAAATCAGAAAAAAAAAGGTATTAAGTAATATGATGACCGTGGAAGAAGGGGCAAAATAAATAGAGAGGAAATACTAAAATGTTTCTTAAAACTTGGCAGAAAAGGAAAGAATGAAAGGGGAAAAATGTTAATATTACTTAAAAGGAATAATCAAGTTTATGCTTGCAAAAATTACAAATATCGAAGGGAAAAAGGAATCAAATAAGAGAACATTCGTAGAATAGCAAACATGGACTGAAATCATTATTTCAGTTCTAGTTCAGTTCTAGTTCAGTTCTAGTTCAGTTCTAGCTCAGTTCTAGTTCAGTTCTAGTTCAGTTCTAGTTCAGTTCTAGTTCAGTTCTAGTTCAGTTCTAGTTCAGTTCTAGTTCAGTTCTAGTTCAGTTCTAGTTCAGTTCTAGTTCAGTTCTAGTTCAGTTCTAGTTCAGTTCTAGTTCAGTTCTAGTTCAGTTCTAGTTCAGTTCTAGTTCAGTTCTAGTTCAGTTCTAGTTCAGTTCTAGTTCAGTTCTAGTTCAGTTCTAGTTCAGTTCTAGTTCAGTTCTAGTTCAGTTCTAGTTCAGTTCTAGTTCAGTTCTAGTTCAGTTCTAGTTCAGTTCTAGTTCAGTTCTAGTTCAGTTCTAGTTCAGTTCTAGTTCAGTTCTAGTTCAGTTCAAGTTCAGTTCTAGTTCAGTTCTAGTTCAGTTCTAGTTCAGTTCTAGTTCTAGTTCTAGTTCAGTTCTAGTTCAGTTCTAGTTCAGTTCTAGTTCAGTTCTAGTTCAGTTCTAGTTCAGTTCTAGTTCAGTTCTAGTTCAGTTCTAGTTCAGTTCTAGTTCAGTTCTAGTTCAGTTCTAGTTCAGTTCTAGTTCAGTTCTAGTTCAGTTCTAGTTCAGTTCTAGTTCAGTTCTAGTTCAGTTCTAGTTCAGTTCTAGTTCAGTTCTAGTTCAGTTCTAGTTCAGTTCTAGTTCAGTTCTAGTTCAGTTCTAGTTCAGTTCTAGTTCAGTTCTAGTTCAGTTCTAGTTCAGTTCTAGTTCAGTTCTAGTTCAGTTCTAGTTCAGTTCTAGTTCAGTTCTAGTTCAGTTCTAGTTCAGTTCTAGTTCAGTTCTAGTTCAGTTCTAGTTCA
Source organism: Protophormia terraenovae (assembly GCA_951394005.1). Taxonomy (NCBI): domain Eukaryota; kingdom Metazoa; phylum Arthropoda; class Insecta; order Diptera; family Calliphoridae; genus Protophormia; species Protophormia terraenovae. Next base: position 11,567,692 of record OX596074.1, on the reverse strand, counting down.
GTTCTAGTTCAGTTCTAGTTCAGTTCTAGTTCAGTTCTAGTTCAGTTCTAGTTCAGTTCTAGTTCAGTTCTAGTTCAGTTCTAGTTCAGTTCTAGTTCAGTTCTAGTTCAGTTCTAGTTCAGTTCTAGTTCAGTTCTAGTTCAGTTCTAGTTCAGTTCTAGTTCAGTTCTAGTTCAGTTCTAGTTCAGTTCTAGTTCAGTTCTAGTTCAGTTCTAGTTCAGTTCTAGTTCAGTTCTAGTTCAGTTCTAGTTCAGTTCTAGTTCAGTTCTAGTTCAGTTCTAGTTCAGTTCTAGTTCAGTTCTAGTTCAGTTCTAGTTCAGTTCTAGTTCAGTTCTAGTTCAGTTCTAGTTCAGTTCTAGTTCAGTTCTAGTTCAGTTCTAGTTCAGTTCTAGTTCACTTCTAGTTCAGTTCTAGTTCAGTTCTAGTTCAGTTCTAGTTCAGTTCTAGTTCAGTTCTAGTTCAGTTCTAGTTCAGTTCTAGTTCAGTTCTAGTTCAGTTCTAGTTCAGTTCTAGTTCAGTTCTAGTTCAGTTCTAGTTCAGTTCTAGTTCAGTTCTAGTTCAGTTCTAGTTCAGTTCTAGTTCAGTTCTAGTTCAGTTCTAGTTCAGTTCTAGTTCAGTTCTAGTTCAGTTCTAGTTCAGTTCTAGTTCAGTTCTAGTTCAGTTCTAGTTCAGTTCTAGTTCAGTTCTAGTTCAGTTCTAGTTCAGTTCTAGTTTAGTTCTAGTTCAGTTCTAGTTCAGTTCTAGTTCAGTTCTAGTTCAGTTCTAGTTCAGTTCTAGTTCAGTTCTAGTTCAGTTCTAGTTCAGTTCTAGTTCAGTTCTAGTTCAGTTCTAGTTCAGTTCTAGTTCAGTTCTAGTTCAGTTCTAGTTCAGTTCTAGTTCAGTTCTAGTTCAGTTCTAGTTCAGTTCTAGTTCAGTTCTAGTTCAGTTCTAGTTCAGTTCTAGTTCAGTTCTAGTTCAGTTCTAGTTTAGTTCTAGTTCAGTTCTAGTTCAGTTCTAGTTCAGTTCTAGTTCAGTTCTAGTTCAGTTCTAGTTCAGTTCTAGTTCAGTTCTAGTTCAGTTCTAGTTCAGTTCTAGTTCAGTTCTAGTTCAGTTCTAGTTCAGTTCTAGTTCAGTTCTAGTTCAGTTCTAGTTCAGTTCTAGTTCAGTTCTAGTTCAGTTCTAGTTCAGTTCTAGTTCAGTTCTAGTTCAGTTCTAGTTCAGTTCTAGTTCAGTTCTAGTTCAGTTCTAGTTCAGTTCTAGTTCAGTTCTAGTTCAGTTCTAGTTCAGTTCTAGTTCAGTTCTAGTTCAGTTCTAGTTCAGTTCTAGTTCAGTTCTAGTTCAGTTCTAGTTCAGTTCTAGTTCAGGTCTAGTTCAGTTCTAGTTCAGTTCTAGTTCAGTTCTAGTTCAGTTCTAGTTCAGTTCTAGTTCAGTTCTAGTTCAGTTCTAGTTCAGTTCTAGTTCAGTTCTAGTTCAGTTCTAGTTCAGTTCTAGTTCAGTTCTAGTTCAGTTCTAGTTCAGTTCTAGTTCAGTTCTAGTTCAGTTCTAGTTCAGTTCTAGTTCAGTTCTAGTTCAGTTCTAGTTCAGTTCTAGTTCAGTTCTAGTTCAGTTCTAGTTCAGTTCTAGTTCAGTTCTAGTTCAGTTCTAGTTCAGTTCTAGTTCAGTTCTAGTTCAGTTCTAGTTCAGTTCTAGTTCAGTTCTAGTTCAGTTCTAGTTCAGTTCTAGTTCAGTTCTAGTTCAGTTCTAGTTCAGTTCTAGTTCAGTTCTAGTTCAGTTCTAGTTCAGTTCTAGTTCAGTTCTAGTTCAGTTCTAGTTCAGTTCTAGTTCAGTTCTAGTTCAGTTCTAGTTCAGTTCTAGTTCAGTTCTAGTTCAGTTCTAGTTCAGTTCTAGTTCAGTTCTAGTACAGTTCTAACTATATTTCGATTTTAGTTCTGTACTAAAAGAACTTTAAATCAAAGCTTTACGTTTTTTATTATTTTTTTTTTTTTTTTATTAAAAATTTAATTAAATCGTCGCCTTATTTAAAACACTTCAGCTCCTTAAAACACTTTAATATTATAGACCATTTTAAAAATTTAACATTTAAGTTCATTTCACAATAACACACATACTTTGAATAGCCCGAGCCTTTTGCTATGGTTCTTTAACCATGACATACAATCTTATTGTTGTAATATCTCCAATACCTTCATAAGATTTTCATTCACCTTTTCCTCCTTCCCTAAGGATATATTGCTTCATTGCCTTATAAATTTTTCTCCCAAAAAGGAATTGGGGGTATCTACTTTATCTCAAACAAAAGCTTTATTTAATACATTATACAACAGCTCACTCCTCCTGAAGGATGTTTTCAATGGAAAACCATAAAATACCTTTTGTTGGAAATGTTTTTCTTTTCTTTTTTTACGAAATTTTTGTTGTTGTTATGTTTTGTATTGTATTGTTGTCTTTGGTGTTTTTGTCTCTTTAGCTGTTTTTGTTTAGCAACCAGTAAAATTCCGACAAAAAAAAAAAAAGGAATTATACCAAAATTTAACAAATATTCAACAACATTATATCCGTTTTCTTGTTTTTGGCCATTGGGCATAATTTTGCGGTAGATTCATTTGAGTTTTGAATTGTTTACTTGTTTGATTGTCGTTTGGTTGTTTTTGATACTTGATATTATTGTTGTTGTTATTTTTCTTGTTGCTGCTGTTGCTGTTGCCGTGACTATTGTTGTTATTTCTGTGGTTAATTCAATTGGGATTTAATTTGTATTCGTTATAGTATTAGTACGGTTGTTTTTATATATACTCCCAAACAAAATAAATATACAACTAAACAAATGTAGATATTTTAACTCGTTTATATGTAGGTATATATTAAATTTATATATTAATATCAAAACAATACAATCAAATAAATGTTTAAGTTTGTATGCTTTTCTATGTATATTATATAGAGATACGAGAGATGTTTAAAAAACATCTAGAGAACAAACATTTGTGATCATTTGTAATTTTTTCAAATTTGAAAGAAATTTATACAAAATTTTTTTGTGTTAAATATATTTAAATGAAACTTACGTATGAACAATTTTATAAAAATTATTATATATGCATTAGTGCAACGGTTCTCAAATGGGGGTCCGCGACCCACAAGGGGTCCGTAATGACATTCGTAGGGGGTCGCAAAAAGTTCCTGAAAAATATTCCGAAACACACAAGTTTTTAATATAAATATTATTTAGATTTTTCTAAAATCAGTTCTTTTTAGAAACTACTAATGAAGGAACCTTTGATTGAAAATATTATGCTTGATAAAGACAACAATGAACAAACGAAGAAAGTAATGCTGTCCAATAGAGTGTCGCGAGGAAAGCCTTTTTCAAGATTTCGATATAGGAAGACCCCTCAAACGATGCGTAAAAAATTTGCTTGGGTCATGGGTCCCATACATTTTGGTAAAAAAAATGTTCAGATTTCTTAATCGAAATGGGTATCAACAAATTCGTAATTTTATGCTGGTTATGGAAAAATTAATTTTTTAATTAACATTTTTTCTGTGGGATTTTGTTTCGCTAGAAGACTTTAAGGCATTTTGATGAACAAATTTTTGGAAAAAAATTGGAAAATCATATATTATCAGCAGTACTTATTACTACAATGCAAATTTTTAATATTTTAGGCATAAAGAGAACAAAGTTATAAAATTCTTATCCATTTTTTAAGAAAAACATCGATTTTTCTGTTTTTCTGTTTTTTTTTTTTTTTTTTTTTTGCATGATGTACTAATATTACGGTTTATGGACCAAAGTTGTTGCAAACATTTTTAAAATATTTTTTTTTTTTTTTTTATAATTGGCTAAAAATTACGAATTTTTTGGTACCCATTTCAAGACACAAATTAATATTTTTTTAGACAAAATGTTCTGAACTGAAGATCAATTTTAAAAATTTTTGTTAATATTTTTCCCATATTAAGTTAATTTTTACGAATCGTTTGAGGGGTCTTCCTATAAAATCTTTGTCTACGGGACTCTACTGTCCAATGACGCAGTATAAAGAAAACTTTACAATATGGCATGCAAAACATTTCATTAAAACGATAAATATGCAGTTCACTTAAATTTGATGAAAGTATAGCTCTTTTACATGATATTCTACTTTTACGTTATAAAAAAATATATTATGCCAAGAACTTTTTATAAAATCGTTTTCAATAAACAACGCTTTTATTTCATCGATAAGTTTCCCAGCTAAGTATATAAAAAAAATTTGCTTAAGCAAATTTATAATTTAAAGACAGAAAGTCCTTTCAATGTTAGTATTAAGAAAGTTCATTTCAAAAAGAATTGAAATTCGTAGAATTTAATTTTGAATCAACTTATTTAAAAGCATTTTAAATAATTGAAATATAGCAAAGTTTATCCTCTTGTTGGCTCCAAAGACCTAAAAATATTAAATTTTTCTTTAACATAAATTTTTAAGTAAAAATATAATTTTTTACTCTTCTGTCCCTCAAAACAGAAATAGATTTATTATCGAAAAAGTCTCTTAATATTTGAGGAAAAAAATATCGAAATTATTAATATTATTTTTTAAAATTTCTTTATCTTTACATTTTTCTTGATTTTTAAATTAGTCGAAGCTGTCGTGGGTCGCGATTCCATTGCAATGTCAAAAGGGGGTCGCGAAGCTAGGTCTTGTGAGAACCCCTGCATTAGTGTGTCTCGACAAAATCCTTTTTAGGATCCTGATGTAGGAAGATCGCTTAAAGTATGAGCATTGGTAAACTGAATAAAGCAAATCAGGCAAAATCAGATGTTCTTTAGTGGCAAATCAAATCAGGATTTTCAAAAATATTATCTTTAAACGCATATTGACCAAGTTAGAGACAATCTACGACTTTCATTTAGTTGATCAAAAAATAAAAAAATAACTTCATTATTTGATTTAAACTTGTTTAAGTTATGTTACGGTCGACTAATAGTGATTCCAAAATTTTTTTTTAGAAATAATTCTGTAATTTCTTCAGACCATGACCCGGGCAAAGGAAATCTGAGATTTAAAGCACTTTTCGTGAAAAATAATGATAATAATTAAGTTGCAATAAAATTTAAAGGAACAATCATATCCTTTTAATGTTTGTAGATAAACTTGTCTTAAAATTAAGCAATTAAAAAAATCATACTTTTTTATAAAAAAAAATTCACAAAATTTCAATCCGTAAAAAAAACTAAATTTTAAAGGTATCTTCTTTCATTGTAATCGTCGGCATGTCGTTATAAAAGATGTTCGTCAGTAAATACTTTCTGCGTGTTTATCTCACATAAGAAGGAATTTAATTAAAATAATTTTATATTAATTCCAGTTTTACGATTTGAGAATTTAACAAAAATTTTCAAAATAGACAAAGTTTGGATAAAATTTGTAGGGAGACATTTGCTCCGAACTCCACAGAATTCGCGTCAAAATTTTCTTTATCGGATTCTTATATATTCACATAATTCTTGCAGCAATATTATTTAGATATTTGTGAATATCTGGTGAATATTTTAAAAAAATTAGGGGAAATATTAAGCCCGCAAATTTTATAAAGCAAGAATAAAAGGAGGCTAAAAATGAGGCAAACACACGTAAGGGTATTTTTTGCAGAGATTTACAATGACTTTTCTGTGGGTATCATAAATTAATTTTTGGTAATTAAAAAAAAAATAAATAAATACCCGAGATAGCCACCTTTGGAGAACTATCCGCTTGCCCCCTGATTCGCTAGGAATCTGTACTCCTCCAAATCAACTCAGAAACAGCTCAGCTTTAATCATGCGAAATTTTGAAATATTGAGATATCTCCAACGGTTTATATGTTACAGAATTATTTCCAAAAATTTATTTTGGAACCACTGTGCGCTAAGTACCCCAGCAAAAATTTTGGTTGCCAGGCAATGAGTTAAGAAGCTAATATAATGGCCTTACACCACTTACACATTATTGAATAACCCATTATTTTAACACGGCGATAACATTATAGGTAACTATTTACTTAGATGTCATTACAAGAAGTAATTACTTTTAAGTTGTTGAATAAGTTATTGATTTTAAAGTATTACTGAAGTCATTATAAGTTCAAATAAGAGGATGTAGTTGCGTTTTATGTTACTAATAAGTTATGAAATTGTACGATATAAAAAGCAGTTTTTAATACCCACCATCAAAACGATGAGGGGTATATTGATTTTGTTATTCCGTGTATAACATGTCGAAGGAATCATTTAAGATCCCATAAAGTATATATTTTCTAGGTCCTGGTTAGATTCTGCTTCGATTTAGCTATGTCCGTCCCTCTGTCTTTCTGTTGAAAGCAGGATAGGCCTCGAACGGGATAGGGGGACAAAATTTGGCTTAAATATTTATCTTATCTAAGGTTTGTTTGGTATTGAAAATGGGAAAAATCGGTTAATAAACAAGAGAGTTATGGGCTAAAAACTAAAAACACAGGGTGTCTGTTGTAGCTTCATTTCATACTTTTCTGCTGGCATATCTTAAACAAAAGCATTTACGACAACTTAATTTTGTACAGATAGTTCGGGAGTCGATATAAACTTGGAAGCCAAAAATGGGACGCTCACTTTTCCGCCCATCTTCCATATAACGGAAAATTTGAAAAAGTTGATGGTGGGTATATAGATATATAGATTCGACCGAGCCGAATATAACATTCACTCTTGTTTCTATTAATTTTAAAAGGGGAAAGATTTTATAAATTTTAATTTAAAAAAAAAACTTAACAATAAGGGAAAATTTTATATTTTAAAGCCTATTTTTTCTCGTCTTTATTCCTTCTTTAATTAATTAGTATATTTGATAGACTGAATGAAAAATCAATGAAAAGTAGCTTTTCAAAAAATCTGATCTTAAGTAATTACATACCGGGTTATAAATAAGCAGTCACCAAAACTACTTCTATGTAATGTAGACGGCATGCTGTTACAATTGAAAACTACATGCTATTACCAAGTTTTTGCTGGGTCGTAAAGTTAATGCCAATATTGGACCTAAAAATGTTAAAGTGCAAAAAGTACCATATGGGAACACAAAAAACAATGTTGAAACTAAATAGAGATTAAAGCTCCTAAATTTTTTTTTTTTAAGTTTAAATGTTGCGTAATGGATGATGAAACATACGTCATATCCAACATCTCACTGTTTACAGGACAAACATTTTGTAAAGCAGATATTAGAGGAAATGTTAAAGAAAAGTACCTTACAAAACGATAAAAAAAGGTATAGTCGGTCAAGACCGACCATATAATACCCTACACCATTATGTATGACCATAAAAATTCGGGGAGTAGACCTATATTAGATCAACACTTTTACTAAATGTAAAATAAAATATACAAATACAGAATAATACGTTGATACTAACATCTACTTGATTTTATGCACTTTAGGGCGATTCTCGGAAGTGGGTTTATATGGGAGCTGTGGTAAATTATGGACCGATTTTAATAAAATTTAGCAATGTTGTTTCTACTTATATAAAACTTATTTGTGTCGAATATTAACTTGATACTAACATTAGTATGGGATTTATGCACGTTAAAGTGATTTTCGGAACAGGGGTTTATATGGGAGCTATGGTTAATCGTGGACCGATCTTCATAAAATTCGGTACAAAGATTGATACTTATACAAAACTTCTTTGTACCGAGTTTCATTAAAATATTCTTATTTGTAAAGCATTTTTTAGTGTTGAAACTTAATTCCGGGGGGACATTTTTATGGGGGTAGGTGAAATAATGGACCAATTTCAATAGGCTTCGTCCTTGTGTCATAAAAGTCCCACCTGCCAAATTTCATTCAATTATCTTCAAAATTGCGACCTATACTTTGTGCACAAGGTTTACATGGACAGCCAGCCGTCCAGCCAGACGGACGGACGGACGGACATCGTTAAATCGATATAAAAAGTGATTCTGAGTCGATTGGTATACTTTAAGGTGGGTGTTGGATAACGTTTTCTATTGCGTTTGTTTAGCTGCTGTGGTGAAAGAGTTGAATAGTATGTATCATAGGGCGGAACAAAATCTGATATTTATATCAGGGAGTGTCTACAAAGAAGACTGATTCCATTTATAAGCAAACATAGAGTCTCAACATTCTTTGGCCTGATTTGGCATAGTTTCGTTGCAGTAAATGTACTTTAGAATGAAATAGTATACATAATGTCAATTTTTGTTTTAAAAAATTCCAAATGCCCCAGAACTTCGTTCAATTGAAAGATATTAGACGCTTGTTAAAAGGGAATTCAGGAAGACTTATACTGCGCCTAAAACATAAAGACATTTTAAATACAAGTAGACAGCTAGTTCCAATAAAGTTACACAAATTACAATCAAATTAATAATGGAGGGTGTTTCAAAGAAAATAAAAATTTCATATCTAATCAATAATTTATCTTTATTATTAAACATTATAAATTTGTAGAAAAAAACTTCAAATATGTTGTTTCATTAATAATTTTAACTTATTTCCAGTCAACGTTTATATCATTATTTGTGTATTTTATTCGTGCATTTCTATGTTAATGGAACCATTTATTAATTTGTAACATTTTCCACAGCATCTTGGACAAAAAATTAACTGTCAAAATGTCTATTTAAAATATATATATTTTATTTTTTATATGTGGAATTTGGGTCAGCTATTTTTTAACTTTACTAAAAAAAGATACAAAACAATTTAACTAATGACCAGCTTTCCTTCCAGAGATGAAGAAATTTTTCACATCAAAATCATTTCATTATAAATTCTATGCATTTAAAAAAAGATCTCATATAGTCAGATATATTTCCTTTAAAAAGTATATCTTTTATATCAAAAAATAATTAAATATTTTATAATTTAACACACAACCCACGTATAATTTCTATATTTATTTCTTTTTATTTTTATTTCTGTGGTATATAAATAAAAGAGAACGAGTAGTTTTGTTTAAATGTTGAAAATGTTTTACATTCAATTTGTATAAGCCCTTTTGTTGTTTATTCATTTAATACCAATACACAAATACAAATAAACAAATTCATTCATTTTTATACACATATACATCCATAAACAAATGAAGGAATTCAAAAGCTAACGGTTTGGTTGTAGCTATTTGGAAACTGTTAATGGGATTTTATGGTCTAATAAAGAAGTATGAGTGAATACAAACATCTATATGTTTAAACATATGTATGTATGAAATAAAGGCCTTTTCAAAAAATATTATTTAACATACATATATACAATAAACACGAATACTAACAAATATATAATTGAAATTTTTTTTTTATAGGAATAGGGGTTTAATAATTTTTAAAAGAGAGGAAAGTATATTTAGAATTTTTATATTGGTATACGTAATGTTTGTTTTCACAAACATTAGTAATAAACGCAGCAATTGTAACTGCATTGTTATTTGTTATTTTTATTTTTTTGTTATTAACAAAAAAGAAATAATAAAATGAAAATCCTTAATATATTATCTATATAATTTGAAAACAATTGTTTGGTATTTGTTTGCTACAAAAGGCTTTTTATGTTTAAAAAGCGTAAAGCTAATTGTTTTGTTTGGTACAAGTTTATACAAGTTTTTTGTTGTTTGTGGTTTTCAAGGGTCGATATTTTGTTAACAACGCAGCAATTAAGCTATAATTTATTGACATGAGTAGCCAAAAATTAATTATGACTAAAAGAGATTCAAGAGAAAAAAAAATTATATGAATGTAAAGTTATAACTTTTAGGGAAAGTAAATATTTTAAATTGAATTCACCCTTTAATTTTTGTTTAATATAAATCACTTTTATTTTCCATAAATCATTTATTTTTAATTTAATTACAAATAAACCTATTTTTATTTAAACTTTAACCTCTTTACCCTTAAAATTTGTTATCACTAAAACCTCTACTTAACTTTAGAAAATAAATTTTCTTCAATCATTTAATTTTATATGAAGCATAAACGTTATTTCATTTATTTTTTCTGTTATTAAGCCATTAAGTAAAACATAATTAAACCATCAACCTTAACTAATTACAACGATAAATAAATGCTAAAAATAAATTAAAACACATAAACCGCACTTACTTCTAAACACATACATAGATAAATTTTATTTTATTTAAACCTGTAATAAAAAAATTGTAACATTTACTGTAAAAGACATACCACCCACAAACTAATTACAATTTATTACGCCTTCAAAATCAAATACTAAAACAATACAATAAATCTATGATGAAAATTAAAATTTTTCTTTTTCATTTTTGCAAAACACCGCCAAGCGTTTAGTGGAAATAATTGAAGAAAATAAAATAAAGGTGTGTATGAAAGTGTAAAAATAACCTTTGTGAAAATTAAACAACAAAACAGGAATAAACAGAAACAAAAAAATATAAATAAATAAAATAAGAACAAATTCACCCTTGGTGAACTAATAACCCAAAAAGGCTCTCAATGCTCATAAATAAATCTTTGAAGTCTTGTGTAATCAGTTTTTCTCGGCTTTGCAATAGAAGAAAATCCACCATTCTACGAAACAAAGGTGAGCAAACAGGCGTGGGAATACTTAAAGGAAACAACAAATATTTATGTTGAAAAAATAAAATAAAAAATATATTATTTTTCTCAGCCAATTTGTTGCAATTCATTGACTTTTAGCACAACAAAACATTTTTCAAAAACATAAATTTCGCTACATTGCTAATAAAAAGACAAGGGAAATGAATGACCTAAAATTTAGAAAAGAGAAAAATAAGGAGGAGAATTTAAACATATAAAATTACTTAGAACTAGAACTGAACTATAACTGAACTAGAATTGAGCTAGAACCGAACTAAGACTGAACTAGAACTGAACTAGAACTGAACTAGAACTGAACTAGAACTGAACTAGAACTGAACTAGAACTGAACTAGAACTGAACTAGAACTGAACTAGAACTGAACTAGAACTGAACTAGAACTGAACTAGAACTGAACTAGAACTGAACTAGAACTGAACTAGAACTGAACTAGAACTGAACTAGAACTGAACTAGAACTGAACTAGAACTGAACTAGAACTGAACTAGAACTGAACTAGAACTGAACTAGAACTGAACTAGAACTGAACTAGAACTGAACTAGAATTGAACTAGAATTGAACTAGAACTGAACTAGAACTGAACTAGAACTGAACTAGAATTGAACTAGAACTGAACTAGAACTGAACTAGAACTGAACTAGAACTGAACTAGAACTGAACTGGAACTGAACTAGAACTGAACTAGAACTGAACTAGAACTGAACTAGAACTGAACTAGAACTGAACTAGAACTGAACTAGAACTGAACTAGAACTGAACTAGAACTGAACTAGAACGGAACTAGAACTGAACTAGAACTGAACTAGAACTGAACTAGAACTGAACTAGAACTGAACTAGAACTGAACTAGAACTGAACTAGAACTGAACTAGAACTGAATTACAACTGAACTAGAACTGAACTAGAACTGAACTAAACTGAACTAGAACTGAACTAGAACTGAACTAGAACTGAACTAGAACTGAACTAGAACTGAACTAGAACTGAACTAGAACTGAATTAGAACTGAACTAGAACTGAACTAGAACTGAACTAGAACTGAACTAGAACTGAACTAGAACTGAACTAGAACTGAACTAGAACTGAACTAGAACTGAACTAGAACTGAACTAGAACTGAACTAGAAGTGAACTAGAAGTGAACTAGAATCGAACTAGAACTGAACTAGAACTGAACTAGAACTGAACTAGAACTGAATTAGAACTGAACTAGAACTGAACTAGAACTGAACTAGAACTGAACTAGAACTGAACTAGAACTGAATTAGAACTGAACTAGAACTGAACTAGAACTGAACTAGAACTGAACTAGAACTGAACTAGAACTGAACTAGAACTGAATTAGAACTGAATTAGAACTGAACTAGAACTGAACTAGAACTGAACTAGAACTGAACTAGAACTGAATTAGAACTGAACTAGAACTGAACTAGAACTGAACTAGAACTGAACTAGAACTGAACTAGAACTGAATTAGAACTGAACTAGAACTGAACTAGAACTGAACTAGAACTGAACTAGAACTGAACTAGAACTGAACTAGAACTGAACTAGAACTGAACTAGAACTGAACTAGAACTGAACTAGAACTGAACTAGAAGTGAACTAGAAGTGAACTAGAATCGAACTAGAACTGAACTAGAACTGAACTAGAACTGAACTAGAACTGAATTAGAACTGAACTAGAACTGAACTAGAACTGAACTAGAACTGAACTAGAACTGAACTAGAACTGAATTAGAACTGAACTAGAACTGAACTAGAACTGAACTAGAACTGAACTAGAACTGAACTAGAACTGAACTAGAACTGAATTAGAACTGAATTAGAACTGAACTAGAACTGAACTAGAACTGAACTAGAACTGAACTAGAACTGAATTAGAACTGAACTAGAACTGAACTAGAACTGAACTAGAACTGAACTAGAACTGAACTAGAACTGAACTAGAACTGAACTAGAACTGAACTAGAAGTGAACTAGAAGTGAACTAGAATCGAACTAGAACTGAACTAGAACTGAACTAGAACTGAACTAGAACTGAATTAGAACTGAACTAGAACTGAACTAGAACTGAACTAGAACTGAACTAGAACTGAACTAGAACTGAACTAGAACTGAACTAGAACTGAACTAGAACTGAACTAGAACTGAACTAGAACTGAACTAGAACTGAACTAGAACTGAACTAAAACTGAACTAGAACTGAACTAGAACTGAACTAGAACTGAACTAGAACTGAACTAGAACTGAACTAGAACTGAACTAGAACTGAACTAGAACTGAACTAGAACTGAACTAGAACTGAACTAGAACTGAACTAGAACTGAACTAGAACTGAACTAGAACTGAACTAGAACTGAACTAGAACTGAACTAGAACTGAACTAGAACTGAACTAGAACTGAACTAGAACTTAACTAGAAATTAACCAAACTCGAGCTAGATTTAGTCCTGAATGCAGCTGTTATTTTCCAACAAATATTTATTTCACGCCACTATCTTCTGGTGCCTCTTAAAATTTTTTGTGGCGTTGTTCACCTTTTTGCTGTTGTACCTATTTTATTATATTTTTCGTTGCGCCAAAAAAAAAAATAAATAAATATTTTACAACTTTTGCTAACCATGCATGGTGGGTAGTGATCAAGGGAAATATCTACCAAAAACGAAATAAATAAATTAGATTTCTTTTTTTATATTTTACTACACAATATTTGCTGTTAAACAAAAACATTGTTCTCATTACCTTCAACAAATGTAAGCCTCCAAAAAAGCGAAAACTTTCGATTTGCTATTAAATGGAAAATGAAATTTCTATCGCCAATAAGTCTGGGTGAGCTGATACCTTTTTTGTTCAGACACATATTTGTTCAGTTTTTTATTATAAAAAATAATGAAATTAACATGACTAAAGTCAATGGTGCCACCATGGTATAGGCTTAACCAAGTTTTATTATATTAAAAATAATATAAAAAAAAAATAGGAGAGCGATGCAGCTATATTTTTGTTTTTGGCATATATAATGTAAGTTCTCATCCAGCGAATGTACGAGTATTGTCATGGGGTTTTATGCTTGTATGCTGTAAAATTTATTACTACTGTGAAATGTCATTGAACAAGTTAAAATATTTTATTGTTATGGATTGAGAATACTATAACTATTATTGGGTACAACTGTGAATAAAGAGTGTGTTTAAAAAGTGAAAAGCTGTTCGACTTAAAAGTCAATGGAGTGCGAAAATGAAGTTGGCGTATCAGTATTATTTATGAAATTAATATTAATCATACGTCTATAGCCTTTAAGCAGATATAAGAAAAATACTCACAATTCCTAGAACTTCTCAAAATTTTGTTGTTATTTTTATACCATCACTTCTAATAACTTATCCTAAATATAAAACTTTTCAATATATAAAAAAAGCTTCCTCTGTAACATATCCTTGGCTCATTTTTACTAAACACCAAGGAAACAACCTACCACAAATTTATTCAAAACACACTAGTTAGAAAACAAAACAACATCTTGAATTAAAGGAAACATGTGTGCGAACACACGCTATCAACCAAAATAATAACAAAAAAAATAAAAAATTCCAGCAAAACATTAAGCATGTTGTGGTTGTAGTGGTGGTAATAGTTGTGATGGTGTTGATTGTAGTGTTTGATGTTGTTCCACTTTTTTTGTATTGTTGTATTTACATGAAACATATTCACATATGCTGACGCATACTCCCTTACAAAAGTTATGCGTTTAAATATACTACTATTCTTAAGAAGTTTTACAACAGAAATGAACAAAATAGGAACAAGATAAAAAAACAAAAACACTTATAACAAAAAGAGTAAATGTTGCTATTACTGCTCTTGTATTTGCTAATATTAAGCTGAGAGTATTTATAAGTATAAACGAGGGTGAATTTTAAAATTAAATTTGCCCTATTAAAACTATTTATGATAATTTTTAGATCAGTTCTAGTTCAGTTCTAGTTCAGTTCTAGTTCAGTTCTAGTTCAGTTCTAGTTCAGTTCTAGTTCAGCTCTAGTTCAGTTCTAGTTCAGTTCTAGTTCAGTTCTAGTTCAGTTCTAGTTCAGTTCTAGTTCAGTTCTAGTTCAGTTCTAGTTCAGTTCTAGTTCAGTTCTAGTTCAGTTCTAGTTCAGTTCTAGTTCAGTTCTAGTTCAGTTCTAGTTCAGTTCTAGTTCAGTTCTAGTTCAGTTCTAGTTCAGTTCTAGTTCAGTTCTAGTTCAGTTCTAGTTCAGTTCTAGTTCAGTTCTAGTTCAGTTCTAGTTCAGTTCTAGTTCAGTTCTAGTTCAGTTCTAGTTCAGTTCTAGTTCAGTTCTAGTTCAGTTCTAGTTCAGTTCTAGTTCAGTTCTAGTTCAGTTCTAGTTCAGTTCTAGTTCAGTTCTAGTTCAGTTCTAGTTCAGTTCTAGTTCAGTTCTAGTTCAGTTCTAGTTCAGTTCTAGTTCAGTTCTAGTTCAGTTCTAGTTCAGTTCTAGTTCAGTTCTAGTTCAGTTCTAGTTCAGTTCTAGTTCAGTTCTAGTTCAGTTCTAGTTCAGTTCTAGTTCAGTTCTAGTTCAGTTCTAGTTCAGTTCTAGTTCAGTTCTAGTTCAGTTCTAGTTCAGTTCTAGTTCAGTTCTAGTTCAGTTCTAGTTCAGTTCTAGTTCAGTTCTAGTTCAGTTCTAGTTCAGTTCTAGTTCAGTTCTAGTTCAGTTCTAGTTCAGTTCTAGTTCAGTTCAAGTTCAGTTCTAGTTCAGTTCTTGTTCAGTTCTAGTTCAGTTCTAGTACAGTTCTAGTTCAGTTCTAGTTCAGTTCTAGTTCAGTTCTAGTTCAGTTCTAGTTCAGTTCTAGTTCAATTCTAGTTCAGTTCTAGTTCAATTCTAGTTCAGTTTTAGTTCAGTTCTAGTTCAGTTCTAGTTCAGTTCTAGTTCAATTCTAGTTCAGTTCTAGTTCAGTTCTAGTTCAGTTCTAGTTCAGTTCTAGTTCAGTTCTAGTTCAGTTCTGGTTCAAGTTTTAGTTCAGTTCTAGTTCAGTTCTAGTTCAATTCTAGTTCAGTTCTAGTTCAGTTCTAGTTCAGTTCTAGTTCAGTTCTAGTTCAGTTCTAGTTCAGTTCTAGTTCAGTTCTAGTTCAGTTCTAGTTCAGTTCTAGTTCAGTTCTAGTTCAATTCTAGTTCAGTTCTAGTTCAGTTCTAGTTCAGTTCTAGTTCAATTCTAGTTCAGTTCTAGTTCAGTTCTAGTTCAGTTCTAGTTCAGTTCTAGTTCAGTTGTAGTTCAGTTCTAATTCAGTTCTAGTTAAGTTCTGGTTCAGTTTTATTTATTTTGTTTATTTTATTCTAAGTTTTCATTCCTTAATTCCATAACATCCTTCTTATTTTAATGTATTCCACAATTTTATGTATGTCGCTTGTAATTTGTTGCTGTTTATGTTACTGTTTGCTTTGTGTTAGCAAATGTTGCCTAAACACGCATTTTCTTCATCCCAAAATACCGCGTGTTGTAGTTTTAAAAATTTATGTAGATTTTTCTTTTCGTTTGAAATAGAGTAGCAAAATCTCATACATATGTTGTACATTCAAGTGTAATTTCTTGAAATGATTTTTCCATTTTCTGCTTTCTAATTTGCAAGGATAGTATTTTACACGCAAAATAGAAATTAGCACACAAACAACAAACGACTTAAGGTATTGTTTTGAGCTTAGTTATTACTTATAAGATTTTTCCGTTTTTTAATATTTAAATATTAAGGAAGTTTTTAGTTTGTTATATTAAAATGAACGTGGATATTTTTATAGATATTGCAAGCTTAAGCAAGGGAGATTAAACAGGATGAAAAAGACGATTCAGGGAAGTTAAATTTGAAGAATTAATTTTGTGCTTCTTAGGCCTTGAATATAGAGTGAGTTAGAGCTCTTAAAAAAGTAAAAAAAAATAGGTTACATTTTTAGCCACTGGTAATCTTTTAAGGTGTCAATACCTGCATTGCCAGCTCCTAAACCTGGTATCTAATCTTTCTAGTATTAAATTAAAAAAGGTCTAGTTGTCTGTCTTAAGACCTACTTAGAGATTTCCTTAAGTTTTGTTTTTTAATTTCTTAAGGACATTGAACTTAAATTCTTGATTTTTCATAATTTTCTTTATATATGTATTACTATGTTATTTATCTTTATTTTTTTCTATACTAAATTTATTTAATTTTGGATTAAGTTAAGTGTAAATTGTTTTTGTTCTTTCTTATTTATCTTCAACTTTTTATTTTCCTTTTTTATTCCTTCTCTCCCCTTAAACTCTTAAAGCCCAAGTAAAAGTCAAGTTTAAGTGTGTTGGGCACTATTTTTGTAGTTGCTGACTTTAATAAAATACAACTTTAATATAAATTTCATACACATCAGTGAGTCTTTTAACTTGGTATTAAATAAAAAGTATTTATTTGTAGACTATGGTCATTTACCTTTTGTCTTCGTTGTTTTTTTATTATTTTTTGTCTTGCTGCCTTTTCTTGCCTTTGTTTTTTTATCAGAAATCTTACTAAACTACAAGCAAGTACTCCTATCGGGATTTGTTCACTGAACACTTGTATTAAATTTTACTTATTTTATTTCTGTCTCTAGTTTGTTGTTTGTAGTTTTCTACCCAGGATGTTTTGGCAAATGATGGCCAGTAATATTTTAAATAAAACGTTTTGTTGTTTGGTTTTGTAGCCTCATACCTCTAGTATCCTTTAGTCTCTTGTTGCAGACAACAATTTTGTACAAACAGACAATATCTTGTATTCATTACTTTTATAGTATTCTTATACTTATATATACTACTATAGTAGTTGTTGTTATTCGTTAACGTTTTCATTGTAGTTGTTTTCAATTCTATTGTTAGTTTGTTAAGCTACAATTGTTAAGACGTTTAAATCCTTTAGATTTAGTTTTCCACTTCGATAATTCTACACTATGCTTAACAAACTTTTAAAAGTTGAAATAACGTAAAAAGTAAAGGGAGAGAATTTATTTTTACCAGCAAGTACTAGTTTAAAACATTTACTATGATTATTTGGCACATTGTAAACTATGCTACAAGTGTTTTTCTATGGCCATTTTAGAGCTGCTAGAAAAAAAAAGAACATTTAGTTGCTTGTGGTAATGCTTAAAGATGAGAGAGTAGAGATAAAAGAGAAAAACAAAAGGAACTTTTTTTATGTAAAATAATTTGTAGATTATCGCATCGTTGAATTCATTGCTTTTTTGTAGAGAATTTTGCAAAAGTTTTATTTTAAATCCTACAAACAGTTGTCATATTTTTTTAATGAAATAAAATATAATATTGCGGTCACTATTAACAAAATTAAACACATTTTTAGTTATATTTAGTTCCACTTTACTCCTGGTTCACTTTTAGTTCAGTTCTAGTTTATAGCATTGAACTGATTATTTCGCAACTATTTCTTTTATTTTCTGCAAAACTACAATTATTCTTTCAATGTTTTAGCATATTCCTCAACTTAACATTTAAATCACTAACAACAAATACTATTAATAATTTCTTTAAAAAAACCTTTTATTAATTCATCTTGGGACTTTAAATTTATTATAAATTTGTTAATATAAACATAAATATTCGAAAATTTTAAACTTCTTAAAGCACCAGGCAGTAGTATATTACATCGAAAAAAATACCTTTTGATTTACTTCTATTTTACTACTTAAATTTTAAGCTATAGAAACAAATAAACTTAAATAGTAAAATATCTTCAATACGAGTCTGTGTCTATGCTTTGCATATGTATGAGTTAAAAATCTTTTAAGCTTTTTCAAACAAGTAAATTATTTATACCTTGGTTTAGCAAAAATATGAATTAAACCCCAATAATAATGTCAGTAAGCTGGTTTTAAAAATACGACTAAACAAATAACTACATAAGCCATAAGCGAATATCCATTGTATATACATACATCAGTGATGTTTGATATCGACTACAAATTATACCAATGGTTTTAAAAATACCAGAAAATACCCACTAGCTCAAAATTATAGATAAACCTTATAGGATGATTTTAATATGACGATAACTTGGGAAAATTCTTCAGAAATACTCCGAGTATCTTTCATTTAATAAACAATTTCATCTGGCAATACCACTTTAATGAAAAATATGGCAAGTATAAGCACGCAAATTGATTTTTTTATACGTTTTTGATTTAAATGCCAAAAAAATTTGATAAAAATAATACATTTAGTTAATTTATATTTTTTTAACTTTTTTAATTGCTTTTATATAGGGAGTACGTTTGAATCTTAATAATCTTAACACATATAATATTCAATAACTTGGAAACGGCTGATCTCAGAGTTTTCATTCTTCCTTTATTTAATTAATAATTTATTACAAATCACAGAAAAATATAACCTTTATAGTTCTAACCACTACTTATGAACTTGTGGACCATTTTTGGTAACCCTTCCATTAGAGATTTCATAGTTACTTCAGTCACTTTTTTGGAACAGTGTGTACATCTTCTTTTAAAATCTTCGATATTTTGGGACGCCTTTTTTGTGCTCTTCAATTCACTTTTCACAAGAGCTCAATATCTCTCCACTGGTCTAAGCTATGGACAATTTGGAAAATTAACCTCTCCTGGTACAAAAACTATGTTATTATTTTGGTACCACTCCAGAGCTTTCTTACCATAATAACATGATATCAAATCGGGCCAAAAATTTATGGACACATTGTGCTCTCTTATGAGAAGAAGAAGTCTTTTTTGTAAACATTCTTTGATGTATATTTTGGTATTTATAGAGCCGAATGTAACAAATGACTTTCCTGTTTCGCCGCAACAGCAAAAAGCTTGTTATATCTGGATTTTTTATAGCTAATTTTTTCTGCTCTTGGGTCGTAATCTTATCTATAACATTGCCTCGAGCACTTACAATATAAAAGTTTTTCCACAGAAGCTGCAAATATTCTGCTAGCTCATACGTTTCTTCGTCAATTATACAACATGAGTATTTTTGTATGAAATTTGGTTTTAAATTCCGTGTCCTATTCTTGGCTTCTAAATTTTTTGCAGCATTCCTGTTTGGACCTTTTGGACTTTATATGTTATCAACTATGCATTAGCTTTAAATATTCGCACCAAATAGTCAAAGCACTGAGCTAACCGGGCTTGTTTTCTACCAGATGTGTTTGGAGTTCCTTTCAATATGCTTTCAATTTTCCGGCCTTCCCAATATCAAGTAGACCTTGTTTTCTCTCCGAACCAGGTTTTAGAAACAGTTTGATGGCAGAAATTTAATTCTTGCTTGTGGAGGTTAAACTAATGTTCAAGTATATTTTCAAGTTCTAAACATAAAAGAATAAATGATTTCCTGTTGGTTTTTAAGGAAAATAGCTGATCTTTTGCAGAATTCTTCCAATTTAATTTTTTTTTTTTTTTTTGTGATTTTTTGATACACGATATTTTTTTACCATATTCCCTCTAGCATCTAAAACATAAAATTCTTAGCCAGGAAGTTGAAAAAAGTTAGCCTGTACAAACGTTTCATTGTATATTATACACTAATCATAATTATGGAAAAATTCGTCTAAAGTACTTTCACAAAATTTTTTTAACTCTAAATTCTTGCTTGCTGTTTCTATTAGGATATTTTGTGTAGTTTATACATCTTCAGGCTAGATTTCTATTCAACTTTTCTTTAAAACGATTCAAAGTAATTAACTTTTTGTGACCTTTTTCTTCCAGAGATGAGAGGATTTTCTCTCAAAATCCTTTCTATTTTGTCTTACTCCTACAGCCTGAAGATAATATTTTTCTTCCACTACCAGGTTTTCATTCAGTGACCAAGGCTTCTTTGTATAATATTATCACCCAAGAAACTGTATTTTTTAACACAACTAGCTTTCTAGCAATTGTTTTAGATGACCGATATAAGATTTCATGAAAAATTTTAATTATATGTTTATGTGTTTTTTGTTCTATTTCCTTTTTAAGAAAAACTAGTTTCGTTATAACAATGAAACTTAGCATATGGCTAGTGAGCATAATTAAAAATGTAAACCAGTTAACAGAATTATTTATTTTTCACCACATCAAAAGTTATAAGCCCCAGAGAACGCATGGATTTTTCCGTGCGCAGACCCTAATAGGGAAAAGTGGTTCAAAACAAAAGAACACTGGAAAGTCGTTGCTTGAAATGACAAATAAGAGCTAGGAAGATATCTACATTTTGTCGAATATGAATTGGAAAATATAATTATTGTATTGGAAGTAACTAACACCTTTCTTTTTTTTGAAAGCCATTTCATATTTAGAAAAAACTTAACACAATTCTATTCTTCAATTTTTGCACGTATGTTATTTTTTTGAATTTTTATTAATTTTTAATGTTTTGTTCATAGCCCTTTAATTTTTTTACACTTTTTATGCTCACGGACATAATCTTCACTAATACCTCTGTAGTTTAATTTGGTGTTTCAGTCCATTCCTGTTGTACTCTTGCCCAAACTTCATGTAAGTTGGTTGTTCTTCATTCATAGATTATGAGTACTATTTATAAGAGTGCCCACGAACAGTGTTACCGTTTGGCTTTTTTAACCACCTGGCCACTTTTTTGGCCCCTTTTTAAATGGCGACTAAATGGCGACTTTTTAAGACTATGTGCTAAATGATGAGAAACTAAGTTATTTGAAATATATCGACCCATTATAAATTGATTTTAACAAACAAATTCATCATTTTGAGATTGTTTTACCGTATAGTGATATAAAAAGCTGTGAAGTACACACAGAAAAAATATTGGTTGGAAAACTATTGAGTCTATTACAATTGCATAAGACATATCGAATTTTTATTGTTATTATTTAATATTATTAAGTTAAAACGATTTTCTATTCCAACACTTTTAAATTCATAATTACAGAGGAATGTAGTTATCTGCAATCTTTAAATAATGATATTAACCAATTTAAGCCATCCCCATAGCTATTTTTACCATGTCGGTTGAAGCAATTAATTTAAACTCATAATAATATTTGTTAGTACTACTAATATGGTCTTTACAAATAATAAATTGTTTACACATATATATTTGTATACAATAAAAATATTTTTAATTACATTAGCTTATTATTCATAATGAGAATGTAATTAATTCGATTACTGTATAAGCAAACAATGAAAAAAAAGAAGATTCGGTGTTCTTAACTGATAAATTAATTGTGAACCTCAAATTGTTTTTTTTTTTTATCATTTGACATTCAAAATTAAATAAAATAATTTACAAATGAAAAAAAAAAAAAAAACAAATTTAAAAGAAAAAAGTGAATTGAAATATTAAAAGGTAAGATTAATATACATATGTATCAATGACTATATTTTTTATTTTCCATCGCTAATATCTCTTTATTGTATTTTTTATTAGAATGAACAGCTAATGGAGCAAAGAGCGGACACATATAGCAATTTGGACAAATGATAAGAGCAAAAGTAAAACATCCTGCTCAGTGAGAAAAGTGTTTTCTCGGTACACAAATAATTATTTAACGATACAGGTTTGTTTAAGGAGATAAGTGTCCGTTTGATATAGTATAATGTCTTACATAAAACTTCTTGCAGATTGCGGTGTTGGTGCCAAAAAAAATTATTTTGGAAGCATTTTAAATGATCATCCTAGAGTCTTTAATATACATATGTAAAGTATGCAGAAATAAGTGAAATTTATGTAATATTACTTTTATAGTTTGGTAAAACTTAAATAAAAAGCATAATAAATAAAAAGTATTTTTTACTATTAAAATCAGTTGTGGCAAACGAATTAATTTGTCTTCAAATCAGTTGCATCAACCGAAATTTTACAGTGACTACAACTGAATTGTATAGATAGTTACCACAACTGACTAAATTCGATTGGCAAAAAATTCGGTTGCCACAACGAATCTGTTTTCTCTGTGTACTTATAAATGAACTGAAACTGTTAGTAACCAAAAATAATAAAGTTTATGAACAGCTATTTATATCATAATATGCCGAATTTTTTTTGACTGGTTTAAAAAAATATTCGATAAATACTTATATCCTAATTTATATTTTTACATTCATCATAGCAATCCTTCGGGGGAACGTGTTTTTTTTTTTTACTAAATTATCAATAATAAAAAATAATTTGTCTAACAGACTTAAGCCAATACTTGCGGATCTATGCTATCCGTCCTAAATTTGTCCGATGGGGATTTGAAAGACTGGAGTACTAGTGAAGAACTCGTACAAAAGTACAAAAGTTTAAGTAAAAGAGTATGTTAAATATTTTTGTGAATAAAACTTTATTTTTGAAATAATATAAATTGTTTTAAAATAATTATAAATTATTTTGTTATTAATAAAATTGAATTTTGCAGTTTTTCTTAAAATACAAAATTTTTATTGTTTTTGTTGTTAAATAAACAATTTTTATGGAGTTTTTAGGTTTTAAAGCAATTGGCGCCTTTTTTTCAAAAAATCCCCTTTTTTGGCGGCTTTTTATTTTGAAATCCCTTTTTTTGGACACTTTTTAAAAATTCTCTACGGTAACGCTGCCCACAAATTTTCAACTGTATTTAAATCAGGATATTGTTAAGGCCACTTGGCATCTGAAAATTTTTAATGAGAAAATATTTTTGCATAATTTTAGCGGTATGTTTCTGATCTTCATCTTCCTTACCAGCACTTCTTCTTCCGGATATGCTATTTGTAGCGTTTATGATATTTTTTTTATTCATTTTTTCCTGTTAAATGAACTATTCCCTTTTCAATTTAAGCACTTATTTTTTTTATAATATTAATCTTGTTCTAATGAGCGAAGAAAATATATTTAAAATGGATACTTATAAATTAGATTTATTAAAAGTCACACGTATAATGACAAATTAAAGAAGGCTAAGAAAAAATACAATGTCAAAATTTAAAATTTTTATTCATTATAGTTGTTTTTTGTCTTAAATTAGAAATATAACATTAAATGCAAAAGTGGAAGAATGGACATAAAACCATGTTTATTTAAAATATTTACTTTTGACTAAATTTTACTAATTGTTATTCTTAGTTTATTAATATATACTAAAAAAAATCATAGCATTATCTCAAGTATTAAAAATTTTACAAATAAATAAAAACGAATTTGGAAAACATTCTTAAACTTTTGCTTGCCACTGTAGTTTTATTTGACAGTGCTATTCTCGAATTAATAACAATTGTCAGTCATTAGTTATTGTCATGTGCTTTGATGAATGTGACAACTATCACCAAAAAATTACAGAAACAACATTTTTAAGCCAGAATGGAAAAGTTTCCCATTTTGTCAAAATTTTTCTTACTATCATAATAAATTCGTTTATCACTCGGTCGAAAATACCACTGTTAATTATATTAACATCATATATTTACTTTTGATTCAAAATTAATAATAATCTTCGTGAAGAATGGTGCCGGTTTGATAAAAGATGTATCTCATTAGGTGAAAGCAAATAAATATATATGTACTATTCCAAATACATCCACAGAAAAAAATATTTCAAATAATTTTTTAATAAAATTATTAATTAACTTTATATTGGAATTTAATTGTATGATTTATTAATATAATTAATTTTCTAATTGGTTTAACAGTTTTGTTTTTTAATAAATTGACAGCTGTTAATAAAATATAAAGAAAATTTAAATATTTATCTATAAAAGTACAGAAATAAAATAAATTTAAATAAATTTTCAAAAATTTTCAGCTCAATTCATCTATTTAAGGAAAAGAAGTAATAATAATATCAATTATTCTAGTTATTAATATTATTGTGGTGACTGTAAAATAAACACTTTACAAGAAAACACTTTTCAAACAAAAAATATTACAAAATAATTTTTTTTAGAAAACAAATTTTCATTGCTTTTGAAGTAAAAAAGAAAAATATAATTTTTAGTTGAGAATTTGAATTTTGTAAAAATAAATACAACTTTTTGTAAAAAATATATATACTCATTGTTGGTTTTCATTTAATTCATTATCATTACCAACAAATTAGTGACCCCGCATTTTCCAAGATACATTAAAGGATGTCGACATCGGAAGAAGATTTTTCATCTTCACCAGCAAATAGTCCACAAATGGAGATTTCAAGAGTCGCTGTAAAAGCACCACCATTTTGGCGCTCGGACCCTTTGCTATGGTTTAAGCAAATGGAATCGCAATTCATAATGGCTGGTGTTACTCAAGACACTACGAAGTTTCACACAATTGTGGCATCAATAGAAAGCAACATTCTTGAAAAAGTGCACGATATAATCATCAACCCTCCAACAGCGAACATGTATGAAACATTAAAGGCAAAACTCATCTGTTCCTTTTCCGATTCCGAGGAAAAACGTCTCAAGAAGCTTTTGACAGAAATTGAACTAGCGGATAGAAAGCCATCGGACTTGTTGAGTCAAATGCGTTCCTTAGCTCAAGGAAAAGTATCGGATGATATTTTAAAACAACTTTGGATGCAACGACTACCGTCACAAATGAAAGCCATTTTGACTGTCAGTGAAGACCGCTTAGAAAAACTAGCTACAATGGCAGATAAAATTTGGAGTACCAAAGCAAATAATAACAGACCAAGGTAGACAATTTGAAAGTAAATTATTTAAAGAACTTTCCAAAATCTTCGGCTCAAGAGTAACACATACTACGTCATATCACCCTCAATCAAATGGGCTAATAGAAAGATGGCACCGCACTTTAAAGTCTGCGTTAATGTGTTACGAAAAGAAATACTGGGTAAGCGTTTTACCGCTTGTTATGCTTGGTTTACGTTCAAGAATTATTACTGATACAAGTGTGTCCGCTGCAGAAATGGTATACGGAACAACTTTAACTCTACCTGGAGAGTTAGTTGAAGAAAATGGTTCCAATAATGATGACATCAAATGGATTAAATTATTTCGAAATAATATGCTTAATATCAAACCTTTAGTTACCGGCTGTCATAGCAACAACAAAACATATGTAAGCGATCAACTTAAGAATTGTGAGTATGTTTTCGTAAGGTGTGATGCAGTTAAAAAACCGCTCCAACCACCATACAACGGACCATTTAAGGTTATTTCAAGAACAGATAAATTTTTCAAAATATTAATGAATGGAAGAGAAAATGTTATTACAATAGACAGATTAAAACCATATTTCAATTTTACAGATTCCCCAGATGACATAATCAAACCTAAGAAAAAAAGTGTTCGATTCGCTGTATGACAACGCTGGAGGGGGAGTACTGTGGTGACTGTAAAATAAACACTTTACAAGAAAACACTTTTCAAACAAAAAATATTACAAAATAATTTTTTTTTAGAAAAAACAAATTTTCATTGCTTTTGAAGTAAAAAAGAAAAATATAATTTTTAGTTGAGAATTCGAATTTTGTAAAAATAAATACAACTTTTTGTAAAAAATATATATACTCATTGTTGGTTTTCATTTAATTCATTATCATTACCAACATTATAATTTTGATGATTAATATTACAAATTAAAAAAATTTCATTCTTTTTCATAAAACACATAATTTCTGTTACTAAGCCTATTCATAAATGAAGAAAATTTGTATAACTTTAGCCAAGTAACGAAGAAACTGCAAAACTAATCAGTTTTTCAGCTTTCCTGAAAAGTTATTAAAAATTACATAGGTAAGTTAGTCAGCGCAGGGACGATATGTTATTTTCAAATTTGAAAGAAATATAAATTTTTTATACTTTTTTACTAAAATATTTCATATTTTCGACAATACCCTATCTATAAGATTTATTGTGTTTTTTGTTATTTTTTTTTTTTATAGGCATGAGTTCACTTCATTTTAAATTCTATTTTACATTTTAGATCAGGCCAAAAGAATTGGGATTCGCTGTACTTTGTAAAAAAATGAATATTTTACTATAGCACTTGTTCCGTACATTTCTCTATTAAAAGTTTTATTTGTTATGAATAAAGTGCTTGCTGGACCAAAAATTTATTTGACCACTTACCAAAAATCTGTGATATATAATAAGATGTTGCGAAAAGTTCTAAGCGCATACTTTATATTGCCCTTTAGATGCATTTATATTTTTGAAAAAAATTAGTCTGAATAATTGTCATCCTCCCCTTTGCCTTTATATCATATTCTAGCATTCTTATTAACAAATTTTTACTGTGTGGGTTTGCAGGCTACCTTTTTGAAAGCTTTTAATAAAAGATGATGAGCATTTTAGTAATACATTACAATAAATCTTATACCTGCTATATTGCAGTTATTGGCCAAAGTTTTTTTTTTTTTATGATATGATCACCATTATTACATTTAGATGTTCAAATTAATATTGTATATTAATTTCCAGTTGCTTATTTGTCTTAGCTTATCTTGAGATATTAGACCAAATTCCTTTATGTATGGATGTAGTAAATCAATCACCAGTATTGTGCATATTGCACCTGATATGGCCAAAGAAACTATCCTATTTAAATTTTTGGTCATGCTATTCATCCTAAAAACATTACCTCCTTCGAAAACTCCAGAAGCACTTCTTGTTTTAATGAGTATCATGTCTATTTTTAAAGGAACTAATATAAAATACCAAAATAGAAACATTTTCTAGACGAATTTTATTGTGAAGTTTTAACTAGAAGCTTTTATAAATACTTTAAATATTCAGTAATTTGTATGCTATTTTCATATTAAAGTTTTTTTAAATTTAAGACTTTATATAGAGAGTACAAAAAACATTTCATCTTTGTTACTGACAAATTCTTATTTAATGAAAATGTTTTTAAAAGTAGCTTAAATTATCCCTAATAAATATATTAAAATTATGCTAAGTGCCTTTCTTTATTGACTAGTATCATTGCAGTAAATACCTTCTCATCCCTGCTGTACTCTCTCTTTCGCCCAAGGTTTGCCATATTACATACAAAAGTAATGACAATAATTTATACAAACATTTACAAGCTTAAACAATTTGTCTACGCACCGGAATGCGTTACATGTGAAACACAACAAAAAAAAATACATTTCCGTTTAAAAATTACAATGCGCGCATATCAGAGCATAGTTAAGTATGTCTTTCTATGCATTCATTTGCGCACACAAAAGTATTTCATTAATTTAAGACTTGAATAGCAACTATGTTTTGTATATGTATGTGTGTAACCCCTTTTTATAAATACCATTTTATTTAGCAAGCTATAATTGTATGTAAAGATCTGATATTATATATAAACTTACTTTTTCTTCATTATTTCATATTTTATTTCCTTTATGTATATAAAAGGTATTGTATTTTACTTTTATGTATATAAACGTGCAAATGTAATTGTAAAGAATTTTATTTAAAAAAATATATATAAAATAATGTGCGTGCATATTTAAACGGATATGTATGCATATGCTAAGGAAATTAATTCTACTTACAAGAGCAAGAGAATGAGATTTAGAGAATCTCTATAAAATTAAAAAAAAAACATTGTAGAAAACCAGTGTTAATATAAGCAAATTGTTTGAGGTGAAATATATTTAACTGCATTTAGTTTTTAAGGCCCTTAGAGAGCAGCAGTAGAGAAGATTAGACTTTACGTTGCTAAAGCAACTTACTTTAAGGTTGAGGTTGTAGCAAAACCAAAGAATATAATAGCAATACCTAGATGGGTTTTGTAGAGTAATTTGGAAAAGAGGCTAATAGAAAATACAACAAAATAGAAGAAATTTGTTTTAATTTAAATTACAGCAAATACATTTTTTTTTTTTTTTTTTATTGCAACAAAATTTCCTAATGGTGAAGTTAGCCTTCATTATATTATTTATTCCTTCCTGGTAATATTTTCCTATTAGACTTTTGATTTTTCACTCTAAAACTACAAGCCTTTTGCTATAGTTAAGTGTTGAATTAACGTGCAGTTTATTTTCATATAAAACCACAAGATCCATTACAGGATATCCTTACAAATATACTGCCATACATGTGTGTGTGTGTGTGTGCATAGGCGAATTTGTTTGTATACATGTACAAACAAGAGCTGAAACATATGCACAACAACACTTATAAGGCAAATAAACTTATAAACACAAATATACTCACACATATGGTAAAAGTAGTAGTGTTCGTTAATCATAACACTAGTAGTTGTATACACATATGAGCACAAATACAATCACATTCTAACAAAATGAAACTATGCCTATAAATACACATTTGAAGGTAAGAAGGCAAACTGAAAAGTTTATTTCATTTATACGATATGACATGATTTTTTGTTGTAAAATTCAGCTTTTCGAAAATAGTATTGATAATATATTTTTTTTAATTTTAATAATTCTTATAGTTTGCTTTTTACAATAACAAAGGCATACTCTGCGTATGAGCGATACATATTAATTTAAATTGCCTTATACATCATACGCTTTGTATGCTAAAAAATCTGTTGCATATTTTCTGGAGAAAGCAATTAAGAGTATAGGTGTTATGTGAGTATAAGAGCTCAATTACATTGGGTATTTTCGCTGCAACTTTTACGTTTGTAGGCAAGAGGTGTAGAGAGGCAAGCGGGTTAAGAAAAGTTGCATGTCGTCGCAAAGCCAAAAAATTTCATGAAATTTTTTCAAATTTATTTTAAATTTTTATGATTTGTTGTTTTTTGTCAAAAATTTTTGAAAAAATTTCACAATACAAATTTATATGTGTAAATGCAGAAGGGATTTGGAAGCAACTTCAAAGCAAAATATCAATAAAAATGCTGCGATAATACCCAATGTAAATAGGCTCTATGTAATGCAACAATTAATAAATATCATACGTTATATTGAATAAAAGTTTAGCATATTTTTTGGGAATATTAATTAGCCAGAAAAAAAGGAACTGAAAAAGAGCTGAAAAAGTCATGAATTCAACATTGTGTTGGCATTGGCAGGAAGTACTTACTGGTGC
This sequence comes from Protophormia terraenovae, assembly GCA_951394005.1. NCBI lineage: Eukaryota > Metazoa > Arthropoda > Insecta > Diptera > Calliphoridae > Protophormia > Protophormia terraenovae. Next base: position 11,538,163 of record OX596074.1, on the reverse strand, counting down.
AAAAGAGCTGCAGAAGTTCTTTTTTAACCCATGGTTGTCATTGGTAGGATATTCTTCTTTTATGCTTCTTATTCATTTCTTTTTAAGTACTTCCTTTAAAAACATATTTATGAAATTGTTTACAAAAATTCAGTTTTAGCCTTATTAACCCATTTCTTACCACTACCCGATCCCGTTAAAATAAACTCATGATCATAAAATCGAAAGATTTGTGATCCTAGCTTTTTTAGTTTCCGAGATATCGGGTGTTGCGAAAACGCATCAATGGTCAATTAGGGGTATGTTGTTTTGCTCATATACGAAGTAGACGTTTAAACAATTTGTATGGCAAAATGAGTTTTATTTGTCATTTAAATTTAATTTTGTGATTATTTTACAAATTATATGTTAAATATGCTAAGTGTGAACAAAAATAATTGGAGGTGGACCATTTCAATTGGAATTTGAGGCAACTAAATAATGACGTAAAAACGTTAAATAACTTACGGTGTAAGATTAAATAATTTCATATAATGTATAGAATAGATTATATATTAAATAAAATATGTTACACATTAAAGCATTTGGAATGTAATGAACATTGCAATCAATTATGTGTTTGCGCATCATCTCGATTATGATTTCAATACGGTGGTCAGGAAAGCATTTTGGTCCTTCATACAGACTGCCTAACCACGTTGTGCTCCAAACACAAATGTTACGTAAATCGATTCTGTTATTCTTGCAGAATATTCCCAAATTTTAAAAATCGTAAATCCTGGTAATATATTAAATGCAGTGGCTCATAATATGATGCATTCCAATTGAAACAGGATTTGAAAATTGGGGTAATGTACCAATTTTCAAATGACTAAGAAAAAAATGTGTTTGCTTTCATTTATCCGTGCACTTATATTCACAGATTTTTCTTTTATTATACCTGAATATCCTTGGAGATTTTATTTTGTTTATATTTTTATATTCACTTAATTTTATTTAATTGAAAACCCAAAATGAACTATCACTTTGAGTAGAGAGCATAGCCTTTTATAGAAAAAGGCTGTTTCGAAAATTATGAAATTTTCCCTATTCACATTGTTTAATACTTTGAATAACTATACTATATGTGTAATCATAAAAATTGCAAATATTATGTTTTTCTTTAGCAAATTTTATGACCTTTGAAGAAAATTTATTATCCCTTTTTTAAGACAATTGAAACAATTTAGCAACAAATTACATAATTTTATTGGTTTCATTCATTAGTTTTCTAAATTTTTCAGGTAACTCCTTGTATTTTTGTGATCATATTCAATATAACAGCATCCTTTACAAAATACACTTCATATTCAGGTAGCGTCGATCATTTGGAAATTCATTTTCTTACATTTGTTCTCAATGAGTGTAAAAAATATAACCACTTGAAATTTGCTGACAATTGCATATTTTTTTACTACATAAGTCATAAATAATATAGAATACAAATTTTTTAAGGCTAGAGTAAAAAATTCTATTGCACATGGAGTCTTACTTCAAAAAAATTCTATATTCGTTCATATATAAAGGTTTTCTTAATTATTTTGCATAATTTTAACATACTACGTTACCTTAAAAATTTCCATAATTTCAGTGCACCACCTTGCGTAATGTAGCTAAATCACTCTACCCCTAATTGACTATTGATGCGTTTTCGCAACACCAATTTTTCGGAGCTTGGTATTTCCATCTCCCTAAATTATTTGTCAAAAAGTGAATATTTTCATATTTTTTGATGTCTTGGCTATCGTTTTAGAGGTTATTCAAGATGTTTTGTAACACTTTTCTAATGAGTTTTTAAATTTTAAAAAATGTATATTTTATAGACCTTTTTTTGATCCACTTTACCGGGGCATAGAGTCACATTTGGCAATTTTAGAACGACAAAAATCCTGTTTAAGAGATATTGGTCTGAAATTGTATATTCTGTTAGTAGATAAGGCAGTAAACATTCCCACTAAAAATGGGAGGGAAGAATCACTGCCACTCCCATACTGAAAAAAATTATTTTATTTGTTTAAATTTCGGACATATTTTTGTAAATTTTATTAAAATAAAGGATATTTTAAAAGTAGGCGTGGTAAGATTTAATCACACCAATCTTAGTGTATCGTTTACATAACAAATTTTCAGCTATTACTTTCAAATGCTTAAACAATTCTTAAAAAATTGCTAATATGAGGTACCGCACCATTTTTTTTTTTAATATTTTAAAAGATCGCAAAAAGTCGCAGCCAATATTCTCAAATATAATTTTGCAGATATTCTTTTATAGAACAATCGTGTTTTTAGATTGGAACTCGTTGGAACTTTTTAGTTCCAGTCCATTAAAAATAGAATTTTCCAAAAAACATATTTTTTAATATTCTGATTTCTTTTAAATGAAAAACAATATATTCAGTATTGATTTTTCAACTTAGCAAATTATAATAGAATAATTTGGATACATTTATTATTACATACCAAAAAAATCATATCAATATCTGCAGAATATACTGAGATATAAGAAGTTAAATTTAACATACTTTTTTTACAAAAGTTGTAAATAAAATTAAATTATTTTTAAAAGTTGCAACTTTGACACTTTATGGACACTTTCCAATACTTCAAGTATTTTTTCCATAATATATGATATGTTTACTAATAAATGCGAAAAGAATTACTTCAATTAATATGCTTTTATTTTAGTATTTTGTCGTTCTAATTTGGATAAATGTGACACTGTGCGGGGGTAAAAAATCGTCGGAATTATTATTATTTTTTTTTTATCAATTCAATTAGTTAACAATCCAAGCTAAATGTGCATATATAAAACATTATCATTAATTTGAAACTGAATTGGTTAAAGTATAGGTAAAGTTACTGATGCGAAAACGCAACAGTGGTTGGAAATGGGTTAAAAGATAATAAAAATGCATTAAAATTTATAAAATTTAAATTTTCTTGGAAATTACTAACCTTCTTTCCAGCTAAAATTTCATTTATTTTCACTTTTTAAGTTTAAAATATTCACTTTGTTCTACTTTCGAAGTGGTGAAAGTGTTCTTTTTTGGAGGCTCTTAAACGTTTGGAGTGACAAGGTACGTATGAGTACTTATTAGTTTGATAATTCCCATAGGTGGTTTTAAATACAGTATAAACTTGATAATCCGCATAATTGATTGCAGATCCCTATCCGGATTATCAAATTATCCAGATTATGGAGGTTTTTTTCCTGGTACTTTTTGGCCAAAATAACCATTAAAATATATTAGCTATCTGGTGTTTGAAACTTTTAAAGTATCAACTTCAAGTTTTTCATCTAAAAACATTGTTTATTTTAAGTTTTTCAAAAGCTTTTATTTTATCTGCAAGAAAGACAAACTTGTATGTGCTCTTTTTAGTGAACAAATTTTGGAACAAAATTTGTCGGCAAACAATGAAATTCAACTACAATCAATTCTTACATATTAATTATAATTGTATTTTTTAAACTGTGCTAAATTTAAATAAAAAAATTACTTTTTATAGGGAATCCGGATAACAAAGTTGCAATCAAACCGGATTATAGAATATGTAGTGAGTTGAAAAACGCCGTCCGGATTACCAAATAATCCGGATTACCGAGTTTATACTGTATTAAAACGTGAATTTTTTTATTTTTAATTATTTTAAAGCAAAAACAAAAAATTATGTTCAATCGAAAGTTATAATAAAAAACTCCAAATTTTTTTTTTTTCGCCAAAATATACCAGACTTAAAATTTTCAATGCTGGTAAGGAACTGAAGATGAATTTTAAAAATTGTTAAAATATTCCCAGCTAAAAATTGTGTTTTGAGGACAGTTTCATAAGTGATTCTTCAGTTACAAGTCATTAGATGATTACAAATTTCATTGGACGACTTCATAACATTTCACTACATTTCATAGCATTTACTAGAACTACTAATATTTTTACTAATATCAGAAGATGTCTTAATGGCTCTAATAATTATTTGTAAAGGAATGACAGGCTAATTTCAGAGTTGATAGTAAAAATAGTCATCAAGATCACAATGTTTTTAAATTGTTTAAGTAAAAAAGTGTATCCGTCATTAAATGAAATACGTCAAGAGGTCAGCGAAAATATTGTAGTTCCTGTTTAAAATGCATATTAAAGATGAATGAAATTTTTTCATTACTATTGAAACATCATGAATTTGTCTTAAAGAATTCTAGCGAAATATATGAAAATGTCATAAGGTTTCAAAATGTTTTTTATATGGGAGCAGGGAACAAAGTCAGCAGAAATACTGACAAGTCATAAATAATCATTTTGGGATATTTTAGATAAATTTTCAACTGGTTTATTTCCATTTTCAGCTCCTTAATACGCATTGTTTGAGGGGTCTTCCTACACCGAAATCACAAAAAAGCGTAAAGACAGACAAGAAGACCGACATTATTTAATAGATTCAGAAAATAATTTTGAGTTAAACGTCATATTCGAATATGTTGTCATTATGTTATAAACATGGTGTTGGATACAAAAATGCAATTCTTATGATATTTACTATAAAAAAAAATATATATCTTCGTAATATTTTATAATATTCTTAAAAATTGCACATCTTACAATAATTTGCAATTTTAACATCCTGGAGTAATTTTAGTTAGTTCTTGCCATATTGATTGGAATAAATTGAGGGTGATATCTCTAAATAGCATAATTTAGAATAATTGTAAAAGATAGCTTTTTAAATCATTAAAAAAATAAGTCCAAACATATCCTGAAATTAAATTGATTTAAGTAATACAGAAATTCGGAATATTGTGCTCAATGTATGAGGTTTTACAATGCTTTATTTATGCATATAATTCTTTCTCCCAAATGTATGCGTGTATGTATAATATCACACAAATGTATGAGAAATAGCTTAATTTGGCTAGAAGCGGCCAAGTTTCTGTTGGGTTTTAAGCAAAAGTATAAACATTTTATACAAGTATTTAGTATCTAAAAAAATATTATAATAAGGAGATTGATAATTTATGAAAAAAAAAAAAAAAGTTAGTGGAATGTAATTTGATTGCAGAATTTCTCGAAAGACTTTAAAGTTTAGCATTTTTGTAGTTTTTTTTAAATTACTGAAGTTCATATTTAAACTTCAATAAAATTTAAACAAACAGCAATATTTTATTGAAATTACAGTAAAATATATATAAATTTGTTCCAAAATCAGAAAATTAAAAAACTCCGACTTTTTTACATGAAAATACCAAAAATCCCAATCCGTATAAAACATGTTTAAAAAATTGACTTTTTTCATTGAAATGGTCACCCTGACGTTATAAGGAGTGCTCCTCAGAAAATACTTTTTGAGTGTTTACCATACATATAGAGCTATATATTTAACGTAATCTTAAGTCGATGTCAGCTTTGCAATTTGAGAGCTTAACAAAAAAATGTAAAACGATTTTTTAAAATTGTTAAAGTTTGGATAGGGATTGTGGGCAGGCATTTGCCCCAAGCTCCTCCGGATTTACTTTATATGCATTTACATTAAGATTTCTTTTTTAAACACTAAAAAAATTATAAAGCCTAGAATAAAAAAGAAATTTATCAGTGGATATATATTGCGTTTTTTGGGAAAAAAAAATCAAAACATTTATTTAAAGTTTCAACTTTAGAATAATATAACCTTTTTACAGATTTATATATTTATATGATTCTTGAGCAAAATTATTTAGAATTTTATAGAAAATTTGGTGAATATTTTCCAAAAATTTTAATAAAACCGCCAAGTTAAAAAAAAAAAATAATAATAAAAAAAAAAGATGAGGCAAAGAAAATGTATTACAACTTGAATTTCGCTTAAACTGAAAAAGATAACCTACACATGTAAGCGTATTTTTTATAGAGATTTACAAGGTGCAATAAGTAAAATTTCTTTTTTGTCATACATACCCGAGATGGATGGCCAACTTTAGAGCGCCACCCACTACCCCCTGGAGGGCCTGTACTCTTCCAAATCAACTCGAAAACACCATATGAAATATTATTGAGATATGTCCAACGGTTCAAAAGTTACAGAAATATTTCCAAAAGCGTTGTGGAACCACTGTGCATTGTAAGAAGCAATCAAAAACAGCATCATAAAAAGGAACCTTAAACACTTATTGCAACTTCATGTGTATTCAAGGACTTAAGTATATCAATAATATGTCATATTTTGAATTAATATTACTTATACAGACACAAACAATTTGACATACATTTTTGAAATAAGCAAAGAAAAAATTAACTCAAGGTACGGTCACATTAGGCAAATGTTTGTTTCAAATAAGTTTGTCTGAACATAAAAAACTTTTTTCCAAAGCAATATGAAATTTATTTTATGGTCACATTACTCACATTTATTTTCCCATTCTTGTTTGTTCAAACATACAATAAATATAGTCAAATAGGCAAATTGGAAAACATGTTTTCTCATCGGTCACATTTGAAAAATTATTTGTCTTCAAAAATTATTTCATCAAACTGTCTAAAATAATAAAATTATTTTTATTGAAAATATAATATAGAACATTAAGGTACGGTCACATTAGGGAAATGTTTGTTTCAAATTAGTTTGCCCGAACGTAAACAAAATTTTTTCAAAGCAATATTAAAGTTATTTTATGGTCACATTACTCACATTTATTTTCCCATTTTTGTTTGTTCAAACAGACAATAAATATAGTCAAATAGGCAAATAGGAAAACATGTTTTCTCATCGGTCACATTTGAAAAATTATTTGTCTTCAAAAATTATTTCATCAAACTGTCTAATACAATAAAATTAAATTTTATTGAAAATATAATAAAGAAAATGAACATTTTTTGATTTCTAATGTAGAGCTCTTTATAAAAGGAAGAATAAAAGGTAAGATAATGGCATAGCCATCGGCATAGGCTGTTCACGTGCATGTGTGTTGCCCCCAATATCACCAGCGTCTAGAACGTTAAGATCCCCCTGCTGCCGCTCATTTTAAGCACTAAGCCTTATCAAGAGGGCCTCATTTCCGTATTTTTCATCACCTTCGTTGGAAGGTCAACCAGCGACTTCTTAAACACCACCTCCATGATCTTCTTCATATGGCCGACCCATCCGTCACCATCAACCGACGTGGTAGCCTTCTTCCTAGGGTGCTCCGTTATATGCGTCTTTTTGGCAGCTTTGCCAGATGAAGCAGCAGCACCCTTCGTCTCACCTGAATAACTAGCAACCTTAGCAGCGACCTCATCACCACTCTCCATCGACTAAAATGATCCCGGCTTGAATCGTTTGTCCCAAGTCCAACTCATCCACCTCCAAACTGGGCGAATTTAGCTCATACTGTCGCAAAATAGCCGGTACTGACAAAATAACGTCGTCATACTTCAAAAGGCCACATTTAATCAAGTTTTTTCTACACGGGTAATTCGCGGTGGTGCCAAAAAATCAATTTTTTAATATATTGCTTACTATACATCATACGTGTTTCTACTACATCATCTATACAATATAAAATTTGCAACAATTTTGCTAAACTAAATTTTTATGTACCATCTTGTAGGGATAGTCCTTTGATTCGCTCAAGTATGTGCCCGATGTCTTTTCATTTTATTATTGTAATTTTACTCTTCTTTGAATATTTTACATTTTCGGACACCCTAACATGAACCACAGAAAGTTTTTTCGACAATATATGCAATAGACGATAAGTAAATATCCTTAGAAGATGGTTGATAAGTTATCATTACAATTTTACTTTATCGAACTGCGGTAAAAGGTGCCTGCGGTAAAAGGTGCATACATATATCTCGCTCATTTTTATGCACCAACTTGTAGGGTCAGTCCTTTGACATGCTTAGGTATGTTCCCGAAGTATTTTTTCATTGTAGTTTTACCCTCACTGAAAATTTTACACTTGGATCAGAATAGATTTCTTGATAATACATGCAAAGGAAGAGTAAATATCTTTAAAAGATGGTTGGTATAATATTGCTATATCGTCCTGAAATATAGCTTATACTAAAAAACATTAGATATATCATAAAATGCATAAAATGATTTTTGGCACCCTTAAATTCAATAATAAATATGACTCGATACAACTATTATTTGATGTTGTTTTCTCTTACAAAAATTTTGTAAGTTCAAATAATTATTTGCCCAAAAAATGGGAAAATATTTTCTGTTATGTGGTCACATTGTGTTCACATTAGGAACATTTTTGTTTGCTATTAAATAATTTTGTTTGCCCAAAATCAGCCGATTTGTTGTTTGCCACACAAAAATATTTTATGGTCACATTACGGCAAAGAAATAATTGTGAGTTTCAGTCAAATGTTTCCCTAATGTGACCGTACCTTTACAAATTTTTTTATTTGTGATGTAGAGCATCTTCGATTGCTTTTTGGAAAAGGAAGAAGAAAAGGTAAGACAATGGCATAGCCATCGACATAGACTGTTCACAACCATGTGTATTGCCCCCAATACCACCAGCGCCAAGAACGTAAAGACCCCCTGCTGCCGCCCATTTTCAATACTGAGCCTCATCAAGAGGGCTTCATATTTTCCGTATTTTTCCATTCTTCATCACCTTCCTTGGAAGGTCAACCAGCGACTTCTTAAACACTATTTCCCTAAAATCCTCTGTGATCTTCACATGGCAGACCCATCCATCACCCTCAACCGACGTGGTGGCCTTCTTCATAGGGTGCTCCATTCTACGCGTCTTTTCGCCAGCTTTGCCACAGGAAGCAACAGCACCCTTCGTCCCACATGCATCACTAGTAGCCTTAACAGCGACCTCACCACCTTCAAACTGGACGAATCTAGTTCAGAAATTTTAGTTGCAAAATGGCCGGCACTGACAACATAACGTCGTCATACTGCAAAAGGTCACAAATAATCACGTTTTTGCTACACGGGTTATTCGCAGTTAAAGGAGCCAAAAACAATTTTTTGAATATATCTCGCTTATTATGCATCATACGTGTTTTTACTATATCATCTATAGAATATAAAATTTGCAACAATTTTGCTTAGCTAAATTTGTATGTACCATCTTGTAGTGATAGGCCTTTGATTTGCACAATTATGTGCACGAAGTCTTTTCATTTTATTATTGTAATTTTAATCTGTTGCCTCTTTGAAAATTTTACATTTTCCGACACCCTAACTTGAACCACAAAAAGTTTTTTCGACAATATATGCAATAGAAGATAAGTTAGAAGTAAAATTGTAACACTTTATTGCCCTGCTACACAAGTTATTCACGGTTGAAGGTGCCAAAAATCAGTTTTTTGCATACATATATCTCACTCATTTTTATGCACCAAACTTGTATGGACAGTCCTTTGACATGCTTAAGTATGTTCTCGAAGTCTTTTAATTTTTACATTGTAATTTTACTCTTTTGCCTCACTGAAAATTTTACACTTGGATCAGAAAAGATTTCTTGGCAATATATGCAAAAGAAGAGTAAATATCTTTAGAAGATGGTTGGTATAATATTGCTATATCATCCTTAAATATAGTTGATACTAAAAATCATTAGATATATCATAAAATGCATAAAATGATTTTTGGCACCCTTAGATTCAATAGTAAATATGGCTCGATTCAACTATTATTTGATATTGTTTTTTCTTACAAAAATTTTGTAAGTTCAAATAATTAATTTCCCAAAAAATGGGAAAATATTTTCCATTATGTGGTCACATTGTGTTCACATTATGAATATTTTTGTTTGCTATCAAATAATTTTGTTTGCCCAAAATCAGCTGATTCGTTGTTTGCCACATAAAAATATTTTATGGTCACATTACGGCAAAGAAATATTTGTGAGTTTTAGTCAAATGTTTCCCTAATGTGACCGTACCTTCACTCGTATAAATATACCAGGACTTTTCAGCTTGCTCTCGTTTGATATCTCATACATATCAGTACACATACGTACATAGGCTCACATACATATGTATATACTCATATTCCAGCAAACATAGTTAAAGTTCTCCTTATTTTTTGCTGTTGTGTTTTTTTTTTTTTTATTTTTTCCTTTCTACAAATATCAATCTATCGATACCGTTGTGACCGCATTCTGAGTCGTACACATACAAATTGTTGTTAAAGGATATTGCGGTTTAAACCAATCGAGCAAAACTAAACTTGATTATTTTGTGTGGTCATACATGCAAAACACGCACACACATACATACATATAATTAAATGTACTTTCAGGTATGTGTGTATTGAAATATTCTGAAATGTTTATTTATATATATTTGCTTTAAAATATAAGTTAGAATATTGCATTTGATATTTATTTGTAGGCTTAACTAAAAGTAACGTCAAAGTATTTTTGATGACTTCAAAAGGGATATGAAAGTTGTAATAAATTTGTTCTTTTTTTAGGAAGGTAGGTACTATTTAAAAGTTAAAATCATATGATAAAATAGAAACATTTATTTAAGTCTAGTTATAAGGTTTCAAATTATTAAATTTTATAGGAAAGATTTAAGCAACAATTTTAAATGCGTACATTTTTTAAATATAAGGATTAAAGAGTACCATTTGGGTACCTTTTTTAGTAAAATTAGTAATTTTTATTTCCCTTTTCTGCTATTTCTCGGATTACTTCAATTTGTTTATTTTTCCCTGAACATATGCTTTTATTTCTTCTTTAATATTGACTGCTCATTTTCCTTTCTCTTTTCTTCTCTTTATTTATATGTATATATGTTTTTAAATCGCCTCAAAGTAGGCAATCAAATATAGTAAAAAGAGGTGTTTTTCTTTAACGAAAAAAATTTGCATAAATTACAAAATGAGCCTATAAAATAAAATTGTTATTTTTTCCTTTATTTTCTTTCCTTTTTTTCTTTTATTTTTTTTTATTTACTTACTATTCTTTGTAAACCTTTTTTTATTGTAGAAGGCAGGAAATATTTGTTGGCTACTACTTTTACATTTGATTTTCTAATCATTTAATCTTAATTGCATATTTTATAAAGGAGTTAATCTTGTACCTTATAATTTAAATTTCAATCATTTTGTTGCTGTTGTGACCCCAATGATTTCTTGCATAATTAAAAAGGGTCTCTTTTCCTTTTCTGTTGCTTACAAATTATGCTAAAATACTTAAATATATTCTAATTATAGATTTAAATCAATTTATATAAATCCATCACACAATCAATTAGTGATTGATTTATTTCTGTTTAAATAAGGAAATGAAATGATAGATAAGATTGATAAATAAAATTTTTGAGGATTTTTTTTTTTTTTTTAATTAAATATATTTGAAAGGAAATGAAATGAAATTTTTTAAATTGTATTTTATTTAACTAAAAATTTAAAATTTATAGAATGTTGTTTTAATATAATACATTTAGGAGAATAATTATATACAAAATCGCATGCGTTTGATGAGTTACAAATAAGTTTCTTCTTATTCTTAATTGAAAGTAATTGGTCAGAGAGAAAAACCTACATTTTCCTATTTAATACCATGATAAAGGGAATTTATTTTCCTTCATTTGTATTCTCTCGTATTTCGGACTTAAAATCGAATTTTCTTATCTTAAAAATACAAAAAATCCTTAAACTTTGTAACTTCGTATAAAAGCGTTAAATTCAGAAAAGGGCCTTCTCACGGTGGCTCAGAAATGTATTTTGTTTAGATTTCAACGAAACCGAAATGGATAAGACACCACGAATGCTGATGAAGTGTGCAGCGGCACAGAAAATACGTATTTCATTCTGCTAGTGTCCAATTATAGTCCTCAAACTCTGCTTTGGTACCATCAAACAGAGACAACAAGGCGATTTACGATTGCTAACTTATTTAAATTTCATTGGCCAAAAGTCCAATTTTTTGTTAGCACTGGTTTCAAAAGTATTAATGCCATTCAATAGTAAACACATTGAAACAAAGGTGGCCAAGAAATTAGATCAAAGTATTTGTAATTGTGGGCGTGCCATGCTGTTAAAGACAAATATTTTATATTTTTTTTTTATACCCACAATCAAAAAGATGGGGGTATATTAAATTTGTCATTCCGTGTGTAACATGTCAAAGGGATCGTTTAAGACCCCATGAAGTATATATTTTCTGAATTTTCGTTAGATTCTGAGTCGATCTAGCTACGTTCGTCCGTCTGTCCGTCTGTCTGTCTGTTGAAAAGAGGATAGGGCTAGAACGGGATAATATAGAGGAACGAAATTTGGCTCAAATATTTACCCAAGCCTTATATGTTTGGTATTGAAAATGGGCAAAATCGGTTTATAAACCAAAAAGTTATGGGCAAAATACTGGAAACACAGGGTGTCCGTTGTAGCTTCATTTCATACTTTTCTGCTGATATCTCTTAAGTAAAAGCATGTACGACAACGAAATTCTGTACGGATAGTTCGAGCGTCGATATAAACTTGGAAACCAAAAATGGGCGTGGTCCGCCCACCTCCCATACATGGTGAAAATCAACGAAATTTTGTACAAATAGTTTAAGGGCCAATGTAAACTCGAAATCGAATAAAAAATTTCTAAAAATTAATCGAACAAAAATTATTTTTAGAAAATTAGTCGAATAAAAGTTTTCTAAATAAAATTAATCGAATAGAAATTATCTATAGAAAATTTATCGAATAAAAATTGTCTGTGGAAAATTATTTGAATGAAAATTAAAAATGAATCGAATAAAAGTTCAACAGAATATTAATCGAATAAAAAATTTCCTTGTAAATTAATCGAATAAAAATTGTATATATATATAAAAAAAAAACGAATAAAAGTTTTCTTTAGAAAATTAATCAAATAAAATTTGTCTACGAAGTTCTACGAATAAAAATTTAATCAAATATAATGTTTTTAATAAAATAATATAAAATAAATAAAAATATTATATAGAAAATTAACTGAATAAATATTGTTTATAAGAAATTAATTGAATAAACATTTTCTATAGAAAATTAACCGAATAAAAAAAATTTTAAACAGAAAATTAATCTACCAAAAATCTTCTATAGAAAATGAATCGAAAAATGTTTATCCGTAATGTTATTTAAATAAAAAACAAAATAAACATTAAAAAATACTTTTTTCCAAAAACAACCCATGAACTGGGAACCTGTTCACAAAGTTATGCTGGGTATTAATAATTTTTTATTTTTTTAATCTGCTTATAACTTTTTTTATAAGCAAAGTAGATTCAAAAAACAAAAAATCTGCATTTCCATACTAAATGCTATACAAATTCAAATTTTAAATTTAAAGAAACTAAAACAGGAGAAAAATTCAAGTAAATACCTCTCCATCGAAAAAAAAAAAATATTTTAAAATATCTCTATCGATTAAAAGTTTACAGAGTTTGGACCAAATAAAAACGATTCTGAGCCACTGTACCTCACACAATGGAGTCAAACGCAAATTTTTTGGTAATAAATCTGTATCTCCAAAACTACTGCTCGGATTAAATTGAAATGTATGGAAGAGTTGTAGAAAAATCATCTTGTAGTCACCCTGTGATAACACAAGATAAGCTACAGGGTGTAAAATTTGACTACCTCGAGTATATGAAAAGTTGGGTACCGACTAAAAATAAACAATTAAAATCAACATGCAAGGTTGTGTTATTTTCTTGTACGAGCTGTCAAAGTTAATTTTTTTTACATTTTCGAAAAGGAAAATTTCCAACAACTCTCAGTGTATTTATTTTAAATAAAAAGTTTTTTAACTTTTAAATAAAAAATTTAATATATTTCTTCAAATATTGGTACATTATATTTTTTTACAAATATTTTTATACCCTTCACCACAGGTGTAAAGGGTATATATAAGTTTGTCATTCCGTTTGTAATTTCCACAATTTTCGTCGGAGAGCAAAAAAGTTTATATTTTCGGAATCCTTGTAAGAAGCGATGACGATTGGATCATGTCCGTCCGTCCGTCCGTCCGTGTGTCGGTTGAAATGCCGTTTATGAAGCCCACCGATAACTGACATATATAATATGTATGTCAAACGATCGGAAATGCTTTCGAGAATTTTGCTATTGGAATTCAGCAAGATAGGTTCATACAATGCGGAGATATGATATTTTTATACAGATCGGTCACAAATATTTTTATAAAATTTCAGTTTTTTGAATCAGGAAGATCGGTTTATAAATGGTGGAGATATGCTTTAAAAACCGGTTTTTAGAACCGGTTTTTTAGTTTCTGAAGCCTCTGCATATACCAGGGACTTCGAATTTTTAAAGGGGGCTCGAAAATTATTTTCTGAATTTTTGTTCTGAAAAAATTAAATAAATCGGTTCAGTAATAACTGAGATATCGGGGAAAACGATTTTTTTATTTTTGAAGCCCTTGTTCAAGCTACAGATTTTTATTTTTATATAAATCAGTCATAAATATTTTTATAAAATTTCGGTTTTTTTAATAAACCAAATTCGTTTATAATCAACAGAGTTATGGCCCAAAAACAAATCTGTTAAGAATATAAATACACCAACAAACATGTATATTAAGCATTGTAATGACTATTAGTGACGTTTTTTGTTTTTTGTATAGACAAGTAGTTTAGTTATCAACAGCAGTAATATGATGAATAACAGTGTTGTTGTTGTTGTTCTTTGTATATGCAGTCTGTACAAAAATAAATAGATATGGAATTGTAGTTGTTTATTTTTAAAAACTAAAACATATCTGTTAAGAATATACATAAATACATACACAAACATGTATATTAAGCATTGTAATGACTATTAGTGACGTTTTTTTTTTTTTTGTATAGACAAGTAGTTTAGTTAGCAACAGAAGTAATATAATGAATAACAGTGTTGTTGTTGTTCTTTGTATATGCAGCCAGTTTGTATATACACACATAAAAAAATAAATAAATATGGAATTGTTGTTGTTGTTTATTTTTTAAAAGCAAAGCCTGCTATGATTGTTTTTTTATATATTCAAATTTTCGTAGTTTGAAAAAAATGTTGTTTTATATATGTGAAAATATGAAAGCATACGTTAAGGCGAAAATTGTATTATTTGTCGGTAATATGGTAATATGATGTCGATAAGATAGTAAGATGGTAATATGGTGAAGGGTATCAAAGATTCGGCACAGCCGAATCTTTTTTCAATTTCATTTTTTTTTAATTTTCCTAAAATACACTAATTGTTTGTTCTGAAAATGTTCTGAAAAATAGTACATATTGTTTGTTTTAATACTGTGAATATAGCCCGACTTCCAATTTTTTTATTATTTTTTTTTTTTTTTAACTTAAGTATGTAGCTCTTACAAGAAATAGCTTAATAGCCATATTCTGAATTTTGTGACAATAAAAAAATTATAACAAAATTAAATTTCTTAACATTCTTTCAAGAAAAAGAATGTGGGGCAGAATCGAACATTTTTGGAAATAAATCTGTAACCTATTATCGGCTAGTTAAATTTACATAAAATTTTACACAGATGTAGCAGAGGAGCGTAGGATTTTAAGGAAAGAAGGATTCTACACACATTTCATAGGCGTAGTTATGGGTACTCAAAATAGTGTACTTATGACATAGAAAATGTTTAACCGCTGCACATTGGGATAAAAGGGATCGAAAATGGCGTTTAATTCAGGGAAAGGTTATATCAATATTTTAATGATCACGTTTTATTTCTTTATTGATTATTAGGTAAAAAAAATTCAGCTGTCCGTAAAAAAATGTCCGTCCGTCTATACATTCGAGTTAAATGGGTTGAATATTATGCATAATTCAGAGAAAGGTAGTATCAACACTTTAATGATTGCGTTTAATTTTTTTATTTATTAGTAAGTAAATAAATGTATTTTTAGAATTTTACATGTTTTTTGTCTGAATGGTAATGTCCGTCCTTCCGTCCATACATTTGGGTTAAAATGGGACGAAAATGACGCTTCATGCAGGAAAAGGTGATATACAAATTTTGGATGATCACTTTCCATTTTTTCTATTTATTAGTAAATTTTCAAAATTCTAAAATATTTTTTTGGCAATGTTCGTACGTCTGTCTATACATTTGGGTTAAATGTGTCGAAAATGCCACTTAATTCGGGAAAAGGTGATATCAAAAGATTAATACTTTCATTTGATTTTCATATTAATCGAGAAGCGGAAAAAAAATCTTTCGACTTTGAAGATTTTTTTTAAGAATTCTAATGTCCGTCCATCTGTCCGTCTGTTTGTTAATTTTTGCAAACTTTCCAGTTCAAAATCGTTTAACTTTTGACTCAATAAAGATAATGACTCAAAAATTCCTTTTAATAATTTTGCTTTTAACTAACTATATAAAATATAATAAAATCTGTTGAAAATATTTGGCTATATATGGAAAAATCTTAACCAAGATTTAGTAAACTTGAGATTATTTTTAATTTCAAATGTATGTAACTCGAAAAATATATAAGATAAGTAGTACATGCATGTTTTCTAAAATACTTATCAAAGGCTTTAAGGATATATACAAATTTTGGAAATCGGGTGAGGAACAAAACTAGTACCCTATTTTGAACCGCCATAGTTCCGCTCCTGAAGCGTGTATTGGATCTTGCTTGTAAACTAAAAATGATACCGTCTTTTGCTACACCTATGTGAAATTTCATGCAAATCCATCCAGCCGATTAGAAGTTACAGATTTATTTCGATTCTTCCCCACTGTTTCATGCTTGATAAAGCAAAAAAAATGTCTGCATTTAAACTGTTTTTTGTATGAAATCTGCCGGAGTTTTTTTGAAAAAAAATTATTTTCTGAAATCGGGCTAAATGTGCGCACGAGTTTTTTCGTAATATTAAAGTGGAGAATATAGACTATTTTTCAGAAAATTTTCAGAATAAACATCCTGTAACATTTTAAGCTGCATTCCATGAAATTTGAAAATTAGTGTATTTTAGGACAATTTTCAAAAAAAAAAAAATAACAAAAATATTAGGACAAAATATAATTTACAAATACTTGAAGAAAAGTACACTTAAATACCAGGAGTTGATGGTTCTCTTTAAAATTTTTACTTTTAAAGACTTTTTATTTAAAATAAATACACTGAAATCTGATGAAAATTGAATTTTTTACTATTTTTCAAAAATGTAAAAAAATTCCTAACTTTGACAGCTCCTTGTAAGAAAACAACATGACCTAGCTTAAAGATTTTAATTGATATTGATACATAATTTTGTCTATTTTTATTCGGTTTTCAATTTTATTACAAAATTTTAAAATTCAATTAAAAGCCACTTTTGACACATTTTACTCCAACGTGCGCTGGCGAATTTTTTTCTTACGCGCTTTCAAAAATTTTTACATCACCTTAATGATCCAATTTAAATTTTATTCATCTCAATTTTGCAAGACCTTGTTCATATTTTATTCACATGTAGCCCAACATTTTCAACCAATTTTTTTTTTTTTTTTTGCATAATTATATAAAAAACAAAAATATCTATCAAAAGTCCTAAAATAAATATTAAAAAATAACAAACGGGCGGACCGAAGGACGGACATTAAAAACAACTCAAGAAAAATATCTTAAAATTCAAAAACTATTCTTTTTTTTTTTACTTTACCATCCTGCCAAAAAAAGTAAAATTCAAAAAAAATCATTGCTTTACTTACTAATAAATTAAAAAAAACCGATCATACCACAGACGGATGGACATTATCATTTTGCCAAGAAGAAGTCCAATAATTTTAAAGATAAATTTTTCACTTACTTATAAATAAAATATAAACTGTGATCATTAAACTATTGGTATCACCTTTCCCTGAATTAAGCTTAATTTTTGACTCATTTAACCACATTGTATAGACGGATACTACGGATATTACCATTTTGCCAAGAAAAAGTTGTATAGTTCTAAAAATACATTTTTTTTAATTACTAATAAACAGAAAAATAATCTATGAACATTAAAATGTTGATATAGCCTTTGTTTGAATTAGTCATCTTTTTAGACTCATTTAACCTCAATGTATAGACGGACGGACGGACAGATATTACCATTTTGAAAAAAAAATCTTACAACTGTAAAAATACAAAAATGAAACGTGATCATTAGATTACTTATGTATTTCGGCTTCTCCTGAAGTAAACGTCATTTTCGACTCATTGAACCTCAATATATAGACGGACAGATATTACCATTTTTCCAAAAAAAAAAAAAAAAATCTTATAATTCTAAAGATTCATTAATTTTTACTCACTTAATACTAATTTCCTGAATTAAGCATCATTTTCGACCCCTTTTACCCCAATTTGCCTCGTGACTTATTAAATAAGCGTTTTAATTGAGAAATGAATCTTTTTTTCCTGATCACTCATACTTTTTATCAAAAATCGATTTTTTATAAGAAAAATATATAAAATCTTTAAACTCTCATAAATTCGCAAATAAAACTTTGAATGCGATCAGTGATCACTCGTACTCCTGACCAAAAAAGAGTTTCTTATTAAATAAGTGAGAATGTTATATTTCGCTTGGGCGAAATTTAAAATTTCACCTTTCAAAGGAGGAGGGCGGTAAAGTGGGAGGAACACGCGCATTTTAGGTTTCCGACTTTATAATGATCCTCAAACTATCTGGAAAATATCGCTATGCTTTTATTTAAGAGAAATCTGCAGAAAAGTATGAACTGAAGCCTTATCCTGCTTACAACAGGCAGACGTATGGACATAGCCATATCAACTCAGAAACTTACCAGGAAGCATAAAATATTTAAATGATTTTTCTGACACGTTACACATGTAATGACAAGATCAATACACATCCGCTTCCCTCTACATCATCTTTTTGATAGTGGATATAAAAATTAGATTAGTTTCTAAAATAATTCAACAATAATGTAATTAAACCCTATTAAATAAATTTAAAAGTTTGCACTTTAAATTGACCTCAATCATTTCAGCTACCTAATAATTTATTTAATCATTTATTAAATTATATAAGTTTTTATTTTTTTTTTTTTTTAATTAAGTAATTACAAATGTACTTCCATATATATAAATATACTTCTTCCATTTGTGTCCCTTTACAAATCTTAAATTTCTCTTTAAATATTAATTTAACTTTAAATCATATTCAGTGTCTCATTATATTGTATCATTTCTTCATTTTGTTTATTTATTTAATTAAATTAATATAATAAAGCAACATAAAGTACATGTTAATCTTTTATATTGAATATTAGAAAATAGAAGAGAAATATATAGAAAATTTATTATGCAAGTTGTGGTATTAATAAATTTTATGGGTATGTGTGTAAGAAATGTCTTTGTGTGTGCAAATAAATAAGGGAGTTAATAATAGAAATTAGGTCGGAAGAGCAGAGACGAATAGAGAAGGTGCTATGTTTAATACAAAACTAAGTTCGGGAAATATATTAAACACTACCCTTGGGAAATAGCAAAAAGTGAACTTACCGGTAGCAGGTATCTTCTAATAAAATTCAATTTAGGAAAACGTTTATGTTATAATCATTATATCTCCTCCCTCAAAGTAGTGTATCTGCCTTCATTTGATATCATAGTACACTTACAATTTAGTAGGTGTTTTCATATATTAGTATTAAATTGGGCATCAATGTGTCAATTAACACAAAAACTAATGTACATTATAAACTAACAACATTTCCACATACATATAAACACACACACACATGTAAAACATATGTATGTTTACAATACATACACGTAGATTAAATAACAAATACAATGTGGTCTATATTAATAATAACAATAATATGTACTACACACATAACTAAATAACAATGTAATCATGTACATATGTATGTGTAAATTATATGTATAAAATATTACTTGCATAATGTCATAAATAAAATTAAACAAATTTACAGATTCATTTGTAGCCAAAAATTTAGTTATAACAGAATTATAAATGTCAAAAATGTATGTGAGTTATTGATAAACTTAAGCTAATACTAATGGAATAATAAATAATATAAAATATTTATGGTAATAGAATAATATAATAGTCTATATATATATAAATATGTGTAGTAAGAAAGTAAAAGTTATAAAGTGTTTTGGATAAAAGTCAAAATTATATGATTTGAAATTTAAGCTTATTAAAGATTTAAAAGGAATTTTTTGTAAAAGAAATGTTAGATTAATTGAATTGCATTAAAAATAAAATTATACATCAATAATATAATATAAAGGTTATTAGATAACATTTAAACTAAATTTCCTTCATTTTAACATTTTACATTACTAAAATAAAAATAATATAAGTGATTTTTTACAATAATATTTAATTAATATTAATAATACGTTTCGATAACCAAAAGTAGAAATGTTTATTTTAAAAAATATATAAATTACAAAATAAAAATATCCACTTCAATTAGCTTAAAATCAAGTTCAGTTCAAATTATGTTCTAGTTCAGTTCTAGTTCAGTTCAAGTTCAGTTCAAGTTCAGTTCAAGTTCAGTTCAAGTTCAGTTCAAGTTCAGTTCAAGTTCAGTTCTAGTTCAGTTCTAGTTCAGTTCTAGTTCAGTTCCAGTTCAGTTCTAGTTCAGTTCTAGTTCAGTTCAAGTTCTAGTTCAGTTCTAGTTCAGTTCCAGTTCAGTTCTAGTTCAGTTCTAGTTCAGTTCTAGTTCAGTTCTAGTTCAGTTCTAGTTCAGTTCTAGTTCAGTTCTAGTTCAGTTCTAGTTCAGTTCTAGTTCAGTTCTAGTTCAGTTCTAGTTCAGTTCTAGTTCAGTTCTAGTTCAGTTCTAGTTCAGTTCTAGTTCAGTTCTAGTTCAGTTCTAGTTCAGTTCTAGTTCAGTTCTAGTTCAGTTCTAGTTCAGTTCTAGTTCAGTTCTAGTTCACTTCTAGTTCAGTTCTAGTTCAGTTCTAGTTCAGTTCTAGTTCAGTTCTAGTTCAGTTCTAGTTCAGTTCTAGTTCAGTTCTAGTTCAGTTCTAGTTCAGTTCTAGTTCAGTTCTAGTTCAGTTCTAGTTCAGTTCTAGTTCAGTTCTAGTTCAGTTCTAGTTCAGTTCTAGTTCAGTTCTAGTTCAGTTCTAGTTCAGTTCTAGTTCAGTTCTAGTTCAGTTCTAGTTCAGTTCTAGTTCAGTTCTAGTTCAGTTCTAGTTCAGTTCTAGTTCAGTTCTAGTTCAGTTCTAGTTCAGTTCTAGTTCAGAACTAGTTCAGTTCTAGTTCAGTTCTAGTTCAGTTCTAGTTCAGTTCTTGTTCAGTTCTAGTTCAGTTCTAGTTCAGTTCTAGTTCAGTTCTAGTTAAGTTCTAATTCAGTTCTAGTTCAGTTCTAGTTCAGTTCTAGTTCAGTTCTAGTTCAGTTCTAGTTCAGTTCTAGTTCAGTTCTAGTTCAGTTCTAGTTCAGTTCTAGTTCAGTTCTAGTTCAGTTCTAGTTCAGTTCTAGTTCAGTTCTAGTTCAGTTCTAGTTCAGTTCTAGTTCAGTTCTAGTTCAGTTCTAGTTCAGTTCTAGCTCAGTTCTAGCTCAGTTCCAGTTCAGATCTAGTTCAGTTCTAGTTCAGTTCTAGTTCAGTTCTAGTTCAGTTTTAGTTCAGTTTTTGTTCAGATTGACTTTAGTTCTGGTTCTGCTCTAGTTCATTTTTTTTTTTTTTTTCAGCATCATTTCTGCTACATGCTATCACATATTTCTTTAAATTATTCTTTTACTTCTTTATTTAATGCCATCATAATTTACCTTAAACTCCTATCTCCGTTTATAATTAAACTATCGTCTTTGCTTAATTCCCATTGTTTACAATACCAACTAAACACATTTTCACATCCTAATCAATGCCTATATTAAAATTTAATTAAATTTTATCCTAACGTATCTCAATCTCTTCCCAGCGCTGATCTAATAAATATGTTTGGATTCCCAGTTCTTATAATGATTTACACACTGCAGCCACAACAGTCAAACGCGTTTTAAATTAAACTCAACTAAAAGGTAAGAAGAAGGTCATTTTCTATTTCTCTTTATACATATAAACGCATGTAGTTAGATTAACACAAACATGGAAAAAAAGATGGAAAAGAATTATAAAGAAAATGTATATACGTGTGTTTAAGTAAATGTGTATGAGTAATTGTCAGCGTATGTGTGTATATGTGTGCTGAAAACTAACAAACTATTATTAGAATCTACAAACTGTTCATTTACTTAGGTATGTATGTGTATGTAAAAGTTTTATGTTTATTATGTATATATAAGTGTATATAAGTTTGTTAGTCAAAGTGTAAAACGTGATTATCATAGTGTAGAATTTCTGTTAATAACATGAGAAATGAGGTTAAATCTACAAACACTTAAAGGTATACATAATCGTGAGTAATAAACGTGAGTAATTCTACATGCTTGTATATTTGAAGTTGTAAAATTGTATGTTTTAGTTAAAATGTATGTGTACTCATGTATTTGTGTTATAACGTAAATCATACAAGCATAAAGTAAGATTGTGCTGAAGGTGAGGTAAAAATAAAAGTATAATGGACACTTTAAGAAAATTTGTTTTAAAATATTTGGAAAAAATCTTACTATAATTAAGCAACAAATGGGGTCAGATAATTAATTTTCTATTTCTTTTAAAAAACAATGAATAAATTGGATAGCGACGAATAAACTTTTTAACATAATTTATTAGATTACTTTTCAGTATTTATTGCTTCCATTTTCTTTCAGTGTAGTTAAAAAAGTTCATATTCATGACAAAAACATACTATAGCAAATTTCGTTATGTTGTCTTTGAATGAAACTCTGTTGCATATTTCTAATACAGAAAAAACGCATTTCTCAACTAATTAAATGTAAAGTTATTAAATTATTTAAAACAAAAAAAAATCAAGATTAAAAAAAATAAAGCAACATTTTTGCCACTTTTATTTAAACCTGACCTCGGCAATTATGAAATTAAATTAATAAATCTCTCCTGTTGTTATAAATATTTAAAATTTTATTATCTAATTGTTTGTACAAGCACACACAACAAATCTATCAAAATTGTCGATCACTGCACCACCAGCATTTAATAGACAAATTTGTATTCTCCTTATACATGACGGTTGGTCGGTCATCATCATCATCATCAGTTTGCTTTGATTGCAAATTGCACTCGTATGGCAGGTTATTGTAGAATGCAAAGTGGGGCAGAATTATGAAAATAAAAATGAAATTTTTAATCGGGAGACGTAATTTGAATTAAAAAATTTACATATTCCATTCTATTATATTCTATACTATACTAGTTCAGTTCTTTTTCAGTTCTTGTTCAGTTCTTGTTCAGTTCTAATTCAGTTCTAGTTCAGTTCAAGTTCAGTTCTAGTTCAGTTCTAGTTCAGTTCTAGTTCAGTTCTAGTTCAATTCTAGTTCAGTTCTAGTTCAGTTCTAGTTCAGTTCTAGTTCAGTTCTAGTTCAGTTCTAGTTCAGCTCTAGTTCAGTTCTAGTTCAGTTCTAGTTCAGTTCTAGTTCAGTTCTAGTTCAGTTCTAGTTCAGTTCTAGTTCAGTTCTAGTACAGTTCTAGTACAGTTCTAGTTCAGTTCTAGTTCAGTTCTAGTTCAGTTCTAGTTCAGTTCTAGTTCAGTTCTAGTTCAGTTCTAGTTCAGTTCTAGTTCAGTTCTAGTTCAGTTCTAGTTCAGTTCTAGTTCAGTTCTAGTTCAGTTCTAGTTCAGTTCTAGTTCAGTTCTAGTTCAGTTCAGTTCTAGTTCAGGTTAGTTCTAGTTCAGGTTAGTTCTAGTTCAGTTCTAGTTCAGTTCTAGTTCAGTTCTAGTTCAGTTCTAGTTCAGTTCTAGTTCAGTTCTATTTCAGTTCTAGTTCAGTTCTAGTTCAGTTCTAGTTCAGTTCTAGTTCAGTTCTAGTTCAGTTCTAGTTCAGTTCTAGTTCAGTTCTAGTTCAGTTCTAGTTCAGTTCTAGTTCAGTTCTAGTTCAGTTCTAGTTCAGTTCTAGTTCAGTTCTAGTTCAGTTCTAGTTCAGTTCTAGTTCAGTTCTAGTTCAGTTCTAGTTCAGTTCTAGTTCAGTTCTAGTTCAGTTCTAGTTCAGTTCTAGTTCAGTTCTAGTTCAGTTCTAGTTCAGTTCTAGTTCAGTTCTAGTTCAGTTCTAGTTCAGTTCTAGTTCAGTTCTAGTTCAGTTCTAGTTCAGTTCTAGTTCAGTTCTAGTTCAGTTCTAGTTCAGTTCTAGTTCAGTTCTAGTTCAGTTCTAGTTCAGTTCTAGTTCAGTTCTAGTTCAGTTCTAGTTCAGTTCTAGTTCAGTTCTAGTTCAGTTCTAGTTCAGTTCTAGTTCTAGTTCAGTTCTAGTTCAGTTCTAGTTCAGTTCTAGTTCAGTTCTAGTTCTAGTTCAGTTCTAGTTCAGTTCTAGTTCAGTTCTAGTTCAGTTCTAGTTCAGTTCTAGTTCTAGTTCAGTTCTAGTTCAGTTCTAGTTCAGTTCTAGTTCAGTTCTAGTTCAGTTCTAGTTCAGTTCTAGTTCTAGTTCAGTTCTAGTTCAGTTCTAGTTCAGTTCTAGTTCAGTTCTAGTTCAGTTCTAGTTCAGTTCTAGTTCAGTTCTAGTTCAGTTCTAGTTCAGTTCTAGTTCAGTTCTAGTTCAGTTATAGTTCAGTTATATTTCAGTTATAGTTCAGTTATAGTTCAGTTATAGTTCAGTTATAGTTCAGTTCTAGTTCAGTTCTAGTTTAGTTCTACTTCAGTTCTAATTAACTTCTTATTTAGTTCTTGTGCATTTTTAGTTAATTTCAAGTCCATCAGATTTATTTCCAAACTATTTTAATTCTGTGCCTCTGTGCAATGGCTTGTTGTTTAGGAAAATTGAATATTGAGTATGGAAATATTAGAGTTTATTCATTGCTTTGAATAATAATGAATAGAAAATTTGAAGTGTATGCCTGTATGGATTTGAGATGCATATATGCACAGTTATACTAAATGTATGTGATTTATGTTTAGTTTTCCACATAAACTTTGTATATAAAATGTTTATTAATATCTGCATATTTTGCATTTATTGATTGATACATTTTGATTAACAAATTGTATTTTGGTTGGGAAAATGTTATTTTAATTAAATGAAAGTTTTTGACTTAATAAATTGTTGGCGATATAAAAAATTTAAACCGTGAAAATATGACAAAGCAATTAAAAAGTGCCCCATATTGCTACATTTATGATTTTATTATTCATATTATTCCCTTAAAACATAAATAAAATTGAAATTAAATTTTTACCTCATTTTTTCTTTAGTAACTTCATTTTTATAAACAACTTTCTTTTATTGAAATCCTATTTAAAAATCCTTTTACAAAAAAAATTATTATTGCCATATCATATGCATTCATGTATAACTCCATTTTTTATGTCTCCCAACAGTTTGTAAACATTTTTTTGTTTTCCAAAAAAAAAACTTTCATCACTTTTTGTCTGACAAATGCCATGGACAGTGACAATCAACAAACTGTTTTATTTGTTTGCATTATACACATGTACTACTTTAGGAAAACATAAAATTTAAACTGCTAAAGTTGCCAGCTATAATATTTTTTTTTCTGCTTGTCTGCAATACAACTGTTTGAAGTGCGTGGTAAATATTATATAAGCTTGTGTGACCACTTTGAAAACCAAAATGTATGTATGTGGTTATGTTTTTGTGGTGGAGACTTTTACACAGACATAACTACCTAGAAATACATATTTAAGTACATTTGAATATTATGTCTAACAAATACAGGCTGCATAATGTCAAATTATGTTTTAAAGTAATAATGTTGGCAGAGGAAAAGAGAAAATGAAATTAGTGGTAGTTGAATTTGGTGAGTATATATAATATTTAAGGCACAGTCTATTATTGTGAAAATTTTCTCAACTTTAACTAAAAATATTTAATTGCAAGTAAGGAATAAAAATTTTGCCAAAAGTCATATTTTATATTATAGAACTTATGCTCGACATTGGGTTAAAGTTAAATGGAGCTTAATTCAGGGTATCACCTTTCCCCGAATTAAGTTCCATAATCACATTTTATTTCTTTATTAATTAAGTTAAAAATTACATTTCAAAAATTTTAAGATTTTTTTTGACAGACGGTACTGTCTATCCATTAGTCCGTCCTTACATTGAAGTTAAATGGATCGAAAAAAATCCTTAATTCAGGGAAATGATATATCAATATTTTATTATTTATATTTAGTTTTTGTATAGATCAAAAAGTATAAAACTTATTTGTGGAATTTTAAGATTTTTTTTATAGAATTCTTATGTCCGTCCATCCGTCTGTCTTACACTGGGGTAAAATGAGTAAAAAATGGCGATTTATTCAGAGAAATGTGATGTCATTATTTAAATGTTCATTTAAAGAATGCATTTTTAGAATTGAAAGATTTTTTGGCAGCAAGGTAATGTCCGTTCGACTATACATTGGTGTTAAATGAATCAAAAATGTTGCTTAATTCAAGGAAAGGTGATATCAGTATTTTAAAATTAAAACCTGGTTTTTATATTGATCAAAAAGTAAAAAATTATTTTTTGGAATTTTAAAATATTTTTCTTGAGAGAATTCTGATGTCCGTCCCTCCGTCCGTCTGTTTGTTAATTCTTACAGATTTCTCAATTCGAAATAGTTTATATTTGGACTCAATTAAGATATTGACATCAAATTTCCTTTATTCCATAAATAATTTTGTTCTCTATATAATTTACAAAGTTCAGTTTTTAGTGATGTAGTTTTCTTCATCTTTCTTTTTAAATAAGTCATAAGACAATTTCATTTATATATATTACGAGCATTATACTCGCTACTTCGTTAGCGTAGATTTTTTTTAATAAAACCATACTATATTATAATTTAAAATTGTGTTAAGTAAAAATTGTATAACTATAAATGTTTGAATATTATTTCTTATAGCTTAAACACAGTGCTCTTTGCTACCTTTGCATTGTATTGAAATAAAATAAAAGCATCAAAATAAAATTCAAAAACAGGGAGACTAACCAACACAGTTTCACTTTTATATAAATAGCATTTAACTCGATCTCCTAGACCAGATAAAAACTTGGTAGCCTTTTTATTTACAAAAAAAACATAATGAAATAACAAAAGTGAAGATACCCGTAAAATTCAACCATGATTCCTATCTCCCCTGGGAACACTTATAATATTGGTGTTCTGTCATAATTAAGAACAATAAACTTTTAAATATTTAAGTTACCAGTTTCTTACATCTTCAACTTTCAAAGGTTCAAAAACTACAAATTATTTATTTTATTATATATTAGTACAACCATATATCTTTAATTTTTTGTTTGAAAGTTAATTATTTTTACAAAAGATTCAAAGAGTAATACGTAAATAGCGAAAAATGCCCTCTTAGGAATTCTCATTCAGTTATGACCAAATTTACTTCTTCTAATATTATGATTTTAGCTTAAATATTATAGAATGCGAAAAATACAATTGGAAGAACGAAAAAGTACCATAAAGTTCCCCTCTGGAATTATAACCCACATAGGACCATGTATCTTTAATTTAATATTTCTAGGTTCAATTTTGTTGTAGTAATTAAAAAAGTACCATTGGAAGAACGAGAAAGTAGCACAAATTGCCCTCTTGTGAACTCTCACAAACTTAGGACTACATGTACTTAAGTTCATGTTTCTAGATTTAATATAATAAAAATGCATTTTTTAATTTGAATCAAATTTAATTTCCTATTTGTTCCCTTTTTGGTACTTTTTATTCCCCCTGAATGTAACAAAGATGGTATTCAAATAAATTTTTAAAATGTACTGGAATCTAATGTTAATGTATGTGTCATTAAAAAAATATATTTTGTGAAAAAAGTACCAAAAACGAGTACGATTTTTACCCCTTGGAGCCCACACAAAACCTAGCGGCTTATTTTTTTATTTTTTTTTTTTGGCAACTAAAACCACACAGCGGAATCTGCTGGAAATTAAAATCTTTTTTAATTTCACAACGGATTCTCATTTTCTCACTCTCCCTCTCTGTCAGTGTTGCCGTTGTTGTAAAATAAATCACATAGGTTTATATTAAATTTATATAAGAAAGAAAGAGATAAATAGATTTGCCTTATATTTTTTATGTATGGAATTTAAGATATGAAGACAAATATGTTTTTATATATGTAGTTTTGTTGTTGCCAAACACAAAAAATATAAATAAACAAAAACAAAATATATATGAGATCCGCTGCTTGACGCCGTCTTCATTTAATTTGCATTCCTCTCTTAGAGCGGAAAACAACATTGAAATCCGTTTGGTTGTGTATGGTCTCTTAAACGTTTGAATTTCTAAAAGGTACCAAACTTGTATTCATGATGCACATTTCTATGTTTACTGGATTAAAAGATGGATAAGATACCAAAAAAGTACCAAAATACAGTTTTTATCCGTCGTTTCCCTAAAAGAGGCGAATTTAAATAAGTTTTTTTTTTTTTTTTGTATCTCTATTAGTTTAGGAGATATAATGTAACAGATTTTACCCATTTTTACCTTTTTTTACCCCCTAAACAGTCGAATTTCCAAAAAAAAAAATAAATTTAGTTTCACGACTTTTGCACAACACAATTTGACACTGGTTAATGACACACTATTTAAAACCATGCTGGTCTTTTTCTACAAGTGTTTTTAGTCCACATTAGAAGAATTGGACACTTATGCTAAAATCCGCGATTATAGCAATAAAAAAAAAGAAAAAAACTTATTATTTTCAAACACTTTTTTTTAGATTTGAATAAAAATATTTATGGTTAAAGGTCGATTTTATAAAGATAAAGGTAAACTAAGAATTGCTCATATATGCGCACAATTTTTTCCACCGTATTAAAGTAGATAGTATGTACTATTCTTCGTGATGTTTTCAGAACAAACACCCTATAATATTTTAAAATTAGTGTAGTTATTTTAGGACAATTCTCAAAAAAATAACAAAAATATTTGGACAAAATATAATTTAAAAATACTTGAAGAAATATATATCTTATACATCTAAAGTTAATGGTTTCATTTTAGATTTATAATTTAAAATACCCAGACAAAATTGTATTAGTTCTATAACTAGTTCCAGAATACATGAAAATAGCCTGTACTTGTTCTTCTTTTGCGTTACGTCCAATGATTTTTGTTTGAAATTGTCACCTCCAGAACTAGTTCTGTGGAAGTTTTAGCTAGCCAGTAACCATTTTATGGAACGGTTCTAGAACTAGTTCTTTAATCAATGATTTTTGTTCGAAATTGATACATTCAGTATTAGTTCTATGGAAGCGTTAGGAAATGGCTATTTCCTAAAGGCCACTTTTGAAATCAATTTTATTTTGTTAATACTCTTATTTAAATTTTTGAAAATTTTTATACAAGTATTTTAAACAGTTCTAAGAAATCATTCGAAAACCAGTAATTTGTTCTCAGAAGTGATGTAGAAGTCATACAGAATTAGTTTTTAAGCACTAATTCTCTAAAAAATTTCTTTACAACGACTTTTGAATCAGAAAAATCGCGAATATTATATTTGGCTTTGCCGAATCTATATTTGAAAAAGTTGATGGTGGGTACTTTTTCAAATTTACGTTATATGGGATGTGGGAGGTATTGTGGGTGGACCATGCCCATTTTTTGTATCTGAGCTAACATTTCTCCTTGAACTATTTGTACAATATTTCGTTGATTTTTCACCTTTTATGAGAGGTGGGAAGTAAAGTGGCCCATTTTTGGCTTCTGTCAGCTAACTTCCCTACATTACAATCCTGACAACAAATGGAAAAGCGAATAAGAAAGAGGAAGGAATCTTGAGTAACGCAGATAAGTTCAGTCGTGTTTTTTGTGAAAGACGCCATCCTAAAATTTTTTTTTTTTTTTAATTAAATATTTTATTTTGTTTTAAGAAAAGTAAATAAATAAATGAATATCTATTTTTGAATTAATCATTCTTGTATTAAATAATAAATTGGATTCGTAGAAGTGGTTTGTGACAACTTCAGAAGTGAGATTACTCCATGCTCGAGTGAAACTTCTGGAAGCAAAAGATGCCTAGTTTTCATAATATGAAAATCAATACACTGCGTAAAAAGTGTAAAGCTGCTGGCTTGCCGACGGACGGAGGCCGGAACGAATTGATTGAACGTTTACAGGAAAACTTTGACAAATCTTCATTCGTTAGTTACAATTTCGAGCCATCCCATATTTCATCTCCTAAGTCATCCACACAAACCATTTCCGACAGAGTCCAACGCGTCGAAAATACTGCACTATATATCTCCGACAATAGTTATATCAACGAATTCCATGACATATACAACACGTTCAATATGTTCAACGTCTGTACAAGTGCCGAATAGTCAACCAATGCATAGATATGAAGGTGAGGTCAACAACAACGTACGAACATTTACACCTCAGAATCTTGCCGTGGGAAAAGATTATAATATTGTAAATAACGCAACGCCGGCAACGATGAGCCTGTATTCACCAACACAATCTGTAACAAACAATCGTTAAGGCTCCATTACTCTACCATAAATGTAAATGTAGCGAATCAGCTGACACGTTTTGCTTATGAGAGTTATGTGTGTATGTGTACTAAAAAACGTAAATGTTACGTAGCAACCTAATCAAATTAGGTCGCTCTACGTTATTACGTGACAGCTGTAACAACAGTGTTGACAGCTTTTTATTTCAATATACAAAATCTGCGTAAAAAATCGCTGCAATAGGTTTATAAATTGGACCATTATTTTTGCTGTTTTCTTCACTAAAAAATTTTTGAAATAATTTAAATAAGACGTAGAGTCGAATATTTAATTTAAAGTTCAAAATTTTTGTCATAAAAGCACAAATTTCGTTTTGTATACAAATCGCTGAAATACAAACCAATAAATTTAGCGATTTTCAATTTGAATTTGATCCACTGGAAATATGTGTAATTGGCATCACCGATGTTCATGTGTACAAAACAACAACAAAGTATTGGCTACATTTACGTTTTTAGAGTAATCTTCCACTTACGTTTCCTTTTACATTTACGTTTTTACATTTACATTTACATTTACGGTAGAGTAATGGAGCCTTTATTTTGAATTTCATCCACAAGTTTACAACATGGCATGCACGAACATGTTGCCTGTACAAAGTACGTCAGCGCAAAGTGTTTGTCAACAATACGTTAATACATTTTCATCCACAAAATGCTGGAACGACGACATATTGACCACAAATAATATACACAGAAATAATGTTTCACAACATGTTGCTACAACGAATGGTAACGCAGATAAGTTCAGTCGTGTTTGGTAGTTTTGAGTTTCAGTCTTTTGTTGATAATAGAAGTGGTTTGAGACACTTCCAAGTTTATAACGACCCTCGAACTATCTACAACGGACACCCTGTGTTTCTAGTATTTTGCCCATAACTTTTTTGTTACTAACCGGGTTTGTACCTTTCGAGACCTATTCTGCTTTCAACAGACAGACGGACGGACATAGCTAGATCGACTCAGAATATATCCAGCGCCCAGAAAATGTATACTTTATGATTTTTTCGACATTTTCACATGGAATGACAAAATCAATATACCTACCCCCCATCTTTTGATGGTGGGTATAATAAGGTTCTACTCCATTAGTGTCTGAATTGGTTGTAATTCCACTAGTTATGAGGATGTTATTAAGAATCTGAAGTGGTTCTGATTACATCTGTTCTAGAGCTAATAACTTTAGAACATATTCTAAAATGTTTCCTGGGTACTTTTCTAAAAAATAAAAAAAAATCAACCAAAATTTAATGAAAATTAAATTTTTCAACTCTTTTTTTAAAACACAAAAAAAATCAATTAGGAAGCTCCATACAAGAATACGATATTCTGAAGATAAAAAATGTATCATAAATTCTTCATTTTGCTCTCTACGGAAACAGCCGTCTATGTTTTATTGAAGCATACTGTCAAAAAGCTAAAGCCGATCAATTTGTTTTACTTTTTGTGGAATATATGCCAACGACATTTGTCCCTGCTTCCTTTATGCTTCAGCTTGAACTTCAAAGTATGATCTAGGAATTTGAATGTGTGCATGATACTAAGTCCTTGTAATTTCCTAAATGGTCTGGGAAAGAAAGATTTTATTTGATTTGGATAAATCCAAATGTGCCTAAAAATCTATGCATGAAAAATTCTTAACTCCTAAAATCCAGGATAAAACCTTTATATTATTAGCAAATAATAACAAAAATTTTAAAACCTAAAATTATTGTCAGGTAAACATCATTATCATAACGTTAAAGTGTCAAATATTTCCTACAAAATGTGTGACTACCCAAGTATGTTGGTTGTATAAATACGTATAAATTTTTGATTGTAAACATAAAGGTTAAAGACAATACCTTAAATTATGAATCAGTATTAAAAAATTCGAGCTATTTTTATAATCTCTTTTTAAAAGAAATTAAAAATACTTAATATTTTTAAAAACACAATATCATTTCATTACTAGCATGAATATTAAGAATTTCTTTCTAAAACCACTAAACACCAATTATGGCTTTTTATATCTATTTGAAACAATTCTGTTATACTAAAATATATTTTCATCTCTCCCCAAAGTAATTAAAATATCTCTTTAATGTTTCTAATATACTTCCTTTAGACAAATAAGAATTTACAAGTCTGTAAAACAACTTAACAACTCAAAATAATAATCTTAAATTTTTTCCCTGCATAAGCTTTTTTCTTGACAAAAATTTATTTGTGGTTTTAAAATTGTGCCAACAATAAACAAATAATAACAATTTCTTGTTGAGAGGATTTTCCTTAAAAACCAAAAACATTTATATTTCTTTTTTTAAAAGCACATAAAAAAAAATTTCCAGTACTTTTGCTTTTAAACTCACATACTTAAGCTTCATTTTGGCTGCTGTTTGCTGTGTATTTTTTATAAATTATAACTTTTTAATTGTTTCCTCTGCAGTTGTTAAATGTCAAAATAAACAATACCAAAAAAAAATTAAATTAAACTTATGTATATGTATATAAATAAAAATACACTATATTTATATTATTACAATTATGTATTCATATACCCGGCTCTTAATGTTTGGGAAATTGTAATAAATTACGAGAAGTGTTTTTTTTAAACAACAATAACAATTGAATTGTATTTATGTGCATAAATATTGAAAAATAAACATAATTTTGTTGCCGCACTTAAAAACAATTAAATATTCAATTGACAGCTATAAAAATGCAACAATAGTAATTGAAAAAATATGGAAAATTAATGCAGGCACACAAAATTTGCTGCATATTTTTAGGCAATGAAAATGTTTAATTTATATTGCCTAATATTAGGCTAATTTTGATGAGAAATTCTAACTTATGACAGCTGTTTTGGTTAAGTTGTTATGTATATTAAATAAAATTAAATTAATTGCGCAAAACTTTTAACAATATATTTGAAAAATTTGAGATCCAATTTAAAAGTTGTTGAATCGACAAAAAAATTTTATTGGATATTGAGAAATACATTCAAGTGCTCAATAGTTAACATTTAAAGCTGTTAGTGCTACATTTGTAGCAATCAGATTTTAAAACTATAATTTTTTTTTAGCAATAGGGTATAGCTTCCTAAAAATCGAAACAGCTTTAAATGCAAATTGTTTACAAAAAAAACTAGATCCCGAGACAAGATTCCCAGAGCACACTTTTTCAAATGACTATCTCCAACGTTGTCTCCATTTTTATATCCTTTACATAAAATGAAGTTTATCATTTTATTCGAAAGCCTAAAAATATACATCTAACCTAAAATTTAAAAATAATTAAAAATAACTTTCGATAATATATGTCAGACTGTGTAAGGAGTGAGATCGAAAAATCTTAACACACATTTTGCCTCATAACTTTTCTCGGAATCAATATTCAAAATTTTTTTTGATCTAGTTATCTTGGAAAAATACTTCAGTTATTATTTTTAATAACAACCATGTTAATTTGTCCTTATTTTCATCAAAATAAGTGACGAAAAAGATTTACGTCCTACAAGTTATTAAAAAATTTCAAAAAATCCAAATAGGTCTTACAAATAATTGGCCACAGAATTAAATGTCGTTCATAAAACCGTTTCTAATGTTATTAAACAGTATCGGGAGAATTTGACTATTGATGTGAAACCTAGTTCGGTAAGAAAAAAGAACTACATGATATTGGAAAGGCCAGATAATTGAAGGCATATTGACAGGAACTCCAAACACATCTGGTAGAAAATCTGCTCAGTTTTCTCAGTGCTTCGACTATTTGGTGCGAAAATTTAAAGCTAATGGGAAAGTTGATAACATATAAAGTTCAAAAAATTCCAAACTGGAATTCAGCAAAAAAAAAAAATTACAAGCCAAAAATAGGACTCGGAATTTAAAACCAAATATCATACAAAAATACTCAAGCTGTATAATTGACAAAGAAACGTAGGTGCTGGCAGAATCTTCGCAGTTTATGTCTCAAAAATTTTTATTACTAATGCTAGAAGCAATATTGGAGATAAGTTTAAGACCCAAAAGCAGCAAAAATTTCTTACAAAATTCATGGCATGACAAGCTTTTTGCAGTTGCGGCAAAACATGAAAGTCATTTGATACATTCGGATCTATAAATACCAAAATATGCATAATACCAAAATATTTGCAAAAAAGACTTCTTCTTTTCTTAAGAAAGTACAACGTGTCCACATATTTTTGGATCCATTTGGTATTATGTCACTACGGTAAGAAAGCTCTGGAGTGGTACCAAATCAATAACATAGTTTTAGTACCAAGAGAGGTCAATTTTCAAAATTGTCCATAGCTTAGACCAGTAGAGAGATATTGAGCACTTGTGAAAAGTGAATTCAGGAGCACAAAAAAGGTGTCCCAAAATACTGAAGATTTTAACAGAAAATGTCCACACTGATCCAAAAAAGTGACTGAAGCAACTATCAAATCTCCAAAGAAAGGGTTTTCAAAAATGGTCCACAATTTTATAATTAGTGGTTAGAACCATAAAAATTATATATTTCTGTGATCTGTGCTAAATTATCAAATGATTAAAAAAATAATGAAAACTCTAAGATCAACCGTTTCCAAGTTATTGAATATTACGTATGTTAAGAATTTTTCGATCTTACTCCTTATTATAAAAATTTCGTTTTGGTAGCACAAAATTTAAGTTTAATTTTTTGTAATTTTAGTTTAAATTTTTTATTTAAAAAAATTACACAGGTCAATACTAAAAAAGTATCTGGAAAATCATGTTGCAGATATTATAGGTATAGTTGTCCCAAACACCAAGAACATTTCGGTTTTTTTCCATCACGTCACATTTTTAACCCATTGAAGACCAAAGAAAATATGGTTCCATGATGAGTTTTTAGGTTATAAAAATTTCAAAGTAATATGTAGAGCAGATTAGTTACTTTTGTTTTATAGCCCAGACATGGGGCTACAAAAATGTGGTAATAGTCAAGTCTCTAACTTGTCACACATAGCCCATATAAGACTTTAAAGCTGTAAAAATAAATAAATTTTCTATTTACCCTCATAAAACCATTGAAAAATGAGGGGTAAGGAGTGGGTGTAGAGGAGAAAAATTGTACTTGATATAATATACAAAAGACCGTAGATTTAAAAAATAGTAAAATTTTTAAAATCGCACTGACAGAAAATTCGTAGCTTTCAAGAATATGAAAAAAATAATAATTCCAATTTAAATAACAGAGTTTGCAAAAAATCATAAGAAAAATATATTGTGCATAAATTGGCCTAATTTTAACTCCTTAGACTAAATATAGTGTAGGAAGTTAAATTAAACATTTCCATGACATCACAATTTTAAAATATATATATTTTTTATTTTTTTATTTTTATCTTCATTGAAAAATATAAGGATATTTTCTTCTTCAGTTAGGATTTAAGTATATACTATTTTTAACTTTTACTCATATTAAAAAGCAGCAATAGTTTGTCACCAAAGTAGGATTCCATATGCGTTGATATAATCTATCAGTAACAGCACTTTGGTGCAAAAGCTCCCATTGTACTTCGCATATTTTTTACATTTTTTTCAGTGCTTTTAGCAACTTTAAAGACTTTTAGGTGCTTTGGAGGGCATTTTAAAGACATTGCATATTCTACACTTTTGTTTTATTGTTCCTTCTCTATAAAATACGGATCCATAATTTTCTCTATCATTACCCAGAAAATTATATAAACTAAAAATTTCTTAGGGGTACATATTTCGTTTGGTCATCAATGGGTTAAAAGTGTGATGTGATGGAAATGTTTCATGTTACTTTTTTCACTACATTTTGTCCTAGAAGTAAGAATTAAACAAAATTATTCAAGATATATTTTTTCCTATTTTTTTTTTTTTTTTTTAGAATTGTTATTTAAACTTGGATTTTAATTTTTTTCAAACTTTTGGTGTCTACGCATTTTCTGACATGGCTATTTTGAAAATTTTACCATTTTTGAAATCTGCGGTCTTTTGTTTGTTATATCAAATACAAATTTCCTCTGTATAGCAACGCCTTATCCCTCATTTTTCAATGGTTTTATGAGGGTTAATTGAGAAATTCTTGATTTTTACAACTTTAACGACTTCTAGGGGCTATTTGTGAGAAGTTAGAGACTTGACTAGTGCTACATATTTGTAGCCCCATATCTTGCTTATAAAATATAAAAAATTTCCTCTACCTATTATCTGGAAAATTTTATAACCTAAAAACTTCTAAAGAAAACAAATTTTCTTTGGTCCTCAATGGGTTAAAAATGTGACGTGGTGGAAATTTTTCATTTGACTTTCCACACTATATCAAGCCTAAAGAATAATAATTTTGTAGACTTATTCCAAATATAAAATTTTTTTGCGATTTTGTTGACCTGTGTTATTTTTCATAAAAATAAAATTTTAATTGTTCATAAATTTAAAATTTTTAAAATTTTTATTTCTTTGGTAGTAACATTTTCTGTGCTAAGAAAATTGTATATTAAAATTATTTGAAATATTTTAAATTTGAAAAATATTTTAAGTTCAATATAAGTGACATTAAATAAATTTTCATATATGAAATTTCCTTTATTTTAAAAACTAAGTCTACGTATTGCTGCATAGTTCTTAGTAATCAAAAAAAAAATTGTTAATACATAATTTTTTAGCCTGGTTTTTAATAACATTGAAACAAATTTACAATGAAATTGATATTCTAATTTAAGGATTATTTAAATTAAAATATTTTTAAAATTTTGTTTAATTACAGCCTAAAATTATGCTATTTTAATGTAATTAAAATTATTTGAATTCGCTGTTGCAAAAGCATATTTTATTAATACCTAAATTATTCATTATTTTTAATAGGTATTTAAATAATTTCCAAGCAATTATTTCACCATTTTTTTTTTTTTTTTTTTTAATGTTTAAATATTTTCATGTATATGGCAAACAAATACATAGTACGTATATACACGTGTAGTATGGCTGTTTCGTATATTATAAACATAAAAAACAACACAATATTTTTCAATTTATAGTCGTTGTCAAACGAAATAAACCAAAACTATTTAATTGAAATTAATTAATTTTAACCAATTGCTGATAATTGTAAAAAGTGTCCATTTACAATATTTTCTACAATAAGTTTAAGCAATTTATTATTATTTCCAACAACAATTACGAAAAAAATAACAACTATAACCAATAAATAAAAAATAAATTTAATAATTATGCCACACAACTTAACGTTAACTTCTGGGTTAAAAAGTAGGATATAAGAGTACAAAGGGGTAGCTAGTTGTTAATAATAAAAATATTTATATACCAGCATTAATAAGTAAATAAATTTTCATATATTATAATAAAAATAATAATAATGATAATAATAATTTGTGGTTCAACATAATCGTCACAATATGTGGCTTTTTTGTTGCATAAATAATAATAATATTTCTGCTTGCAATATTTGTGGCATTTTTTAAATAATAATACTATAGCTGATGCTTTCGACTTGGCATACAATTAACAATTAAACAAAAAATATTGTGCATAAATGCGTGTTTTATTGTTGCTATTTGTTGGTTTGGTACGTCCGTCCATCCGTCCGTCTATGTATATTACTATTTACTATTTTTTAATACATTTCCTTTACATATTTACATTTAACTTGTACATAAGTGTTGGTGTTAATGCAACGTTTTTGTTTCTTTACTATGATTTATTTTTTGTTTGTTACAAATAAAATATATAAATTATTTTTTATTTTAACAGAAATCGTGTTTGTCACAGCTGTATATAAATTGTAAAATTAAAGTTCATATAGATTTTATTATATTTTATTAATAAATTAATTTCTTGTTAATTTTGCTATTTGCTTCAGTTTTTTTAATTGTCACACAGTTGTTGGTTTGGCAATTTGAAATGCAATTTATTTATTAACTTGCTAAAATTTTTAAATAAAGAAATTTCGAATATTTTATGCAAAATGTTATTAAGCCAATATTTTTCCAAAAATTTACCAATAATTATTACTTCAATATATTTCTCAAAATATAATTTATTTAAAAAAATATTTAAACTAAAACAAGATTACTCAATCATAACTATTTAAAAAACAACTTTATAAATTACTCACAAGCAAAAGTTAACAATAAATATAATAGTATTATTTTAATTCTATTACTTAAAATACAAACTAACTTTTAAATACTAAAAATAAATATCTATAGTAAATCATAAACTTTAAACTAAGTAAATCTTTTGTTGTTTAAGACTCCTAAAAAAAAATAATAAACTTAATAAAATAAATATTTTTCCCACAACAAAATAACAAAAAAGATCAAATAAAAGAATTTTTGAAAAT
Source organism: Protophormia terraenovae (assembly GCA_951394005.1). Classification (NCBI taxonomy): domain Eukaryota; kingdom Metazoa; phylum Arthropoda; class Insecta; order Diptera; family Calliphoridae; genus Protophormia; species Protophormia terraenovae. The sequence continues at coordinate 11,499,313 of OX596074.1, read as the reverse complement.
TGTATGCATGAATAAGTTTTAAAGAATTACTAACTAACAACAAAATAAAGACAATGAATTCATAAAAAGATATAAAAAATAAAGAAACAGTTAACAAAAAAATGCAAATAAAACAAAGAGTTTTACATAAAATTGCAATTGAAAATATATAAAAATGTATACAAAATGTAGTCTACTGTCAAGGCTATAAATATAAACAAAGGCAAAGCATATGTTAAGGAGTCAATTATAAATACATATAATAATTTAAAGCTTTATTTTCTAACTAACTAAATAAATAAAAAAAAAACATATATAAACATTTATTTGGTAGTTTTTACTATTTTTATAGTTTTATATTTAAAACTATAATTTAGGCATTTATGGAATATTAAGTATTAAATTTTTAAAAATATATATTGTTTAAGAGATTTTGTTTTGTAATAAAACTAAAAACGAAACCAAATTTATTTTAAAATTTGTTAAAAGGATTAAGTAATATAGTATAATTCAGAGAAAATTTTATGATCTATAGAAAACTCTATGTTTTGTACCTCAAAGACACAGACAATTTTCTATAGAAATATACTCATTCCGTATCCATAAGAAGTAGAAAATTTTCTATTGAAAACTCTCCGTTCTGTATCCTAAAGAAATTTGTCACAAATGTATTTCTATAGAAAAAAATAAAATCACAAATGTGTCTATAGACAACAAAGATATTTCTATAGAAATGTGTTTCTATAGAAAAACATATGTCAAAAATGTATTTCTAAAAAAAAATAAAATTTTTCACAAATGCATTTCTAAAGAAAAACATGTGTCACAAATTTATTTCTATAGAAAAAAATTTGTCACAAATGTATTTCTATAGAAAAAAATTTGTCACAAATGTATTTCTATAGAAAAAAATTTGTCACAAATGTATTTCTATAGAAAAAAATTTGTCACAAATGCATTTCTATAAAAAAAATTTGACACAAATGTATTTCTATAGAAAAAAATTTGTCACAAATGTATTTCTATAGAAAAACAATTGTCACAAATGTATTTCTATAGAAAAAAATTTGTCACAAATGTATTTCTATAGAAACAAATTTGTCACAAATGTATTTCTATAGAAACAAATTTGTCACAAATGTATTTCTATAGAAACAAATTTGTCACAAATGTATTTCTATAGAAAAAAAATTTTCACAAATGTATTTCTATAGGAAAAAATTTGTCACAAATGTATTTCTATAAAAAAAAAAATTGTCACAAATGTATTTCTATAGAAAAAAATTTGTCACAAATCTATTTCTATAGAAACAAATTTGTCACAAATGTATATATATAGAAACAAATTTGTCACAAATGTATTTCTATAGAAAAAAAAATTTCACAAATGTATTTTTATAAAAAAAAATTGTCACAAATGGATTTCTATTGAGAAAAATTTGTCACAAATGGCTTTCTACAGAAAAAAATTTGTCACAAATGGATTTTTATAGAAAAAAATTTGTCAGAAATGTATTTCTATAGAAAAAAATTTGTCGCAAAGGTATTTCTATAGAAATAAATTAGACACAAATGTATTTCTATAAGAAAAAAATTTGTCACAAATGTAATTCTATAGAAAAAAATTTGTAACAAATGTATTTCTATAGAAAAATTTGTCACAAATGTATTTCTATAGAAAAAACTTTGTCACAAATGTATTTCTATAGAAAAAATTTGTCACAAATGTATTTCTGTAAGAAAAAAATTTGTCACAAATGTATTTCTATAGAAAAAATTTTGTAACAAATGTATTTCTATAGAAAAAAATTTGTCACAAATGTATTTCTATAGAAAAAAATTTGTCACAAATGTATTTCAATAGAAAAAAATTTGTCACAAATGTATTTCTATAGAAAAAAATTTGTCACAAATGTATTTCTATAGGAAAAAAATTGTCACAAATGTATTTCTATAGAAAAAAATTTGTCACAAATGTATTTCTATAGAAAAAAATTTGTCACAAATGTATTTCTATAGAAACAAATTCGTCACAAATGTATTTCTATAGAAAAAAATTTGTCACAAATGTATTTCTATAGAAAAAAATTTGTCACAAATGTATTTCTATAGAAAAAAATTTGTCACAAATGTATTTCTATAGAAAAAAATTTGTCACAAATGTATTTCTATAGAAAAAAATTTGTCACAAATGTATTTCTATAGAAAAAAATTTGTCACAAATGTATTTCTATAGAAAAAAATTTGTCACAAATATATTTCTATAGAAAAAAATTTGTAACAAATGTATTTCTATAGGAAAAAAATTGTCACAAATGTATTTCTATAGAAAAAAATTTGTCACAAATGTATTTCTATAGAAAAAAATTTGTCACAAATGTATTTCTATAGAAAAAAATTTGTCACAAATGTATTTCTATAGAAAAAAATTTGTCACAAATGTATTTCTACAGAAAAAAATTTGTCACAAATGTATTTCTATAGAAAAAAATTTGTCACAAATATATTTCTATAGAAAAAAATTTGTCACAAATGTATTTCTATAGAAAAAAATTTGTCACAAATGTATTTCTATAGAAAAAAATTTGTAACAAATGTATTTCTATAGAAAAAATTTGTCACAAATGTATTTCTATAGAAAAAACTTTGTCACAAATGTATTTCTATAGAAAAAAATTTGTCACAAATGTATTTCTATAAGAAAAAAATTTGTCACAAATGTATTTCTATAGAAAAAAATTTGTCACAAATGTATTTCTATAGAAAAAAATTTTTCATAAATGTATTTCTATAGAAAAAAATTTGTCACAAATGTATTTCTATAGGAAAAAAATTGTCACAAATGTATTTCTATAGAAAAAAATTTGTCACAAATGTATTTCTATAGAAAAAAATTTGTCACAAATGTATTTCTATAGAAAAAAATTTGTCACAAATGTATTTCTATAGAAAAAAATTTGTCACAAATGTATTTCTATAGAAAAAAATTTGTCACAAATGTATTTCTATAGAAAAAAATTTGTCACAAATGTATTTCTATAGAAAAAAATTTGTCACAAATGTATTTCTATAGAAAAAAATTTGTCACAAATGTATTTCTATAGAAAAAAAAATTGTCACAAATGTATTTCTATTGAAAAAAATTTGTCTCAAAGGTATTTCTATAGAAAAAAATTGTCAAAAATATTTTTCTATAGAAAAAAATTTAACACAAATGTATTTCTATAAGAAAAAGATTTGTCACAAATGTATTTTTATTGAAACAAATTTATCACAAATGTATTTCTATTGAAACAAATTTTGTCACAAATGTAGAAAATATTTTTTCTCATATTAATTCCCTTAAAAAAAGTTTTATCTCAGGATATTTTCTTTAGAATAGTATAAGTAGTACTTTCATGTATGTTTATCGTATTTAAATTTACATATTTTTTTGCATATTTCATTGTATAATCTTATTATTATTTTTTTCTTTCTCTCTTTTATATTACTTACAATCTTAAAAAAAATATATTACTTAGGCTATTGTTATTTAATGTAATACAAATAACTTTTGTTTTGCTGCTACTATTGTTATTGTTTGGAGCAACTACATAGTATTAACTATGTTAGTAACAAAAAATAAACAAATAAACTTTCAAAGTAGTTACAGCTCCCACTCTTTAGTTGTGGCAGTTACTAAAGCCAAATTGTAAAAGTCAAGTGGCCAGTTTTACATACATGCAACCATAACAATACATACATATGTACATAAGAACACATGGCACGCAATATTTTATTTTAGCTTTACAATAAGTAAAACAGGATTACAAAACTCAAGTAGTAAATAAGCATGTGTAGGTAAGGCTCAACACAGACTCACATACGAGGATTAAATAAGAAGTCATAAATCCTTTGGTGATACCATCTTTTTTCAAAGTAAATTTGTTAGTCTGTCCTCGTAGGCGAGTAGCCCTTTTCCCTTAGATTCTCAGCATACTCGTTTACAGTTTCAGTCATCAGTTTTAGTTTTCTCATATTTTGAAGAGTTTGCAAAAAGTTGTTGAAAAGTTTTATTTTTTCTGCTTTATATCTCAAACACACATACATATGATATTTATTCGGCAGCAAAACCAACAACATTATAAATAACTTTCTCTCATTTTGTACCAAAAATACAAGAATTTGCATGTGAAAATTGTTTTCTTTTCTCTCTGTTAGAAACCTCATAAAACAATGGTCTACTTTCAATTGTTAACTTGTTATTTTCGTTATTGTTTAAGATATTCTGTTACCAAACATTTAGAAACTTTAAACAAGTTATGTTTTTGCCCGAAAGTGGTAATTAAATTTATGAAATTTTATTAACAAAACTTGAAAACTTGAGGTGTTCTGGTAGAAGAGAACAAGGAAATGGAATTTAAGAACAGGAAATTTAAGGTATTTTTGTTGTAACCAAAAAAATGAAAATTAGTTAATAACTTATTTTCTCACACATTAAAAAAAAAAACAACCTATTATAGGTCGAAGCAGAACTTATGAAACCTTACAAAAAAAATTTGTCACAAATGTATTTGTGACAAATTTTTTATTATAGTAATACATTTGTGACAAATTTTTTTCTATAGAAATACATTTGTGACACATATTTTTCTATAGAAATACATTTGTGACACATGTTTTTCTATAGAAATACATTTGTGACACATGTTTTTCTATAGAAATACGTTTGTGAAAAATTTTTTCTGATGAAATACATTTGTGACAAATATTTTACTATAGAAATACATTTGTGACAAATATTTTTCTATAGAAATACATTTGTGACAAATTTTTTTCTACAGAAACACATTTGTGACAAATATTTTTCTATAGAAATACATTTGTGACACATATTTTTCTATAGAAATACATTTGTGACAAATTTGTTTCTATAGAAATTCATTTGTGACAAATTTTTTCTATAGAAATACATTTGTGACAAATATTTTTCTACAGAAATACATTTGTGACACATGTTTCTCTATAGAAATGCATCTGTGACAAATTTTTTTCTATAGAAATGCATTTTTGACAGTTTGTTTTTTATAGAAATACATTAGTGACAAATATTTTTCTATAGAAATATATTTATTACACATGTTTTTCTATAAAATATATTTGTGACAAATTTTTTCTATAGAAATACATTTGTGACACACGTTCTTCTATAGAGATAGATTTGTGACTAATTTTTTCTATAGAAATACATTTGTGACACATATTTTTCTATAGAAATATATATGTGACGCATATTTTTTATAGAAATACATTTGTGAAATTTTTTTCTATAGAAATACATTTGTGATACATACTTTTTACAGAAATACATTTGTGACACATATTTTTCTATACAAATACATTTGTGACACATACTTTTTACATAAATACATTTGTGACACATATTTTTTTACAGAAATATGTTGGTGACACATATTTTTCTATAGAAATACATTTGTGACACATGTTTTTCTATAGAAATACGTTTGTGAAAAATTTTTTCTGATGAAATACATTTGTGACAAATATTTTACTATAGAAATACATTTGTGACAAATATTTTTCTATAGAAATACATTTGTGACAAATTTTTTTCTACAGAAACACATTTGTGATAAATATTTTTCTATAGAAATACATTTGTGACACATATTTTTCTATAGAAATACATTTGTGACAAATTTGTTTCTATAGAAATTCATTTGTGACAAATTTTTTCTATAGAAATACATTTGTGACAAATATTTTTCTACAGAAATACATTTGTGACACATGTTTCTCTATAGAAATGCATCTGTGACAAATTTTTTTCTATAGAAATGCATTTTTGACAGTTTGTTTTTCATAGAAATACATTAGTGACAAATATTTTTCTATAGAAATACATTTATTACACATGTTTTTCTATAAAATATATTTTTGACAAATTTTTTCTATAGAAATACATTTGTGACACACGTTCTTCTATAGAGATACATTTGTGACTAATTTTTTCTATAGAAATACATTTGTGACACATATTTTTCTATAGAAATATATATGTGACGCATATTTTTTATAGAAATACATTTGTGAAATTTTTTTCTATAGAAATACATTTGTGATACATACTTTTTACAGAAATACATTTGTGACACATATTTTTCTATACAAATTTATTTGTGACACATACTTTTTACATAAATACATTTGTGACACATATTTTTTTACAGAAATATGTTGGTGACACATATTTTTCTATAGAAATATATTTGTGTCAAATTTTTTCTATAGAAATACATTTGTAACAAATTTTATTTCTATAGAAATACATTTGTGACACATACTTTTCTATGGAAATACATTTGTGACACATATTTTTCTATAGAAATACATTTGTGACTAACTTTTCTATAGAAATACATCTGTGACAAATTTTTTTCTATAGAAATATATTTTTGACACATATTTTTCTATAGAAATACATTTGTCACACATAGTTTTCTATAGAAATACTTTTGTGACACATATTTTTTTATAGAAATATATTTGTGACACATATTTTTCTATAGAAATACATTTATGACACATATTTTTCTATAGAAATACTTTTGTGACTCATATTTTTTTATAGAAATATATTTGTGACACATAATTTTCTATAGAAATACATTTGAGAAAATTTTATTTTTTTTTCTATGGAAATACATTTGTGACACATATTTTTCTATAGAAATACTTTTGTGACGCATATTTTTCTATAGAAATACATTTGTGACAAATCTTTTTCTATAGAAATATTTCATATTTCATATTTCTCTATAGAAATACATTTGTGATACATATTTTTCTATAGAAATACATTTGTGACAAATTTTTTTCTATAGAAATACATTTGTTACACATATTTTTCTATAGAAATTCATTTGTGACACATATTTTGCTATAGAAATATGACAAATGTTTTCCTTTGAAATAAATTTGTGACACATATTTGTTTATAGAAATATATTTGTGACACATATTTTTTTATAGAAATATATTTGTGACACATATTTTTTCTATAGAAATACATTTGTGACAAATTTTTTTCTGTAGAAACACACTTTTGTGGCAAATTTTTTTTTTTATATAGAAACACATTTGCATCAAATTTTTTTCTGTAGAAACACATTTGTGAAAATTTTTTTTCTATTTATGATTTTTTCGGAAGAAAATCATTGGTGAAAATTATTTTCTGTCAATTTTTTTTCTTTTTTATTGAAATCTTCTTTCTGCCTTTGTTTATTTCATTTCATTACAAATATCATATCATATATTGATTTTTCTCTTTTCCCTTTTATGTAATCAATATACAATCAATTCTTCTATGAAAGAAATTCATTAAATCGTTCCCAAAGTGCAAGTGCTTCAAACTTGGCAAATTAAAAATACAAAAAAGTTAAGAAATTTACAAAACATATTTTTATTATTATTTTGTCATTTTTATATTATTCTGAGGCTTCTTTTTTATATGGTGCTTGTGTATGGGCTCACATTATATTACTTTTATAACAAACTGTAACAGACAATATTTATTTGTTGTCGTTTATGTCCCAAAGGAAAATTGTTTAAAACTGTCTCGTTATTATGCTGTAACAATAATAAAAGTAAAATGCTACCATACATTCCAACAAATATATATTGAGCTTTTTTCCCAGAATCATATATTTATTTGTTGTCTCCATTTTTTGGTCAATACATTTGTTGACACTCTTTTTTTGTATGGATGGTAGGATTGTGAAAAAATAAAATAACAAACAAAAATAACAATAACTACAAAAGAATAATATTAAACAATAGGAAAACGACTGATATACAATGAAGCCGAATCCTGCAATATACACATTTCCAATGCCACAATTCTTCTTTCATAGAAAGAATATATGCATGTGAAAGTTATGGTTTGGGAAAGAAGCAACAAAAAAAAAATAAAAAATAGTACCAAATATAAATTCAACAGACAGACGTATGGACAGTTAAATAAAAAATTTATATATGGAATGAGTTCATAATGGAGAAAATAAAAAAATATGCTGACATTTGAATACTTGAAACGGGCAGATCTTTTAGTACAAAATGGTAACAACAGGAATCGTTTTATTCATTTTTTTACTTCCAGCAATACATTAGTATATATAAAAAAATACCAAGATCTATATATAAAACTATAAGAGAGGGAGGACAATATGAAAGTACCCATATAACTTTTAATAAACATGCAATTGACTTGGCAATTAAAAATTTAAATTTTCTTTGTCTCTTTTGGTCTAGGATTTTTTTTTAACTCCTACATTTCTTCCTACCTAAAACTCTTCTTTTTTTAAATTCTCATTGACCATTTAGCTTGTTTCTAAAACTTTCATGTCTTCATTTTTGTTTTTTCTAACTGCATTTGAAATAGTTTATAAAAGTTTAGCTTCCACATGAAAAAAATTAAGAAAATATTGCTGATATTGCTACTTCTCTTTATTTTTGTGTTAATTGATTCATCAATGTTATATTCAGACATAAAGTAAATAGTTATCAAATCTACTAACAAAAATATTCATGTATTCTTAACAAGTTTTTCTTTGGTTCTTACTTTAAACTTCTATCCATATATGTATGTATAGATGTTATTGCTTGTTATTGTAGTGTTTCTGAGGTATATTGAAGGAAGAGTTTAGTTTTTAGCATTTCTGCTTTGTTGCCAATAAAAATAAAACAAGAATATAACAATTTTTAATAGTTTGCGGAAATAATAAAAAAGGAGAAAAGAAAATTTCAATTAAAAATTTAATTTAAATTCTAATAAAATAAAGGTATTGCTTTTTATCAAGATATTGAGGTATCTACATATGTATATACATATATAATTTGGTCATCTTGTACACGAAATTTATTTCTACTAGAATAATGAACATCACCCTTTGAAATGAAGAACAAAAAATCCATTCGTGACTGATGAGGTTATAAGCATCATCGAAAAAAAAAATATATTAAAAATACTGTTAATACAATGAGAACGGTACGTATGAGTTATAATTTGCTTGCATGTATTAATTTTTAAGTATTAACACCCAGCAGGCCACATGCCCATTAACGACATTTTAATCGATGATGTCGCCGAAATTTGTTGTCAAGAAAATGCATGTAGAGGACAAGTTTCACTAAAAGTCACCTATATTGTCATCTTACCCCATTTTCGGCGACTTCAATAACAAAATATACTGAATTGTCGTACATATCTAGTTCGGTGACAACATGAGTAAAATGTACAGCGAGAATGTCGTGAGTTAAACCAAACACACGACATACTGCATGACAATGTCATCAATACCTATCAGATAAATAAAAGCATTAATAAAACCATGCAAAAGTATAGAATGTTGTAGCTGAAGTGGTAAGTGCGCTTGACTATTCAATAAGGAAGAGAGAAATTGGTGGCCTGGGTTCAAATCTCGACGGAACCCAACTTTTTTTCATTTATTTTTTTTTTTTTAATGTTTGACGAAAATATACATGACACTGTCGCTCAGGTTATCGTTGATGACTTAAGTGCCCTTTGTTCGAAAATGTCACCAATGTTTGTTCGGAGCTGTCGTACATGTGTCATTGAAGACTGTGACAAATCATCAAGACATCGTCGATATTTTCTACAAGACATGGCCTGCTGGGGGGAATAGTCAAGCGCACTTATCACTTCAGCTACAACATTCTCAGCTTTTTAATGATTTCATAAATGCTTTTATTTATCTGATAGTTATTGATGACATTGTCATGCAGCATGTAGTGTGTTTGGTTTAACTAACGACATTGTCGCTGCACATTTTACTCATGTTGACACCGAACTAGATATGTACGACAATTCAGTATATTTTGTTATTGAAGTCGGCGAAAATAGGGTAAGATGACAATATAGATGACTTTTAGTCAAACTTGTCCTCTACATGCATTTTCTTGACGACAAATTTCGGCGACATCATCGATGAAAGTTTAGTTAATGGACATGTGGCATGCTGGGTACAAACTGACTGCATAAACAATCTGACTGCATATACAAACAACAACAAGAACAACAATGTTAATCATTATATTACTGTTGTTGCTAACTAAACTACTTGCACATAAAAAAAAAAAACTAAAGAAAGATTTTGAATTTTTTGTGCAAAAACAAAATCGCTAGCTTGTATAGGAGCCGAGAAAAGCCGAAAACAAATACAATTTTTTGGGAGTATCTTCGGTTTTTTACCGATATCTCAGTTATTTATCAACCGATGTTGCTCATTTTAATTAGCGATTTTCTAAGGAATATTTCCTATAATTTGATGTATAAAACATATATATCCGATAACTGGGGCTTTCTAAAAACTGATTTCAACAGACAGACGGACAGACGGACGTCTTTATATTGACTCCCCTATCAATAAGGATCCAGAATTTTGGGGTCTTAGATGAATATTGTACAAATTACAAACGGAATGACAAACTTATATATACCCTTTACACCTGTGGTGAAGGGTATAAAAATGAGCGAAAAGAACGAACTGAATCATTTTACAATTTTGAACAATGTGAACGAAACAGTAAAATTAACGATTATGCCCAAATCTAATTTACATGTAATTTCGGGAATGATTTTTCATAGAAGCAGAGTGTTACTATGTCATAAATTCTGAACCATACATACTTTTGGAAATTCAGAAAGAAAAACCTTTTTTTAGTTAAAAAATTTAAATTACAACACAACTGTAAGAATGGCACAAATTGTCAGCAATTTTAAATTAAATTCTTTAAACCTTAATTTCATTTAAAGTATCGGCATACATTTCCCAATACGCTAGATACTTTAACAATATTACTTGCAGGCTTCAATATTCATTCACTTTTATAAATTTTTCATTTTATTTGCTTCTGTTCCAGTTAAATCCCTTAAGATAATTTAAATATTTTAACAACCACGCTTGTTGCCGCTAAACAATTTGTTCATATGAATGTATATATGTATATAACTTTAATGATACATCCAAAAACAAGGCTTTACAAAAAAAAAAAAAAACAAATATATGTATGCCACTAACCAACTAGTCATAGACAACAAAACCAATAAAACATGACTCTACGGGTCTTAAAGTTTGAGGTCAATAAGAGTGAAATGTTAGTGAATGTATAATAGTTTTTTTTTTTTTTTTTTTTCGTCTAAAAAAACATAAAAGCGAAACTTTGGCAAAAAAAATCAGAAAAAATCCTACTAAAGTCCTAAACAAATTGTATGTTTGTAGTCATATAGTTTTGCCTATTTGCCTCAAAATTTATGTTGTTTCAACAAACGCCTCTGTTAACGGTTGGTTGCAGGATTTTTGTATTTAGTACGTTTGTTTAATGGTTTCTCTTTTTTTCTGTGGGTGGTTATTTAGAGTTTGTTGACCAGTTTTTGCATGTTTTCTTCTTTAGACTGTTTTTTTCTTTTTTTGAGAATGAAGTTGATTTTGTATTTTTCGCTGTTTTTTTTTTTTTTTTTCGTTGGCCCATAACTTTTGTTGAAAACATCCTTTACCGCTATTCATTTGAATTGCCGTTTCGCTTGCCTGTAATCGAATGTAATTTAAGGCATTTGTAAATGCTTGTTTAGAAACCGTTTTTACCCGGCTTTTCTATGCTTTTCGATTTGGTTAGTGTAGTTTTCAAAAAATTATGTACCTTTTTTGAAAAACATTTTTACTGTTGAGAGTTGTGTATACATGTTATCGTTAAGAGGCCATGAGTGTTTTAGTGAAAACTTTCTAAATCAAAGAACATTAATCGATTTGGAGAAACATGAGTAAAAAAAAAAAATGAAGAAAAAATAGCAAGCAAATTGCTATTTAAGAAAATATATCTAGTTGCTGTAATTGGTAGAAATTTAGTGATTTTCTACCCTTTCGGATGTAGGAAAGTACATAAATATAAAATCGTTAAATGTGGAGTAAGAGAATTAAAAAAAATATATGTCTAGAAAAAATTGTGATAAATATTAATAACAATGTTACCGTTTGACGACTTTAGTCGCCAATTGCCCCTTTTTTAACCACCTGGCCACTTTTTTGGCCTCTTTTTTAAATGGCGACTAAATGGCGACTTTTTGAAACTATGTGCTAAATGATGAGAAACTAGATTGTTTGAAATATTTAACTAAACAAACAAATTAATTATTTTGAGAATGTTTCACATTATAGTGATATAAAAAGTCGCGGAGTATTTATAAATGAACTGAAACTGTTTTAAAATCTGCATATGCCAAATCTTTTGGGACTGAATTAGGAAAATAAGAAACAGATACGATTAATACTTATATCTAATTTATATTTTTACATTCCTCATAGCAATCCCTCGGGGGAACGTGTATTTTTACTAAATTATCAATAATAAAAAATAGTTTGTCCAACAGACTTAAAACCATACTTGTGGATCCATACGTTCAGTCCTTACCCGACTTCCAAGATTTTTATGTCACCTTAAAGTCCTTGATAAATTCTTTAGAAAACATGATTGCATGTAGTACTTATCTTATATATTTTTCGAGTTATATACATTTGAATTTTCAAAAGTCTTGATTTTACTAGATCCTGGTTAAGATTTTTCCATATATAGCCAAATATTTTCAACCGATTTTATTATGTTTTATGTAGTTGGTTAAAAGCAAAATTATCTATAGAACAAAGAAAATTCTTAGTCATTATCTTTATTGAGTCAAAAGTTAAACGATTTTGAATTGAAAAGTTTGCAAAAATTAACACACAGACGGACAGATGGAGGGATATTAGAATTGTTAAAAAAAAAAAAAAAATCTTCAAATTCGAAAGATATTTTTTTTCACTTCTCGATTAATATGAAAGCCAAATGAAAGTATTAATCTTTTAATATCACCTTTTCCCGAATTAAGTGGCATTTTCGACACATTTATCCCAAATGTATAGACGGACGGACGGACGGACATTCCCATGCTGTAAAAAAATATTTTAGAGTTCTAGGAATGCATTTGTTTACTAACTAATAAATAGAAAAAATAGAAAGTGATCATCAAAATTTGGATATCACCTTTTCCTGAATGAAGCGTCATTTTCGTCCCAATTAACCCAAATGTATAGACGGAAGGACGGACATTACCATTCAGCCAAAAAACATGTTATAATTTTAAAAATACATTTTTTTACTTACTAATAAATAGAACAATTTAACATGATTATTAAAGTGTTGATACCACCCTTCTTTGAATTATGCATAATTTTCAATCCATTTAACCATAGATTATAACATAGATATGAAGCTCAAAAAAAAACTCAATTGAAAAAAAATTACTCAAAAAGGCACACGTACTACAATTGTTTTTATTTTCAATGAAAAATTTTACTAACACATTCTTAGACTTAGGTTTTTTTGACAACCGACTTAAGTTTTTGAAAACTGAACTTCATATCTATGTTATAATCTATACATTTAACTCTAATGTATAGACGGACGGACAGACATTTCCGTTCTGCTAAAAACAAAAAAACTTAAAATTCTAAAACTGAATTTTTTTTTAACTAATAATCAATAAAAAAAATAAAACGTGATTATTAAAATATTGATATCACTTTTCCCTGAATTAAGCGCCATTTTCGACCCCTTTTACCCCAACGTGCGGCTGTTCCGATTTCCATGAAATTTCACATGGTGATAGTAGAGTTATAGAGTTTAAGTTTTGAACTTCAACTTTAAATGCCTGTAACTTTTGACTCCGTAAATGTTTTTTCAAAATTCTTTCTTTGCACAATTTTTCTGTTTGTTGTTATTGAAATAACATTGAATAAAATCAAGTGAATGTTGGACCCGCTGTAGCGAAAAAACTTCACCAAGACAGGCTAAAAAGTAAAAATTTTAATCTTTGAAGCTTAATATCTCTTAAACTAAAAGAGATAATGTTTTTTGAGAGACAATATTTTTTGTAGATCTCGACTAGTAGAATACTCCTATATAAAAATCTTTCAAATCGATTTAGATATAAGGAAACAGGATTGTATACCCGAGGTGTCCAAATTTGGGATCCTGTGGACTCGCCTCCTGTAGGTCTATATGGTCCAAGTTCAAAACTTAAACTTGCCTATACCTCTACTATCACTGTGTGAATTTTCATAGAAATCGGAATAGCCGTTCCGAAGTTCCATAATTATTTCCATTTCATTTTTTGAATCGCACACTGTGCGACATGAAAAGTAAATCATACATTTTTGACACTGTGTTAATTTTCAGAAAAATCTTGTATGATTTTTATATAAACAAGAAGTACTATATTATATTGCTATACATCAATAAATACAAAATGTTTTTATCCTGTTTTTTATGGACTATATATCTGCATTACCATATGGGTGCGCCAGACACAACATGGAAATTTTTTTCGTAGTGCATTTCTTTAAAAATTTTTGCAAAAAATGTAATTTTTTTGGTTAAAAACTTATTTTTCTGGAAAATTATCCATCAATGGAGCTTTGAAGGGCTTAAAAGTGAAAATGATGAATATTTCTGAAATATTTTCATCGAACGTCCTAAAAATTATAATGATATTGGTGACGAAGGCGATGCTGGTAACGTTTCTAGAAGTAGTATTTCACATTAAGTCCTTGATACATTCTTTTAAACCAAAATGTGATTGATTGTCATAATGAGTATAAAATATCGAAAAGCAGAATTTTTACGTATATAATGGCAATTGTGTTGAAATTTTTTTGTCAGCAACAAGGAAAATAGAAAGGAAGTCTTAAATAATTATAGTGTAGGACTCCAAAAGTCATTTGCTACTCTGTAAATTATATTTAGTGGATGTCCACCAATATTCAAAGCTGGATTCCTAACACTATAAGTTTTTATGATCATGATGAAAGTCATTTTTTAGTATCATCAGCTACAATAAGGCATTATTAGGGTTGTCAGATATTTTTGAGCTTCTGTCACCAAATTGTTAATAAGAAATCGCCAAAAATCGCCAAATTCAATTTTTGTTTTTTTTTTTTTTTTTAAGAGAAACTAAAACATTAACTAAAACTTTTAGTGCTTCAAATTACATATAATTTTTAAATGTAAATTCAGCTTCAACAAAGTCAATGACAATTGCTGTAGCTAATAATAAATTAATTAAAAATAAAATTAAAAATTTAGGGTCATTTTAGCACTTTTAGCAGAATGATTCTAACATTATATAATGAACATTTGTCCTATTAAACTTATAAATTGTTTCAAAGAATTAATTTATTCATGAACGTTTTCTTCTCATTGTGACCTATAAAATCTTAATATTCATATTTTAAAGAAGATGGAAAACAAATTGTCAAAAATTTTTTAAAGTTATTTATACATTAAGGATCTTTATGTTGTTTGTCGGGGTTCATACACACAAATTTCTCTTGCCAAGAGCAATTAAAAATCGCTATGTTTGGCGAAAAATCGCCACATCTGACAGCCCTGGGCATTATATCGGTGAATGCTCCAACTAAAGGAGATATACTTAATGCTGAATGTTTGATATGTAAATTATACCATACTAGAACTCATATTTTCTTGCATCTCCTTAAGAAATTTGCCATTAAAAAACATTTTTTTTTTTTTATTCATACAAAAAAATTACACTGGTCGACAAAAAAATGTTTTCGAGCTCCAAAAAAATATATGTAGACTCGAATCTGCTTTCAGTTTTATTCCATCAGGTCGGGATTTTTTTATGGGCGTGTGTAATATTGTGCCCAAAATATGCCGATTACTCGAGTATATTTCACTACTACTTGAGAACCTTATGCACGATTTATATAAATGATATACCCCGATATGCGGAATAAAATTGGCTTTAAATCGCTTTACTATCAAATTTTCGTCCGCCCAATAGTTTAGAAGATATTTCGAAAATAGTGTCGGAAAAAAAATTGTTCATGCAAAATTCAAGGTTTCTTTTTTTACTAAAACTTCTTTTTTTTAAGTGAAAACATCAAAATATTTAAGTTTATCACCTTTATCTCCAAGCTGGCAAACTTACGAGTAAATAAAGCCACGTATTATAAAAACTGATGCACAAATCTTGATTGGATTCACAGTTAAGTTTGGATACCTATGTATACCTATAGCTAAGTGGAAATACAGTAGTGGGACAAAAAAAAAAAAATTTTTTCGTCTTAAATATAAAAAAAAAAATAGGTGGATTAGATGGTGCTAAATAAGAATCAGCTTTTAATTTTTTTCTATCACGTATTGATTACTTTTTTTGGGCATGACTACTATGACCCCGCCTTTAGCCAGTCACGCTTGTATATCTCGAGAACAATTTGTCCAATTAAGATAAATTGAACCTTAATATATAGCGACCTAAATAGTCTTTAAGCTTAAATTATATAGTTTTTTGTCCAGTTAATATTTACATATTGTTGACATACCTTGAAGATTTACGTATGCATATTTTGATGTATCATTTATCAAAATCGTGTAAAGGGTTCTTGAGTTATAGCCTAAGTTTGACAAACCATTCTCGAATTTTATAGTGTGAACGCTGAATAAGGTGATGATATTAGTCATGCACATAAAAAAAACCAGTACCCGATAGAAAAAAAGTGAATGCAGATTCTTGTTTAACTCGTCAGAATCCACCTAGTCCACCTATTTTTGTTTCAAGAAAAAATAAAATTTAATTTTTTTTTGGCCACCACTGTATTTCTCAATTGTATGCAACATGGGTATTTTTACTTAAATTGAAGATATTATTATTTTATTCGCAACATTACCAGCTTTAAGATAAAGACGATAAACTGTAACATTTTAGATGTTTTCATTTATTAAAAGAAATTTAATAACAAAAACATCTAAAATTTTGCATGAAAATTATTTTTTTCGGACACTTATTTCAAAATAACTCCGAAATTATTGAGCACATAAAAAAATTAAGTTTGAATGATTTGAAGATATTTTTAGTCCGCATTTTTTGGTGTATCACTTTGATCAATCGTACACACCGTTCTTTAGTTATGAGGAAATATACTGGAGTAATGGCCTTATGAGGAAATATACTGGAGTAATGGCCTTACTATGGGCGAAATATTAGACACGCCCATAAAAAAATTCTAGACCTGATGGAAAAAAACTGAAAGCAGATTCATGCTAAGGACATCAAAATACATCAAGTCCAACTATTCGTCTATAGGGGAGGATTTTTTTGTTGACCAGTGTAATTAAAATACGACAATTGTCCATGTAAAATTTGTCAACAAAGTACGGGTCACAATTTTAAAGATATATTGATGAAATTTGGCACGAAAAATGATTTCAGTTCAAGGACGAAGCCTATTGAAATTGGTTATGATTGATCCATTATTTCACCTAGCCTCCATACAAATGTCCTCCGGGAATAGGGGTTTATATGTCATAAATGTTTTTAAATGTTTGTGCCAAAGATCGGTCCATAACAAAACAAAACCATGTTTAAAACTGTTGTAACGTTAAGATATAATCGCAATCGAAAATAAGGCAATATCGATGGCTCAATATTGAAAGGATATATCTTGATATTTCACAATTTTACAGTAGAAGAATAAAATTGAATAAAACTTAAAAAAAATTTAGATACAAAAATAATTATTTGATATTTTATTCATATTTTCCGGATTCTTAAGAAATGTTAAGACGATATCCGTCTGTCTGTTGTATTTAATTTTTAGAAAGCCCAAGTTATTGGATAAATATATTTTATACATTAAATTATTGGCAATATTCTATAAAATGGTGCTTATAAAAATCAGCAAAATCAATAACGTATTTGTTTTCGAAATTTCTAAGACCCTAGAGACTTATTTCTTGCACAGAAAATTCGTAATATTTTCTTGGAATGTCTTTGTGGAAGAAATAAAAAAAAATCACTTCTTTAGTAACTTAGATATCGCTCAAAATGCATTTTTGAACTCATTATAATAAGGGAGAGTGTCTTTCCTATACTGTTAATAACTTACTTTAATCATTCTATGACCAAATGTTAAAACATTTACAAAGTAATATTTCTTACATCAAAATTTAAAAAATCATTCAATTGGCAACAAATTGTATTGCCACATGTTTCACTTCTCATTAAATTGTTAAACCTATTATTTGCTAAACAAAAATACTAGAGTAAAATAAAAACTCATAGTAATAAATAAAAATAAAATAAAATAAAATGAAATTGAAAAAAGATTCGGCTGTGCCGAATCTTTGATACCCTTCACCATACTACCATATTACCATCTTAGTATCTTATCGACATCATATTACCATATTACCGACAAATAATAAAATTTTCGCCTTAACGTATGCTTTCATATTTTCACATATATAAATCTAAATTTTATTCAAACTACGAAAATTTGAATATATAAAAAAACAATCATAGCAGGCTTTGCTTTTAAAAAATAAACAACAACAAAAATTCCATATTTATTTATTTTTTTATGTATGTATATACAAACTGGCTGCATATACAAAGAACAACAACAACACTGTTATTCATTATATGACTGCTGTTTCTAACTAAACTACTTGTCTATACAAAAAACAAAAAACGTCACTAATAGTCATTACAATGCTTAATATACATGTTTGTGTGTGTATTTATATTCTTAACAGATTTGTTTTTGGGCCATAACTCTGTTGATTATGAACGAATTTGGTTTATTAAAAAAAACGAAATTTTGTAAAAACATTTATGACTAATCTATATAAAAATAAAAATTTGTAGCTTGAACAAGGGCTTCAAAAATAAAAAAATCGTTTTCCCCGATATCTCAGTTACTACTGAACCGATTTATTTCATTTTTTCAGAACAAAAATTCAGAAAATAATTTCCGAGCCCCCTTTAAAAATTCGAAGTACCTGGAATATGTGGAGGCTTCAGAAACTGAAAAACCGGTTCCAAAAACCGGTTTTTAAAGCATATCTCCGCCATTTATAAACCGATCCTGCTGATTCAAAAAACTGAAATTTTATAAAAATATTTGTGACCGATCTGTATAAAAATAAAAATCTATAGCTTAAACCAGGGCTTCAAAAAATAAAAAATGCGTTTTGTCCGATATCTCAGTTATTATTGAACCGATTTATCTCATTTTTTCAGAACAAAAATTCAGAAAAAATGTCCGAGACTTCTTTGTAAAAACAAAGTCTCTAGAATATACAGAGGCTTCAGAAACTGGAAAACCGGTTCTAAAAACCGGTTTTTTTAACATATCTCCGCATTGTATGAACCGATCTTGCTGAATTCCAATAGCAAAATTCTCGAAAGCATTTCCGATCGTTTGACATATATATTATATATGTCAGTTATCGGTGGGCTTCATAAACGCCATTTCAACCGACACACGGACGGACGGACGGTCGGACGGACGGACATGCTCCAATCGTCATCGCTTCTTACAAGGATTCCGAAAACATAAACTTTTTTGCTCTCCGACGAAAATTGTGGAAATTACAAACGGAATGACAAACTTATATATACCCTTTACACCTGTGGTGAAGGGTATAAAAAATACTACAATTTGTATTGAAATTGCCACAATATCCCTAAACGCGTACACAAATTGTTGTAGACCAACACTTGCCATACATAGAAAAAAAAAACACATGGAGCAATACCAAAACACACACATGCATATCCTCACAAAATTCTATACAAAAAAAAAGTAAAACAAAAACTGAAATTCACAGTAGTGGAAGAGGAAGCTAAAAAAAGCGTTAAATCCACCAGGCATACGATTTCGGTTAGTTGAGTAGTTGTAAAATTTTTGGCAATATATCAATATGTTTAGATTCGAATACTATTTGGTGTATTTCTAGTTGGCTTAACAAAAACATAGGAATTGGAAACCTGTCCAGTTTTTTTCTAAAGCAGTTTTATTTTTATATTCGTAAAAATATTCAAGCAGACATAGACACACATTGGAAAATGCAAAAAAATAAATAAATTTTATGAAAGTGTAGCTTTTATATATGTATAAGTAAGTGTAATAGTATAAGTGTTTGAGTTTGATTGGTGAAATGTGGCAGTAGTGATAGTGGTTTAGATACAAATACTTTATTTTTTATAACAATTTTTTTTTTATTCTCTATTTTTTCCATATTGGTGACAAGGGGATTTCAAATCAATGCTGGGTTGATATCTAGTTTTTTATTGGACCTTATTCATTTTTTTCTTCTGCTGTATGTGTGAGTATACTTTGTCTTTGCTGTGTCCTATAGAAAATTGATATTTTGTTCAGCTTTC
The DNA here is from genome assembly GCA_951394005.1 of Protophormia terraenovae. Lineage (NCBI taxonomy): Eukaryota > Metazoa > Arthropoda > Insecta > Diptera > Calliphoridae > Protophormia > Protophormia terraenovae. The sequence goes on along the minus strand of OX596074.1, from coordinate 11,479,032 downwards.
TATTTCCGTAGTACCAGCAGCAAAAATATATAAATTACTTTCATCAGTTTGGGGGTGTGCTGCAAGATTCCCTAAGGTTATTGTTTAATTAGAAAAAAGTAAAACAAGATTGAGAAATATAGTTAATGGAAAAAAAGTTTAGAATGAAAAACATACTTTTAGGGTATAGAGATAAAAAATATTCTTAATAAAATTGTATCAAATGATATTGAAATATAATAAAAGTAACTAAAGAGACAAAGCATTCAAAAGAATCTTTTCACAATTATATTCACACCCACATAAAAAATTATAAATATTTTTCAAAGCTTATATAAACAGTAACAATACTTTAAATAAACTGAAAAATGGAAACAAACCTGACAAATACCTACACAAAAATTATTTTTCACTAAAGATAACAAACGTTTTTAAAAATGACCCAAGTCACAAAAAACATCAGCCAAAAAGGTCATATTAATTGATTAATTATTATTATTTTTCTTTCTATTTTGGTCCACATTTTGTTGTTATTGATTTTAATTCTTTCAAATGTTTACTCAAAAATCCTAATTGACTAAATAATGTAAAATTTTCATCTGCTTTTTCACTAATAAAAGAATCAATAGGAAACAAAAAATAAAAATAACAATAAAGTGGTATTTTCGTAAACTTATCGAAGCAGGAAGACGAATAAAAGATATCAAATTTAATTTTAATTGAACTAGAACTGAACTAGAACTGAACTAGAACTGAACTAGAACTGAACTAGAACTGAACTAGAACTGAACTAGAACTGAACTAGAACTGAACTAGAACTGAACTAGAACTGAACTAGAACTGAACTAGAACTGAACTAGAACTGAACTAGAACTGAACTAGAACTGAACTAGAACTGAACTAGAACTGAACTAGAACTGAACTAGAACTGAACTAGAACTGAACTAGAACTGAACTAGAACTGAACTAGAACTGAACTAGAACTGAACTAGAACTGAACTAGAACTGAACTAGAACTGAACTAGAACTGAACTAGAACTGAACTAGAACTGAACTAGAACTGAACTAGAACTGAACTAGAACTGAACTAGAACTGAACTAGAACTGAACTAGAACTAAACTAGAACTGAACTAGAACTGAACTAGAACTGAACTAGAACTGAACTAGAACTGAACTAGAACTGAACTAGAACTGAACTAGAACTGAACTAGAACTGAACTAGAACTGAACTAGAACTGAACTAGAGCTGAACTTAAACTGAACTAGAACTGAACTAGAACTGAATTGGAACTGAACTAGAACTAAACTAGATCTGAAATAGAACTGAACTAGAACTGAACTAGAACTGAACTAGAACTGAACTAGAACTGAACTAGAACTGAACTTGAACTGAACTAGAACTGAACTAGAACTGAACTAGAACTGAACTAGAACTGAACTAGAACTGAACTAGAACTGAACTAGAACTAAGCTAGAACTAAACTAGAACTGAACTAGGAATTAATTATAACTGAAATAGACATGAAATTTATTTTACTTTAGTTTTATATATATTTATGTGAAACATTGTAATGAAAATTAAATTTCCTCACCAATACAACTATACTTTCTTTAACATTGAAAGTATTTTTCTGTTAATTTTTTTTCAATTTAAACTTCATTCCTTTGCTTTCTTTGTCATGTAACTGACAAAATTAACACCATTTAAGACCATTTCATTACACAACAACTGAATGTTTATACAACAGCAATACATGTTTCGCCTTATAACCAAACCCTTTCACTTATTACTATTTCCACTACCACATCCCACCACCATCATCCAAACACAACTTTGATTGATGCAAAAAGTTGTGCCCCAATAAAGAGAAAAGATTTTGTGTGCAATTAGTATCGTATATCGAATTTTAATTGAAAAAAGCAGCATGGAAACCAAACGGCAAAGAAAAGTGTTAATTTCTATTGCCAGGGTGATAATATTGAAATTGCTCTGCTCTACTTAGTTTTACTGCTCATAAACAAGCTGCAAAAAAAGGCCATCTGATGTTTGCTCCAAAAAGTAGAAGGAGATTTTTAACAACATAGAGGTAGAAGTAAGGAATGTCTAGGAAGTGTAAAATGAAGATAAAACATGTCATTAGTAATAATGGTATGCACATGTGAAATTTAAAATAGATGAGCATGATGACGTTGATGGAATGTATCGTATAGAGAAGGAATTTTTATTTTTGTTAGAATCTTCAAAGTAAATTTTTGTAATAGAATTTTGTTATACTTGCCTGGTTACATTTAAAATATTTAATTGATAGCAGCAGGAAAATTCTATAAAAAGAGTTTCTTATTAAGATTTTAATAAATTAGTTTAAAGTTTTTTTTTATACTTTTGTTAAAGCTTATGCCTAAATCTACTTAATCTTTCTCCCACTTAAATCATTATTATTAATGATTTAACAACGTGTTTTAGATTTAATTAGTTTGTTTGCAAATTTATTGTAATTTTTTCTTTTAAATAAAATTATAACTGTCCTTGTTGCATAAACGATTAATAATTACAAAACTATTGCTACATGTTGTCCCAAAAAAAACCTTCATCTAAAGGAAAGAGAACAAATTTCCTTAAGCGAACTATCAATATAACTTTAAAACTGTCCCCGACAGTAAAAGAAATTTAGTAAAAACTATTTGCTTGTTATCAGTTTGGCCTAATTTTTATTTTTATTATTACTATTTTTTTTTTAGCTACTTTGAGTTTGGTTGTAATTATATTTAATGCCAGAATATTGCAAACAAACCAATGGCCAAAATAAAATAAAAATAATTCAATAAAAAATGCTACAGAAAAAGTTTGTGGAAAAAAAGATCTCATATATTTCCTTTTACTTGTATAAGTTTTTTATTTCCCCAAAACTTCTTCTTACAACTGCTATCTCCAGTAGAAAAAAAAATTGTATTAAAAGTACGATTTTTTTCATGCTCTTCCTCGTAATTATCTTTTGAATAATTAAAGTGTAAAGAAAAAAAGCTAAAAGAAAAAACTAACAAGTATAAAATCTTGTCATTTAAAGCGCGTAGTTTACCAAAATGCCATGCTCCAAATTTTGTGCGAGTTATATTTAAATAAAGACCAAAGCGAAAACAAAAAGAAAGAGGATATCAACAACAACACTAAGCAAGTGTTGGGGATCCTTATCAAGTGCTGGGGAAGATGAGAAACTTATGTTTTCTTGTGAAAAAATATTTGATTATTTCAAGATGGAAAGCATTTGCAAAAGGGAGAAAAAATTATTTAAAACAGTATTTAAATAAATTGATATACTACGTGATTAAGGGACTTATACTTAATTGGCTAAATGATACGTTTGGTAAACATGTGTTGGATCTAAATGGAAAGACGTCTACTACCAATTCAGTGATCAGTTCCAGTTCTGTTTTAGTTCAGTTCCAGTACAGTTCTAATTCAGTTCTAGTTCAGTTCTAGTTCAGTTCTAGTTCAGTTCTAGTTCAGTTCTAGTTCAGTTCTAGTTCAGTTCTAGTTCAGTTCTAGTTCAGTTCTAGTTCAGTTCTAGTTCAGTTCTAGTTCAGTTCTAGTTCAGTTCTAGTTCAGTTCTAGTTCAGTTCTAGTTCAGTTCTAGTTCAGTTCTAGTTCAGTTCTAGTTCAGTTCTAGTTCAGTTCTAGTTCAGTTCTAGTTCATTTCTAGTTCAGTTCTAGTTCAGTTCTAGTTCAGTTCTAGTTCAGTTCTAGTTCAGTTCTAGTTCAGTTCTAGTTCAGTTCTAGTTCATTTCTAGTTCATTTCTAGTTCAGTTCTAGTTCAGTTCTAGTTCAGTTCTAGTTCAGTTCTAGTTCAGTTCTAGTTCATTTCTAGTTCATTTCTAGTTCAGTTCTAGTTCAGTTCTAGTTCAGTTCTAGTTCAGTTCTAGTTCAGTTCTAGTTCAGTTCTAGTTCAGTTCTAGTTCAGTTCTAGTTCAGTTCTAGTTCATTTCTAGTTCAGTTCTAGTTCAGTTCTAGTTCAGTTCTAGTTCAGTTCTAGTTCATTTCTAGTTCAGTTCTAGTTCAGTTCTAGTTCAGTTCTAGTTCAGTTCTAGTTCAGTTCTAGTTCAGTTCTAGTTCAGTACTAGTTCAGTTCTAGTTCAGTTCTAGTTCAGTTCTAGTTCAGTTCTAGTTCAGTTCTAGTTCAGTTCTAGTACAGTTCTAGTTCAGTTCTAGTTCAGTTCTAGTTCAGTTCTAGTTCAGTTCTAGTTCAGTTCTAGTTCAGTTCTAGTTCAGTTCTAGTTCAGTTCTAGTTCAGTTCTAGTTCAGTTCTAGTTCAGTTCTAGTTCAGTTCTAGTTCAGTTCTAGTTCAGTTCTAGTTCAGTTCTAGTTCAGTTCTAGTTCAGTTCTAGTTCAGTTCTAGTTCAGTTCTAGTTCAGTTCTAGTTCAGTTCTAGTTCAGTTCTAGTTCAGTTCTAGTTCAGTTCTAGTTCAGTTCTAGTTCAGTTCTAGTTCAGTTCTAGTTCCGTTCTAGTTCAGTTCTAGTTCAGTTCTAGTTCAGTTCTAGTTCAGTTCTAGTTCAGTTCTAGTTCAGTTCTAGTTCAGTTCTAGTTCAGTTCTAGTTCAGTTCTAGTTCAGTTCTAGTTCAGTTCTAGTTCAGTTCTAGTTCAGTTCTAGTTCAGTTCTAGTTCAGTTCTAGTTCAGTTCTAGTTCAGTTCTAGTTCAGTTCTAGTTCAGTTCTAGTTCAGTTCTAGTTCAGTTCTAGTTCAGTTCTAGTTCAGTTCTAGTTCAGTTCTAGTTCAGTTCTAGTTCAGTTCTAGTTCAGTTCTAGTTCAGTTCTAGTTCAGTTCTAGTTCAGTTCTAGTTCAGTTCTAGTTCAGTTCTAGTTCAGTTCTAGTTCAGTTCTAGTTCAGTTCTAGTTCAGTTCTAGTTCAGTTCTAGTTAGGTTCTAGTTCAATTCTAGTTCAGTTCTAGTTCAATTCTAGTTCAGTTCTAGTTCAGTTCTATTTCAGTTGTAGTTCAGCTCTAGTTCAGTTCTAGTTCACGTCATTAGCAAATTTGATTTAGTTTTGTTTCATTTTTTATTTAACCTAGAGCACACCGAGTTCTTCAATACCCAACCTTCCATTTTTATTACTTTATTTTCCTTCTAACTTATTAAAATTTAACCCTTGTCAAAAAAATATAAAACATGACTTAAAGTATTTAGTTTTAATTATGATTCTCTCCCTTTCCTTTTTTTCTCCTCTTTTTCATATAAAAAAAAAAAACAAACACTTTAAGTAGTTTTTGCAGTCTTCTAAAAAGAACAAGTAATTCTTTTTTTCTCTTTTTCTTATTTAATAGATGGCACTCATAATATTATGGAAAATGAAATGAAGTTTAAGTAATGCATAATAAAATTGTAAGTAATTAATAACGAACAAATAAAAGAACAAAAATTTAATCCTTTCGTAATAAAAAATATTTAGAAAATATTTAAAAAGGTTTATAATTAAATCATTTTTAATGTAAATTTTACTTTACTTTAAATTCAAAAATTAAATATTTAATACTTTACTTGTACCCAATTATAATACACTTCCTGTTTGTATTAAATTCAAGCTAAACAAACAAGAATTTATTCATCAGTTCAGAAATGCACTGTGGGAATGTGTGAATTGTTTAACCGTGTTAAAGCCACAATTATACATTTAGACCCCCTTGTGAATTACATAAGTCATCCGTATGTATCTATGTACGTTTTCTATACAATATGTATATGCCACATTTTGTTGCAGTTACTTTGCTATTACAACTACTATATAGTTACAAAATTTATTTAACTTCAAGCACTCTGTGGTATTTTCCTTACAAATTATTGTATTTCGCATATAAGTACAACGACAATGACAACAGCATTTTTTTATATGTTTATGTGGGTATCTTGAAAGTCTAAGGAGTCTCTCTACATTTTTGAAACAATTTCAAATAACCAAAGTGCAAAACCACAAGTAGACCTACATGTATATGCGATGCATATGTTTAAATGTATATTGTAATATATAAGTGTAAGCATGTGTATGTAGATTTATTCATTTGTATCTGTTATATTGAAATACTATGTAAACTATGTTTTTTTTATATTCCTGCGTAGCAAATGTCATGTAATTGTTTATAAAGCTCTATGATGTTTAAATAAAGCAGTAGACTGCCTTGCATTACTACAAGGGAATGCAAATATATTGGATAAGGGAAAACTATACCATCACCAAGATTACAATAAAACTTAAGTAGAAATAGAAATGTAGCTTTGAAACAGAACTGAAATAGAACTAAATTAGAACTGAACTAGAACTGAACTAGAACTGAACTAGAACTGAACTAGAACTGAACTAGAACTGAACTAGAACTGAACTAGAACTGAACTAGAACTGAACTAGAACTGAACTAGAACTGAACTAGAACTGAACTAGAACTGAACTAGAACTGAACTAGAACTGAACTAGAACTGAACTAGAACTGAACTAGAACTGAACTAGAACTGAACTAGAACTGAACTAGAACTGAACTAGAACTGAACTAGAACTGAACTAGAACTGAACTAGAACTGAACTAGAACTGAACTAGAACTGAACTAGAACTGAACTAGAACTAAACTAGAACTGAACTAGAACTGAACTAGAACTGAACTAGAACAAAATTAGAACTCAACTAGGTCTGAACTGGATCCGAACTTAAACTGACCTAGAAACATAATAGTATATATTTAAACAAATTGTTTCCCCTTTTATGAACAGGAAAATTACTTTTTCCTTTTTCCAAGCAAATTTGCTTTATATCTTTCATCCTTCGCAATACTGATCCCCAAAGATACTTACTAGATAATATTTAAATATTTATTTTCCTGGAATAATTTTTTCTGTTTCCATTTAACAATGCATTTTGTTTAACTTACAAAAGATTTTGCTAGCAAGTATGTATATCAAGTATTATGTTTTTTTCTTTTTAATAATAAATCATATAATATTTAATGAGCTAAGGATATTTGTTGAAAAATAAATCCACTAAAGCAACAATCTCAAAATGGGGGAATATTTACAATATAATATAAATTATAATAAATATATAAAACTCATATTATAATAATGAATACTAAAAGTAGGTCAGTAAACTGTAAGAGTTAAACGCTGTGATATAAACTTTAAATATTAATTTTTATATTAAAATGTATACGTTAAAATAGGTCACAGTTTTCATGTTGGTAGATTATATTTATTTTTCAGCCCAAAAATATGCTACACATTAGTTTAGTTAATATAAATCGAAACATTTTTAGTATTCAATTTAAATTTATGTGTTTTATGCTGTTCACACCTGCTGTTCTTTTGAAGTCCTTAATAAAATTCGTTACAATTTTTGTTTAGCTTATTTTTACTAAATATTTCGTAGTAGCTTTGACATTTTTTGCCAGGTGCTTAGCTAGTTAATTAGTTGTTGTGACCCCCAGTGACACCTGTCTCATGAGTATTTCCACATTGTCAGCTAACTTGTAGTTCTACTGACTGCTTTTATTTTTTTGCTATATTTTGCCGCTTTTTCTCAAATAAATAACAGCTGCTTTTGTTGTCATACTTTTTCTGTATTGCAACTTGTGAAGTTGCGTATTTCCTGACAGTATTTTATTACTTTTTGCTGTTGCCAGTGCCCGACAAAGACATTTTTCTTAAGGTTTTTGCTGGCAGCATTTGTAACGTAAAGGAAGATAGTAAAATTGAAGATAATTAAATTGCAGGGAGTCTTACTAAAGTAATAAGTGCTTTAGAGAATTTTTTGTATCAGTTCGCAAGTTGTACACTATAAAAAGGTGTCAAAATATAGGGAAAGATAATGAAAAATCGTAACTAAAATTTTAGTTTATTTTCTATTTAAAAACAAAAGAAAATGCATTTTTTTTCATATTAAAAACTATCACTAAAATGAAAGTTAAACAATACATCAGTAATAACACTTCCGCCATTACTTCTAAAGTAACTTTCATATTCTTAAATAAACATTGTCTACGTTTCCACTTCATATGTATAAATTTTATCAATTTCCTTCCTCTTTTTCTCACAATACCTTCACAAAGTAAGTAGTTCATGTGTATTTTGCAATGAACTTTAAAAATATTCGTTACCAATTATTAAACAACTGACATTGTATTCACATATGATATTCAGAATTTTATGCAAAATCTAGCTAATTAGTATGCTAATATAGAACACATAACATAATATTCAAAACCATATGCTTTTGGCAAAAGCATTTATACAAACATCAGACTTTTCTGCAGACTAAAAACAATTCCTAAGAATATTCAAGTGTAAATTAAGCATAATTTAGAGACATAAACTTTGCAAAAGACAAATAGACTTGAAAAAAGTGCACACAAAAAACGTAAAAGCTGTAGAAAAAAACTAACAAAAACCGAAAAACTCTGCCACGGAAATATGATATTGAATCTGCCACAATGAGGCGCCAGCCAGCTGTTGCCGAAAAAACTTGCTAAATGAACAGTAGCAGCAGTAGCATCAACATAATCTATGCAAACATGTAGTTAACATGGCATATTTGCAACTACAACAAATGATTTGCATTGTCTTGTCTACATTTTTATACTGACAAAAGACACATAAACGTTTGTTCAACTTAAAAAGGATCAGCGTTTTATGACCCAGCAAATTATAATTTTGTAACTAATGAAGTTAAAAGAGGACTAAAACTGAGGAAAAATTCTACCAGAAAATATCGTAAGCTAAAATTGAAAAACAAAAGCTAAACTAGCCCAAAAGTAGAACTAAAATAATACTGATTTCGAACTAGAACTGAACTAGAACTGAACCAGAACTGAACTAGAACTGAACTAGAACTGAACTAGAACTGAACTAGAACTGAACTAGAACTGAACTAGAACTGAACTAGAACTGAACTAGAACTGAACTAGAACTGAACTAGAACTGAACTAGAACTGAACTAGAACTGAACTAGAACTGAACTAGAACTGAACTAGAACTGAACTAGAACTGAACTAGAACTGAACTAGAACTGAACTAGAACTGAACTAGAACTGAACTAGAACTGAACTAGAACTGAACTAGAACTGAACTAGAACTGAACTAGAACTGAACTAGAACTGAACTAGAACTGAACTAGAACTGAACTAGAACTGAACTAGAACTGAACTAGAACTGAACTAGAACTGAACTAGAACTGAACTAGAACTGAACTAGAACTGAACTAGAACTGAACTAGAACTGAACTAGAACTGAACTAGAACTGAACTAGAACTGAACTAGAACTGAACTAGAACTGAACTAGAACTGAATTAGAACTGAACTAGAACTGAACTAGAACTGAATTAGAACTTAACTAGAACTGAACTAGAATTGAACTAGAACTAAACTAGAACTGAACTAGAACTGAACTAGAACTGAACTAGAACTGAACTAGAACTGAACTAGAACTGAACTAGAACAGAACTAGAACAGAACTAGAACTGAACTAGAACTGAACTAGAACTGAACTAGAACTGAACTAGAACTGAACTAGAACTGAACTTGAACTTGAACTGAACTAGAACTGAACTAGAACTGAACTAGAACTAAACTAGAACTAAACTAGAACTGAACTAGAACTGAACTAGAACTGAACTAGAACTGAACTGAACTGAACTGAACTGAACTAGAACTGAACTAGAACTGAACTAGAACTGAACTAGAACTGAACTAGAACTGAATTAGAACTGAACTAGAACTGAACTAGAACTGAACTAGAACTGAACTAGAACTGAACTAGAACTGAACTAGAACTAAACTAGAACTGAACTAGAACTGAACTAGAACTGAACTAGAACTGAACTAGAACTGAACTAGTACTGAACTAGAACTGAACTAGAACTGAACTAGAACTGAACTAGAACTGAACTAGAACTGAACTAGAACTGAACTAGAACTGAACTAGAACTGAACTAGAAATGAACTAGAACTGAAGTAGAACTGAACTAGAACTGAACTAGAACTGAACTAGTACTGAACTAGAACTGAACTAGAACTGAACTAGAACTGAACTAGTACTGAACTAGAACTGAACTAGAACTGAACTAGAACTGAACTAGAACTGAACTAGAACTGAACTAGAACTGAACTAGAACTGAACTAGTACTGAACTAGAACTGAACTAGAACTGAACTAGAACTGAACTAGTACTGAACTAGAACTGAACTAGAACTGAACTAGAACTGAACTAGAACTGAACTAGAACTGAACTAGAACTGAACTAGAACTGAACTAGAACTGAACTAGAACTGAACTAGAACTGAACTAGAACTGAACTAGAACTGAACTAGAACTGAACTAGAACTGAACTAGAACTGAACTAGAACTGAACTAGAACTGAACTAGAACTGAACTAGAACTGAACTAGAACTGAACTAGAACTGAACTAGAACTGAACTAGAACTGAACTAGAACTGAACTAGAACTGAACTAGAACTGAACTAGAACTGAACTAGAACTGAACTAGAACTGAACTAGAACTGAACTAGAACTGAACTAGAACTGAACTAAAACTGAACTAGAACTGAACTAGAACTGAACTAGAACTGAACTAGAACTGAACTAGAACTGAACTAGAACTGAACTAGAACTGAACTAGAACTAGAACTGAACTAGAACTGAACTAGAACTGAACTAGAACTGAACTAGAACTGAACTAGAACTAGAACTGAACTAGAACTGAACTAGAACTGAACTAGAACTGAACTAGAACTGAACTAGAACTAAAACTGAACTAGAACTGAACTAGAACTGAACTAGAACTGAACTAGAACTGAACTAGAACTGAACTAGAACTGAACTAGAACTGAACTAGAACTGAACTAGAACTGAACTAGAACTGAACTAGAACTGAACTAGAACTGAACTAGAACTGAACTAGAACTGAACTAGAACTGAACTAGAACTAAACTAGAACTGAACTAGAACTGAACTAGAACTGAACTAGAACTGAACTGAACTGAACTGAACTGAACTAGAACTGAACTAGAACTGAACTAGAACTGAACTAGAACTGAACTAGAACTGAATTAGAACTGAACTAGAACTGAACTAGAACTGAACTAGAACTGAACTAGAACTGAACTAGAACTGAACTAGAACTAAACTAGAACTGAACTAGAACTGAACTAGAACTGAACTAGAACTGAACTAGAACTGAACTAGTACTGAACTAGAACTGAACTAGAACTGAACTAGAACTGAACTAGAACTGAACTAGAACTGAACTAGAACTGAACTAGAACTGAACTAGAACTGAACTAGAAATGAACTAGAACTGAAGTAGAACTGAACTAGAACTGAAGTAGAATTTAAGTAAAATAAACTAGAACTATTGCTGGGTGTAATCATATTTATATTGTGCTAGAATATGTTAGCTTTCCATGTGTGTTTTTGTGTTTTTGTTTGTTTTTTTATAAAACAGCCTAATTAGGTGTAATCGTTTTGTTGTTCTTCTCAGATAAAGGTTAAAGAAGGGTAGAGAAAAAAACTTATAGTTTTAATTTTTTTTTTTTATTAGACATAAGTATAAAGCTATATATCAAGGATTAAGACAACAAAGTGTTAAAAATTTTTAATTTTGAACACACAAAATAAAAGTCAGTTTCTTATGAAAACAAACAGCAAAATGGCGAGACAATATCACCACTTTAGAATATGTTTTCACATATTTTTTGCTGTAGGTACTTGCTCAAGTTTTTGGCTGATATATTTAATTAAAAAGAGATTTGATATAGAAAAATAGTAAAAGTAATTAAGGTGCAATTTTAGTTTTTAAAGATTTAAAGGTAAATCTTTTTATTCGATCATTAAACAAATATGATCTGCAGTTCTCGATTCAAATCTCTTCCTTTATTAAATATAGCTGCCAAAATATTCAACAAAAGAATGTAAAAACATATATTTAAGTGGTAATTTTTTTCGCCAGTTTGTTGCTATTAAAATACTTTTTGAAAATTTGGATTTTAAGCCCTTTTTAATTCAATTGTAAGTATTTGTTTACAAAAATCTTGTATTTAGTTTCAAGCAAAGTTTTAGCAAAAACAAATAAAGTTTTTTTTTTTTTTTTTTTTGGTGACTGCTATAAGTAAAAATATATGCTTGTATGTAAATTGTGTTCTAGTGTCAAAAGAAACCACAAAATTGTAAATATAACTGCTGTAGACACATTAATTATGCAATGTATTTAACATGTTTCTGTTACACACATACACACAAAAGCCGGAAAAAAACTTTTAACTTATGACAACTAGACGTGTAAGCAAGTTTAAGAAAAACAACAATAGAACGGTTGTAAGTTATGAGATTTTAAATTGTTTAAGTAAAACTATAATAGAATTTTATTGATTTTTAATAAATTTTAACAAAAACAAAATTATGAAAATAAATGTTTTTGAGCTTTGAGGTTTTTAAGGCAAAGTGTCATAAGAATTTGGTAACTAAGGCGTATGATTTATGGAAAATTTTTGTGTTTATTAAAATAGGAAGCGTATGAATGATTTTAATTATAAGGGCTTTTAAGGGGTTTAATAAAGCTGGGAATAATTAGTATTTAATATGTTTAAATATGAAAATTTGTTTAAAGAGGTCCTTTTAATTTAGTTTAAAGATTTAATATTCTTTTCCCAAAAGTTCTTCTTCTAATAACTTAATTAAATTTCAAAATTCTTCTTATTAAATTTTAAATTTCTTTAACCTTTCTACGACCACAATGAGCTGGGGTTAAGTAATTTTATTTTATTAGTTTGCCACATCATTCATTTAACTTCAATCTCTATCAACTGCAATAACAACCATAATACAAACATGCAGCTACTATGAACACTAACATTTCATGGCATTTTTTGGTGTTAAGACCATCTGTTACCCAGGACTTTCAATTTCTAGTATTTTTCTTTTCCTTTGTTTTTATAAAATACTTGTTTTAATACTTTTTTTGTTCTATCAATATAATTTTCTTGCCTTTTTTTGTCGTACAACCTGCTGCATAGTGTAACTGACATTATCTCTATGTTTTCTTAGTTGTAAGTGTGTGTGTGTGTGTGTGTATTTGTAGTTTAGAGCATTACTTGCAACCACTACTTCTATTAGGACATTAGAAAAAGAAAAGAGCATGACAGTTAAGTGGCAAATGTAGTGGTGTTACAAAATTGGTGTAAACTTGAATGCACTTTTTGCCATCATTTGATCATTGACAGCTAGTTAGCACTATCAAGAGTGTCAGGTGTTACCAATGGCATGTACAAATGACTCCTGAACAACATTATCAACTCTTTAGCTCTCTTCACACTTACACACACATATACACACAATCAGATAGCTTTTAATATAAAAATGCTTGGTTATCGAGTGTTTGGTAGTAATAAACCTAAAAGTAGTTGTGTAGTAGTTTTATTAGTGATAGTGTCAGTTAGTAAAACTCAGAAAAAAAGGGAAATAAAAATAAAGTTTTTATTTTGTTTTAGATAACAATATGCCAGAAGTAAAATAAAAATTAAAACAAATTTAAATTATTAATCACGGAATTAAAGACAATTGTTTGCTATTTCCCTGATTTAGAAACTACAATCATTCTCTAGGTTTTCCATATGGATTACAGATTTTTGTAGAAGAATATAATTGAGAACAGATTTTCATAATTTTCTCAAAAGAAGGCCTATTAAATCTTAGGTTTTTACATACATTTTTTATGGAAAAAACATACCTAAATTTAGTATTTATTATAAAATAATTTTATTTTCATATAATTTTTACAAAAATTTACATTAAAACTAATAAAATTTATTTCAATACATTAAGGAAAATTTTTTTAAAAGATTACTTTAATAACAATTATTAAATTTATATTAATAGTAATATTAAATAAAAATTTAAATTTTATTTTTAGCTTAATATTAAAACTAAAATCATATATAAATATTTACTTTAGGTAAATATGTTTTGTTATTATATTTTAAGGTAAATATATAAAATTATATGTATGCATTATGTATGTTTATATAATAAGTAAGAAAGTATATGTAAATATATGAAATAATACTAAAACTAACAAAAGAATATATGTATGTCTGTATAGAATTTACAAACTACTTATTATAAAATTCTAATTATGTTAAGATATAGAAGAAATATTTATTATTATGATAATTATTAAAATGTAAATATAATTTTATTAACTAAAAATATGTGTATAATATAAAGAAACTATAATATAAGATTGGATTATAATGAATTAAGAAAAAAAATATGTATTAAAGACAGTAAAAGACATTATTGAAAAAGAATTTATAAATAAAATTGCAAATACTTATATTAAATTATTAAAATTGTTTATTAGATTATAATTCAAATTATTTCGTTTTAACTATAAAATGCTAATATTTATTCCTGTGAACTATTCCTTTAATTGACAATGTCATTCTGGTATTGTCAATAGCAAATTGGGAAGGACAACGCCAGAACAAGTTTGTCGTTAATTAGGAATACATTTAGTCAAATTAATCTCTGGTTAAAAAACAAAACTCTATAAGATTTTATAGATTTTTAAGAAGAAAAAGGAGAGATATGAGAACCAAGCAAGTATTAGAACTGAACTAGAACTGAATAAGAACTGAAGTAGAACTGAGCTAGGACTGAGCTAGAACTGAACTAGAACTGAATAAGAACTGAAGTAGAACTGAGCTAGGACTGAGCTAGAACTGAACTAGAACTGAACTAAAATTGAACTAGAACTGAACTAGGACTGAGCTAGAACTGAACTAGAATTGAACTAGAACTGAACTAGAACTGAACTAGAACTGAACTAGAACTGAACTAGAACTGAACTAGAACTGAACTAGAACTGAACTAGAACTGAACTAGAACTGAACTAGAACTGAACTAGAACTGAACTAGAACTGAACTAGAACTGAACTAGAACTGAACTAGAACTGAACTAGAACTGAACTAGAACTGAACTAGAACTGAACTAGAACTGAACTAGAACTGAACTAGAACTGAACTAGAACTGAACTAGAACTGAACTAGAACTGAACTAGAACTGAACTAGAACTGAACTAGAACTGAACTAGAACTGAACTAGAACTGAACTAGAACTGAACTAGAACTGAACTAGAACTGAACTAGAACTGAACTAGAACTGAACTAGAACTGAACTAGAACTGAACTAGAACTGAACTAGAACTGAACTAGAACTGAACTAGAACTGAACTAGAACTGAACTAGAACTGAACTAGAACTGAACTAGAACTGAACTAGAACTGAACTAGAACTGAACTAGAACTGAACTAGAACTGAACTAGAACTGAACTAGAACTGAACTAGAACTGAACTAGAACTGAACTAGAACTGAACTAGAACTGAACTAGAACTGAACTAAAACTGAACTAGAACTGAACTAGAACTGAACTAGAACTGAACTAGAACTGAACTAGAACTGAACTAGAACTGAACTAGAACTGAACTAGAACTGAACTAGAACTAGAACTGAACTAGAACTGAACTAGAACTGAACTAGAACTGAACTAGAACTGAACTAGAACTAGAACTGAACTAGAACTGAACTAGAACTGAACTAGAACTGAACTAGAACTGAACTAGAACTAAAACTGAACTAGAACTGAACTAGAACTGAACTAGAACTGAACTAGAACTGAACTAGAACTGAACTAGAACTGAACTAGAACTGAACTAGAACTGAACTAGAACTGAACTAGAACTGAACTAGAACTGAACTAGAACTGAACTAGAACTGAACTAGAACTGAACTAGAACTGAACTAGAACTAAACTAGAACTGAACTAGAACTGAACTAGAACTGAACTAGAACTGAACTAGAACTGAACTGAACTGAACTGAACTGAACTAGAACTGAACTAGAACTGAACTAGAACTGAACTAGAACTGAACTAGAACTGAATTAGAACTGAACTAGAACTGAACTAGAACTGAACTAGAACTGAACTAGAACTGAACTAGAACTGAACTAGAACTAAACTAGAACTGAACTAGAACTGAACTAGAACTGAACTAGAACTGAACTAGAACTGAACTAGTACTGAACTAGAACTGAACTAGAACTGAACTAGAACTGAACTAGAACTGAACTAGAACTGAACTAGAACTGAACTAGAACTGAACTAGAACTGAACTAGAAATGAACTAGAACTGAAGTAGAACTGAACTAGAACTGAAGTAGAATTTAAGTAAAATAAACTAGAACTATTGCTGGGTGTAATCATATTTATATTGTGCTAGAATATGTTAGCTTTCCATGTGTGTTTTTGTGTTTTTGTTTGTTTTTTTATAAAACAGCCTAATTAGGTGTAATCGTTTTGTTGTTCTTCTCAGATAAAGGTTAAAGAAGGGTAGAGAAAAAAACTTATAGTTTTAATTTTTTTTTTTTATTAGACATAAGTATAAAGCTATATATCAAGGATTAAGACAACAAAGTGTTAAAAATTTTTAATTTTGAACACACAAAATAAAAGTCAGTTTCTTATGAAAACAAACAGCAAAATGGCGAGACAATATCACCACTTTAGAATATGTTTTCACATATTTTTTGCTGTAGGTACTTGCTCAAGTTTTTGGCTGATATATTTAATTAAAAAGAGATTTGATATAGAAAAATAGTAAAAGTAATTAAGGTGCAATTTTAGTTTTTAAAGATTTAAAGGTAAATCTTTTTATTCGATCATTAAACAAATATGATCTGCAGTTCTCGATTCAAATCTCTTCCTTTATTAAATATAGCTGCCAAAATATTCAACAAAAGAATGTAAAAACATATATTTAAGTGGTAATTTTTTTCGCCAGTTTGTTGCTATTAAAATACTTTTTGAAAATTTGGATTTTAAGCCCTTTTTAATTCAATTGTAAGTATTTGTTTACAAAAATCTTGTATTTAGTTTCAAGCAAAGTTTTAGCAAAAACAAATAAAGTTTTTTTTTTTTTTTTTTTTGGTGACTGCTATAAGTAAAAATATATGCTTGTATGTAAATTGTGTTCTAGTGTCAAAAGAAACCACAAAATTGTAAATATAACTGCTGTAGACACATTAATTATGCAATGTATTTAACATGTTTCTGTTACACACATACACACAAAAGCCGGAAAAAAACTTTTAACTTATGACAACTAGACGTGTAAGCAAGTTTAAGAAAAACAACAATAGAACGGTTGTAAGTTATGAGATTTTAAATTGTTTAAGTAAAACTATAATAGAATTTTATTGATTTTTAATAAATTTTAACAAAAACAAAATTATGAAAATAAATGTTTTTGAGCTTTGAGGTTTTTAAGGCAAAGTGTCATAAGAATTTGGTAACTAAGGCGTATGATTTATGGAAAATTTTTGTGTTTATTAAAATAGGAAGCGTATGAATGATTTTAATTATAAGGGCTTTTAAGGGGTTTAATAAAGCTGGGAATAATTAGTATTTAATATGTTTAAATATGAAAATTTGTTTAAAGAGGTCCTTTTAATTTAGTTTAAAGATTTAATATTCTTTTCCCAAAAGTTCTTCTTCTAATAACTTAATTAAATTTCAAAATTCTTCTTATTAAATTTTAAATTTCTTTAACCTTTCTACGACCACAATGAGCTGGGGTTAAGTAATTTTATTTTATTAGTTTGCCACATCATTCATTTAACTTCAATCTCTATCAACTGCAATAACAACCATAATACAAACATGCAGCTACTATGAACACTAACATTTCATGGCATTTTTTGGTGTTAAGACCATCTGTTACCCAGGACTTTCAATTTCTAGTATTTTTCTTTTCCTTTGTTTTTATAAAATACTTGTTTTAATACTTTTTTTGTTCTATCAATATAATTTTCTTGCCTTTTTTTGTCGTACAACCTGCTGCATAGTGTAACTGACATTATCTCTATGTTTTCTTAGTTGTAAGTGTGTGTGTGTGTGTGTGTATTTGTAGTTTAGAGCATTACTTGCAACCACTACTTCTATTAGGACATTAGAAAAAGAAAAGAGCATGACAGTTAAGTGGCAAATGTAGTGGTGTTACAAAATTGGTGTAAACTTGAATGCACTTTTTGCCATCATTTGATCATTGACAGCTAGTTAGCACTATCAAGAGTGTCAGGTGTTACCAATGGCATGTACAAATGACTCCTGAACAACATTATCAACTCTTTAGCTCTCTTCACACTTACACACACATATACACACAATCAGATAGCTTTTAATATAAAAATGCTTGGTTATCGAGTGTTTGGTAGTAATAAACCTAAAAGTAGTTGTGTAGTAGTTTTATTAGTGATAGTGTCAGTTAGTAAAACTCAGAAAAAAAGGGAAATAAAAATAAAGTTTTTATTTTGTTTTAGATAACAATATGCCAGAAGTAAAATAAAAATTAAAACAAATTTAAATTATTAATCACGGAATTAAAGACAATTGTTTGCTATTTCCCTGATTTAGAAACTACAATCATTCTCTAGGTTTTCCATATGGATTACAGATTTTTGTAGAAGAATATAATTGAGAACAGATTTTCATAATTTTCTCAAAAGAAGGCCTATTAAATCTTAGGTTTTTACATACATTTTTTATGGAAAAAACATACCTAAATTTAGTATTTATTATAAAATAATTTTATTTTCATATAATTTTTACAAAAATTTACATTAAAACTAATAAAATTTATTTCAATACATTAAGGAAAATTTTTTTAAAAGATTACTTTAATAACAATTATTAAATTTATATTAATAGTAATATTAAATAAAAATTTAAATTTTATTTTTAGCTTAATATTAAAACTAAAATCATATATAAATATTTACTTTAGGTAAATATGTTTTGTTATTATATTTTAAGGTAAATATATAAAATTATATGTATGCATTATGTATGTTTATATAATAAGTAAGAAAGTATATGTAAATATATGAAATAATACTAAAACTAACAAAAGAATATATGTATGTCTGTATAGAATTTACAAACTACTTATTATAAAATTCTAATTATGTTAAGATATAGAAGAAATATTTATTATTATGATAATTATTAAAATGTAAATATAATTTTATTTACTAAAAATATGTGTATAATATAAAGAAACTATAATATTGGATTGGATTATAATGAATTAAGAAAAAAAATATGAATTAAAGACAGTAAAAGACATTATTGAAAAAGAATTTATAAATAAAATTGCAAATACTTATATTAAATTATTAAAATTGTTTATTAGATTATAATTCAAATTATTTCGTTTTAACTATAAAATGCTAATATTTATTCCTGTGAATTATTCCTTTAATTGACAATGTCATTCTGGTATTGTCAATAGCAAATTGGGAAGGACAACGCCAGAACAAGTTTGTCGTTAATTAGGAATACATTTAGTCAAATTAATCTCTGGTTCAAAAACAAAACTCTATAAGATTTTATAGATTTTTAAGAAGAAAAAGGAGAGATATGAGAACCAAGCAAGTATTAGAACTGAACTAGAACTGAGCTAGGACCAAGCTAGAACTGAACTAGAACTGAACTAGAACTGAACTAGAACTGAACTAGAACTGAACTAGAAATGAACTAGAACTGAACTAGAACTGAACTAGAACTGAACTAGAACTGAACTAGAACTGAACTAGAACTGAACTAGAACTGAACTAGAACTGGACTAGAACTGAACTAGAACTGAACTAGAACTGAACTAGAACTGAACTAGAACTGAACTAGAACTGAACTAGAACTGAACTAGAACTGAACTAGAACTGAACTAGAACTGAACTAGAACTGAACTAGAACTGAACTAGAACTGAACTAGAACTGAACTAGAACTGAACTAGAACTGAACTAGAACTGAACTAGAACTGAACTAGAATTGAACTAGAACTGAACTAGAACTGAACTAGAACTGAACTAGAACTGAACTAGAACTGAACTAGAACTGAACTAGAACTGAACTAGAACTGAACTAGAACTGAACTAGAACTGAACTAGAACTGAACTAGAACTGAACTAGAACTGAACTAGAACTGAACTAGAACTGAACTAGAACTGAACTAGAACTGAACTAGAACTGAACTAGAACTGAACTAGAACTGAACTAGAATTGAACTAGAACTGAACTAGAACTGAACTAGAACTGAACTAGAACTGAACTAGAACTGAACTAGAACTGAACTAGAACTGAACTAGAACTGAACTAGAACTGATCTAGAACTGAATAAACCAGTATTGAATAAGAAATTAATTAAGATTGAAATGTAATTTAAATTTGAGTGGCAGTCGAAAATTTAGGGAAGAATGAATAAATTTTTGTTGTGAGTTTTTAACGAATTTTTAAAGTTCGTTCGTAATGGATTTCGTTCATTTAATTTTCTCATCACTTTTTAATTGGAGCAAACGCTATCACTAATCACTGTTTATATTTTCTTTTTATTTTCTACTTCTATAATTCTCTTCTTTAAGGTAATCTCTCTCTGTTCCTCTCTATTTAACTGTTACTTTTAGACCTCCTCTTATAACTGCTTCTGGTGGTGGAAATCTTCTACTTTGATTGGCGTTCTTTCTTCTTGTTATAGCACTTCTAGACGATGAAACATTCGTTTTATTTCCAGATTTTTTTCGCGCTGACGAAGATGTGGAAGACGATGAAGATGAAGTTTTAACAGAAACCGATACAGCCGGCGAGGGAGTTGCTTCCTGTATAGCTGATTTTAAAGCAGCTGCTTCTAAAGGTGTTTCCTCTGCTGCTGACGATGATGAAAATGTAGAAGATGATACTGAATTAGTAGTGCTGGCTGTACCTGTATTGCTTCTAGCTGATTCTGCAAAAGGCTTATAAGTTCTTATACCCGAGTTAGATCTTACTGGTAAAAGAGTTACAAGTTTGGGTGTAGTTTCTGTAGTGGTGGCATCAGCAAATTGTGAAGACCTCAACATTTCTTCATATTTAGTGGGATCGATGACTTCAACTTCAGCTTCTCCTACTACAGGTATAGCGGCTCCTACACCTTCCGCTGAGGAATCATCAATGAAACTGGACATGGGTTTTATAAAGGGTTCTCTTCTTTCAAATATTAAATCACTATAGGGAGTAGGCGTAGTGGAGGCAGTTGTTTTTGTTGTAGATACAATTTTCATGGTGGTAGTGCTAGCTAAGGTAGTAGTCCTAGGAGTTGTGGTAGCTCTGGTGGTACTAGTAGTGGTAGGTTTAGCTCTCATTTCATTTTTTTGTGTTTGCTTAAGTTTATTGTAAGAAAATGGTGGCACCTTGGTGGGAACACTGGGAGTTATGCCTAATTTAGAGGCCAAAGTATCAAAGATCAGTGAAATGTCTTGGATATTGGTGGCATTATTAATTTTAGTTTTCAAATCATCCAAAGTAAAACTTTCGGTTTTCTCTACATCTTCGGAAACCCAGGCTTGTAAAGTGGTGTTGAATACTTTACGCACATTACCAGTATGACCCATTTGAGAGCCGGCAGAATTGTTAACAAATTCCCATTTTGAATGGGAGGGGAAGAGACTGGAATCATCTAACATGGTGGGTGGTTTACTCTGCGAAGGTTTAAATCTATAGCGTGTAGTACTTGTTGTAGGAGGTCTAGTTGATGCAGTAGTTCTAGGTGTAGTACTGGTGGTTGTAGTAGAAGTGGAACTAGTGGCTCTGGAAGTACTGCGATATGCCTCACTGCTAGATTTCTTTTGATTTTGATTGTTCAATTGATTTCTTTGCAATATTAACTCTTTAAGATTCATGAAGTTAGGTTTAGAGGTGGCTGGAGTAGTTGAAGTTGTTACTGTAGTAGTAGTGGTGCTTACAGTTGGGGTAGAACTTGTTATTATCTCATTAGTTGTGGATTCTGTAGATTCATCTGCAACAAATCTTAAAGTTGTATCATTTACTTCCTCCTCTTCCTTACTAGCTGAGCTTAATACCGAAGTTTCCTCTTCGGGTTCTATTCTTGATTCCAAAGGTTGCTCCTTAGTTTTGACCACATCATCTTTAGGTAAATCTAACAAATCCATAAAGAATTCTCCTATTTTATCTGCCAATTCCGAAGTAGCCGAAGAAGTATCTATTAATTCATTAATGGGTCTTGCAGTTGTTGAAATTTCCTTTTGGATTTCAGTACTTGATTCCATTACTTCTGGCTTATTTTTCGTTTGTAAAGTCTTTACTTTGTTGTCATTTTGGGCCGTACTATTATCCTGTTTCTTGGCTATTACACCATCACCTAAATGTTCAAATTTCTCATTGTTAGCATCCAATTCAAATGGCAATTGTTCCTTGGCCGCCATTCCCGGGGTCAAAGGTTTGAAGGGTGGTATTACTACATCATCTATTAAGGGCACTGGTAAAGGATGAGGCTGTATAGAAGCTCCTGCTCCTAAACGTTCAATACCTTCAGATCCAGGCATAAATACCGGATTACCAAAACTATGATAGAACATTAATTCTTGGGAATTTTTCAAATCCATAGCGGTGTCCGGTTTTCTAAATCCTGGTCCATAGAAATTGGGTTTATAGGTATCCATAACAGGTTTTCCCGCATTGAAAGTATCGAGGGCGGGAATAGGAGGTCTAGGTTCTTCGGGCAAAAATGGTAATTCTATTTCATCTATACGCCTGCGTGGTGGTTCCTCATTTACTATTGGGCCTACTGGTGGCATTAAAGGCAACGAAGTGGACATTTGTGGCATTTGCATAGTGGGTAGAGTTTTTGTGGGGAATGAAGGAGGAGGTCCTGGTAAAAATTCTGGTACCTCACGATGTATAGGCCGCCAAGGTTGGGTATCCAAAACGGGAACAGAAGTAAAGAGACTTTGATCTAGCTGTGGCAAAGAATGTGAAGGTAAGGAGGGTGATGAAAGGCTGGGATAATTTTGATGGTTCATGTGTGCTTGTGGGGGTAATGAAGAAGAGCTTGTAGATGCTGCTAAAGTAGTGGTAGTTGTAGGCCTTTTTGTTGTTGTCGTGGAGGTAGAGGTGGTGGTGGCTGGTGTGGTAGTAGTTGTTGTGGTTGTTGTCGTTGTAGTGGGTTTAGGTGTTGTTGTGGTAGTTGTAGTTGTCGTACTTTTTCTAGTTGTTGTAGTAATGGGTTTGGGGGTAGTAGTTGTTGTTGTCGTGGTAGTAGTAGACGTTGTTGTTGTTGTACCTCTGGTAGAAGTAACAGTTTGTTGTTGTGGCACTACTGTGGTCAACTTTTCAATACCCGGTTTCTTAGGCTTAACTCTTAAGGCATAAGGTGTAACTGCCTTTGGCGCCAAAGTACCCATAGTATGTCCTCTAGTGGGTGTAGTTTTCTTCAAAGCAATATCCGCATCCGTTTTAGTTATTTCAAAAGATCCCTCAAAGGATCCTTGTATAACAGGGGCATTTTCTACATCAACATCTGGTTCATCATCGGGCGAATGAGCCTTTGAGGGTGCACGTCCTTTACTGGGACTAGGCACAGAAGGTTTATTTATAAGTGCTGGAGGATTGCCGGTCTTTTTCATTAAACGTTTCTCCAATTGAGTTTGGCTAGTGGGTACCGTATGCTGAAAAGTAAAAAAAAAAAAAAAAATATTTAATTATTTCTAAAAGTTTTCTTAGCTACATTACTTACTGCATCTTTAAACAGTGATGCCGATTTCACCACCTGCTCATCCAAAATACGTTTAATTTCCACTGAATCGGCATCTATGCGCAAAGATCTATATAAAGATTTAACGGTGGTGGTCTCCAAGAAAATGGCTTCTTTAATATATTCCTCAACATTATGGATATTTCTTTAATAAGAAAAATTATACAATTTAACTTCCTTAATCTCTTAAAGTGAAAAAACTTACTGTGGCAATTTTCGCACATCAAAAAATGTTCTGAAATTAACCTTTATCAAAGGGCCCTCACCAAAACCCCAGACATCAGTGCGTAAAGGCTGTAAACCCTGATCCGTTAAAGCTCTTTCCACAAAACGCTTATAAAACTCTATTTTTTGCTTATAAGAAGAGGTATGATTATATTTTAAGCCCGTGGAGAAAATATCCCCCTTGGCTATGCGAAAGGAGCCCTCAAAACCCAAAACAGCTGAAAAATAAATAATAAATAATAAATAATAAATAATAAATAATAAATAATAAATAATAAATAATAAATAATAAATAATAAATAATAAATAATAAATAATAAATAATAAATAATAAATAATAAATAATAAATAATAAATAATAAATAATAAATAATAAATAATAAATAATAAATAATAAATAATAAATAATAAATAATAAATAATAAATAATAAATAATAAATAATAAATAATAAATAATAAATAATAAATAATAAATAATAAATAATAAATAATAAATAATAAATAATAAATAATAAATAATAAATAATAAATAATAAATAATAAATAATAAATAATAAATAATAAATAATAAATAATAAATAATAAATAATAAATAATAAATAATAAATAATAAATAATAAATAATAAATAATAAATAATAAATAATAAATAATAAATAATAAATAATAAATAATAAATAATAAATAATAAATAATAAATAATAAATAATAAATAATAAATAATAAATAATAAATAATAAATAATAAATAATAAATAATAAATAATAAATAATAAATAATAAATAATAAATAATAAATAATAAATAATAAATAATAAATAATAAATAATAAATAATAAATAATAAATAATAAATAATAAATAATAAATAATAAATAATAAATAATAAATAATAAATAATAAATAATAAATAATAAATAATAAATAATAAATAATAAATAATAAATAATAAATAATAAATAATAAATAATAAATAATAAATAATAAATAATAAATAATAAATAATAAATAATAAATAATAAATAATAAATAATAAATAATAAATAATAAATAATAAATAATAAATAATAAATAATAAATAATAAATAATAAATAATAAATAATAAATAATAAATAATAAATAATAAATAATAAATTTAAATTAATATTGAAAGCAAGTTATACTTACGATCTTCCATATTGCCCTTTATAGAACTAAAATAAAAAGCCAATCCTGCTATAGAAATCACTGCCAGTAATACTATAAATGCAGCTGTGGTCAAAATGATAGAAAATGATCTTGTCTTTTGATAATGAGCATGCGGTTTGGCTGAAAATGTTGAGGGTGCCAAATTACGTCCATCTCTCCATATACCCCAAGTATTATAACCATATTGATTATTTAAACTATGCTCATTACTATAGGAGGGTTGATTGTTCATGTGATAATAGGCACCCAAAGTGGAACGCCTGCCCAAAGTGTTTTGATAAGTATAATCATTGGACTGTAAATAGAATAAAAAGAAATTTTATAATTAATCATAATTTGTTAGAAATAATTTCATAATGATTATAAATTATGGTTTTGTTGAAATTTTTCTATGCTATGGTAATAATTTGGTTTTGTAGAAGATTTAACATTTAAGTGTTAGAAAAAATCCTATTATGCTTCTTTTTTTTTAGATTTTATTAGATATTTTGCAAAGTCATGATGTTTTGTGTATAAAATATTATGACCTTTTTATGTTAAGCAACTTAACATAACTTTAGTTTTATTTTCAATATAATAATTCTAAAGAAATTAACCCATTTAAAGCGAAAGTAATTACAGGTGTATGTTTGTAAGCAACAGCTAATTTTTTCGTTCATTCGGAGCTATTTTCAGCAGCTTTTAACAAGATTGAACAAAATTGTCCAGCGGCTACAAAACAGGAAATTAAGCAAATTAAACTATAAAATGAATAAAAATTTCATATATAATTTTATACTAGATATAAATTGCTATAAGACAACACAATTAATAGCTTTCCTTGTGCTTCTTTCGAAGTTGTTTTAAACATCTTAAAAATAAAAAAAGCTAGTTCAAAGCAAATTGTCCAATTTTGTCAAAACCTTCTTCCCTTAAGGGTTTAATTCCTTTAATTTAAACAACCTTTCACTAAATTGCTTTAAACAAGTCTACCTTTATCAAACTATTTTGCTTAATCATTATAAAAATAATTTTTTATAATTATCTGCTTAAATAAATAACTTTGTTTACTAAATTATTTACTATTTGTTGCTAAATATATCTCCCAGTTTAATAATTTATGTATCATAGCATTCTATTTTATTTCTATTGCTATTAAATCTTCTAATTATATTTTCTCTAAGTAATTGAGAAAAAATGTTTACTTCCTTTATATAACGTTTTAATGTAATTCAATATAAAACTATTAATATCAATAATAATGATGAAATGGAGAGGGAAATATCTTAAGAAAAATTCTAAAAAATAAAAACTAAAATAAGACTAAATTTTATGATCATTAACTCAAAGTTTATTATAAATTTCATTTCAGCTTCAAGTAGAACTGAATTAAAACTGAACTAGAACTGAACTAGAACTGAACTAAAACTGAACTAGAACTGAACTAGAGCTGAACTAGAACTGAACTAGAACTGAACCAGAACTGAACTACAAATGAACTAAAACTGAACTAGAACTAAAATAGAATTAGAAAAGGCGACTCTAGAATACCCACAATTATATAGTCCTCTAATAAAATCGATAAAATAATATCCTTAGTTGTGGAATTTCAAACGCTCTAGGCTTCAACAAATAATACGTATCATATTATAACTGCATCACATTGTATTTATCTGTATGGTCACGTTTTCTCATTTTGCCTGTTTTATTTTTCATATCCTCCTGACAGCCTCACACACTCTTTTCAGTACTACCCTTTGAAAATCATCATTATTATTAATTTTTGGAAATTATTATTTTCCAATACATACAAACAAAAAAAAAACCTATTTCATTAGTATCTGTTTAACTTTATAAACAAAAAATGATACCAACATCATTAATATCTAACTATTGCTATTGGCAGTTATTAAATACAAACAAGTACCTTGTTATCGAAAATATAGCAGACTTTATTTCATACCCTTGGACCATCATTTCTAATAGACAAATATTAATAATGATTCATAAAACCAAAAAACTGTCTAGTCAGTTAAAAACCATAACCATACAAAACTAACACCAACAAAGGTGTGTCTCGACAACAGCATGTAAAACCTATGGAAAGGGAAGTGTGTCCCCAGAAACAAACCTACTGTTCTAATGAAAGCTAAGCATGCTACTACTACATACTTTCATTCGCTTACATGAAAACGCTTAACAGAATTGTTGGGTTGTATGTATATAAACTTCTATACTTATGTCTTTTTCTAACTAGAGTGTTATTAAAAGCAAGCAGCAGTGTTTCTATTTTGTTTTGTACTTAAAAGTCTTGTTGAGGAAAATTCCACAAAATAAACAATATTCTAAGTAAACAAATAAAAGGAAGACAGATGGACGGAAGGACAGATGGTTGGTAGGATGGATGGAGAGACAGCAAACAAACAAATATTGTTTTTTGTTGCAGAATGTTTGGTTATATTTAACAAGAATTTCTTAGTTAAAAAGCCAAAACAATGAAACAATACCTACCTACACACATGTTGGGCAAAGTTAAATGCATAGAATTTA
The DNA here is from genome assembly GCA_951394005.1 of Protophormia terraenovae. Lineage (NCBI taxonomy): Eukaryota > Metazoa > Arthropoda > Insecta > Diptera > Calliphoridae > Protophormia > Protophormia terraenovae. The sequence goes on along the minus strand of OX596074.1, from coordinate 11,451,453 downwards.
AGAGAATGCATGGTTATTTGGTCAGAGAAGATTTGGATGCACAGTGCATTGAAATTAAAATAAATAATGTTTGTTAATTTCCCAAATAATTTCTTCTATCTTTTGTATAGAAATATTTGTGCTAAAATGAGTTGCTAAGTAGCAAATTATTAAATTAGAAATTTTGGTATTGAATGGACAAATTATGTTTCACAAATATTTTAATAATCTGATAAAAATTCCTAAGAAACTAAAGAATAATGAGAACTGAACTAAATAATTGGTTTTAATTTTATAAACAGATACAAATAAGATAGCAGAGAATGAAAGAACAATATAAAAAAAGAGTTGCCAAACGAATACAAATAAGTAGTATAAACTACTATAATTTGGAAATAAACTAGAAATGAACTAGAACTATAATACATCTGAACTAGAACTGAACTAGAACTGAACTAGAACTGAACTAGAACTGAACTAGAACTGAACTAGAACTGAACTAGAACTGAACTAGAACTGAACTAGAACTGAACTAGAACTGAACTAGAACTGAACTAGAACTGAACTAGAACTGAACTAGAACTGAACTAGAACTGAACTAGAACTGAACTAGAACTGAACTAGAACTGAACTAGAACTGAACTAGAACTGAACTAGAACTGAACTAGAACTGAACTAGAACTGAACTGGAACTGAACTAGAACTGAACTAGAACTGAACTAGAACTGAACTAGAACTGAACTAGAACTGAACTAGAACTGAACTAGAACTGAACTAGAACTAAATTAGAACTGAACTAGAACTGAACTAGAATTGAACTAGAACTGAACTAGAACTGAACTAGAACTGAACTAGAACTGAACTAGAACTGAACTAGAACTGAACTAGAACTGAACTAGAACTGAACTAGAACTGAACTAGAACTGAACTAGAACTGAACTAGAACTGAACTAGAACTGAACTAGAACTGAACTAGAACTGAACTAGAACTGAACTAGAACTGAACTAGAACTGAACTAGAACTAAACTAGAACTGAAGTAGAATAGAACTAGAACTGAACTAGAACTAAAACGGAACTAGAACTGAACTAAAACGGAACTAGAACTGAACTAGAACTGAACTAGAACTGAACTAGAACTGAACTAGAACTGAACTAGAACTGAACTAGAACTGAACTAGAACTGAACTAGAACTGAACTATAACAGAACTATAAATGAAATAGAACTGAACTAGAACTGAACAAGAACTGAACTAGAACTGAACTAGAACTGAACTAGAACTGAATTAGAACTGAACTTGAACTGAACTAGAACTGAACTAGGACTGAACTAGAACTGAACTAGTACTGAAATAGAACTGAACTAGAACTGAACTAGTACTGAAATAGATCTGAACTAGAACTAAACTAGAACTGAAGTAGAATAGAACTAGAACTGGTCAGGTCAATAGTCAAAACTATAATCGTAACTACAACAGGACTATAGTCAAAACTATAATCAGGACTATGGTCTAAACTATAGTCAAGACTATAATCAGGACTTTAATCAAGACTGTAATCGGGTCTATAGACAAAACTACAATCGGGACTACAAATTGACTATCCACAGGACTATAGTCAAAGCCATAATCAAGACTGTAGTCTAGACTATAATCAAGACTATAATCAGGACTATAATCAAGATTATAATCATGACTTTAATCAAGACTGTTGTCAGGTCAAGACTATAGTCAAGATTATAGTTCAGACTATATTCAAAACTATAATTAAAAGAGTAATCTGTACTATAGTCAAGTCAATAGTCAGAGCTAAAATCGAGATTTTATTCAGGAATATATTTGAGACTATATTCAGGAATATAGTACAAGGCTATGGACTTAGCTATATGTAAAATTATAGATTAGACATAGTTTAGTCTTACCTATATTATATTGTCAGCGCTATAATGAAAACTTTAGTCAAAAATACAAGCAAGTGTATAGTAAGGACTATAGTAAGTGTTTTAGTCAAGAATATAGTCGGGAATTTAACCAAGACTATAGTCAGGACTTTAACCAAGATTATAGTCAGGTCGAGACTTTAGTCAAATTAAGACTATAGTCAAGTCAAGACTCTAATCGAAACTATAGTCAAGATTTTAGTGAAGAATATAGTCTTGACTATGGTCAAGAATATAGTCTAAGCTATAATCAGGACTACAGTCAAGGCAATGGCCAGAACAATGTTCAAGATTATATGTAGAAATAAAATCCTATTTAAATTCAAATTTCTTTCAGTTTTTTTCAATTATTCATTTGGCAACTTTGTCTATTTATCTTTTAAATAAAAGTCTCTTGTTCTCTCCAACCATTTCAATTCCCTTAACCAAAAAATAAATGTGAACAAGTACCTAGAAAAACAAATAAACTTACATAGATGGCACATTTTCATAGATACTTGAACTACAGTCTACAAGTATAACGCAATTGCGTAAATCATATAATGAAAATCTAGATTGTATTTATTACAAGTGTATGCTGTGATATACCGAGTTTGAGTTTGAAAGAAAAAGAAATTATTAAATTTAACTAGATGTTGCACGAAACAAAAGAATAGAACAGATGGATGGATGGATGAATGTATAGATGGATGGATGGTTGTTATGGCATGGTTCTTAGTTGATTCTATATGAATAGCATTTTGAGTTAGTAGGGTTGGTTGGTTGGCTGGGTGGATAGATGAAGTAGGTGCTCAAGTTCCTATTTACTTACACTTGATGCTCTAAAACCACAAAACTCTGAATGAGCATTCAGTGTGCTGTTTTTATACTTAGTTGTTACTTTTTTTTGTATTATTTGAATAAATAAAACTATGAGAATGACAATAATGATGATGACGATGATGGTGATGATGTTAAGGAAGGTGATGATGATTTTTTAGATGAAACTAAAGAATATTATATAAATAAACAGATAGACAGAGAGACAGATAGATAAAAAGTAAAGTTGTTAGTCTTATGTTACTAAAGTAAAACAACAAACTTTGAACAGTTTCTAGGGGAAATAAGCAGGTAAATATTTGCTTAAAATGAATTTAGATTCTTGGTAGAAAATGTATTTACTTCCGAATTTAATTCCCTAAAAGTTGTTGAGTAATTAAAGTACTTATTCATATGTTTATATAAATTGTTATTTAAGAATTGAGGATATTGCTAAATAGTCTTTAAAATGCAGTTTAAGATTTGGAAGATTAATTCTGTGGTTTACTTTTTTTATATATTAAGCCAGAAATGTTTGCTGGGTTTATTTTCTATTTTTCTTTATTTTTTACCTTAAACAAAACTATAGAGACATATAAAACAAACAGCAAGACAATTAAATCGACAGACAAACATAAACAAAAGAAAAAAAAAAACGCACAAATGGACTTGGTTTAGCATGTGTTACAAACAGCAATAAAAATTGAATAAAAAAGAAAAGAACACAGACTAACTGACGAGTTATTGAGACAGTTGTTTAGATGGATGCGTATTCTATAGACTGTAAAAATAACAATAATAGCAAACATAACAAAAAATAATATACACAAAGCTTGTTACACAAACATTTACCAAAAGCTTTAATAGCTCTAGCTTTAATGGCAAAGTCCCATTCTAAATATTATAAACCAACAGCAACAGCATTAAGAACTAAAATATATAAAAATATAGTTTTAAAATACGGGTATGTAGTTTGTTTAAATTGTCTAACAGGTTCATTGAACTAATAACATTCATACAAAACATAAACCATAAGTAAATGCTATAAAGCTTTTGCATCTTTTGAAGATGAAATATATGATGATTATTGTGGCAATGATGATGGTGATGAAGAGGATGATAATGTTTCCTGTTAAGGATGTTGATGATGATGATAAAGTAAGAAAAGTATAGTTACTATAAGTGCGAATTTTATTTAGCAACAAACAAAAGTCTACGAAAAGAAAAGAACAGTTGGGAATGAAAATTATATCCAAAGTTTATCAGGAAAAAGGTTTGGATTAACACTATCTATTTACTTGATATTTTAAAACACTTTACTACAAACTCCAGCGTTATTAATCATAATAAACCAGACTCTAAAATTTATTAATTCCGAAAACTCATCATCTGTTCAAAATTATATAAGTTTTAATCCTTAATAATAAATTAACAAAAATTGCCGCTAATAATCTTTAGGATATTTTCCATAATATTACTTAATTTGGCCTAAATTCATTGGCAAACTATTTGGCTAAATCTCTTTGAATTTGAAATTTAGTTTTCAAGGATATCAAATTTCCTCTCAAAAGGATGCGCAATTTTGACAAATATTTACGAAGATTTTATCGACCCATTATATATGTTAAAAAAGAGCTACGAATCTCTGCAATATATAATAATATTATTTATTTAAACGTTGCAGTACAAAAATTTAAGAAAATATCTTACTGAAAATTTAACCCTGCAATATTGAATTTATTTGTTAATTCTATGCTATACATAAAGGATTTTTCTTAACATTTTGTTCTGAAACATTTAAGTAAAAACTTTTGTTATATTGCAAGGACTCATAACTTTCATTTGATATCTAAATTGGGTTGATATAATTTTGGTAAATATTTTATAATTTTTATTTTAAAGTTCCGCATTTTTCGAAACCAAAGCCTTTTTAAGTAAAAGTTTGACCTTCTGGAGAAAAACTGAGTACGACGTTTTATTAGGTAGGAGATCTAGTTTAATTCATATATATTAATTTTTTGTCATGTGTGAGCATTTTTTTTATTGTCACTCTGTGTTATAGAACTCTATTTAGCGTAAAGGGATAATTTTCCGTAAAGACAGCCGGACGGACATAATATGGCCACCATATAGTTTTATAATGGCATCAAGTAAATGGCATATTATTTAATGGTATCTCCTACAGCTTTATTTAAATTTGTATTTAATGAATTAATTAGATTCGGAAATATTAATAAAAACGTTGCGATAAATAAAGTTTTTTTTATTTTGAAATAATTTCAGTATAATAAAAAAAAATAAAATATTAAAATAAAGAAATATGTAGATACCAAGTAATTTTTTACTAATAACTCAGAAAACAAATTATGGTTTTAACTTTTAAATAGCATAGTTATGGTTCTATAAAGAAAATTTACTTCAATAAAAAAAAAAAAAAAAAAAATTACATAAATAAATTTTGATAGTCACATTTGATGTCTGAATTTGGGGAGTATGTTGGAATGATATGTACATTCTGTTTAAAACATATGAAAATAGTCATCTAAGATCCTATAAAGTATATATACTTTGGGTCCGGTAAAAATTCAATACAATCTAGTAATGTCCGTCCGTCTGTCCGTATTTGTATATGTTAAAAGAAAAAAATTTACATAATTTGACTTTGATAGTCACATTTGATACATACGTCTGAAAATGGAGGTATATTAGGTTTCAAGATCAGTATTTAATACATGGAAATAGTAATCTAAGATTATATAAAGTATGTACATATGTTCTGTGCTACACTGAAAATCCAATACAATCTACTAATGTCCGTCCATCTGTCCGTATTTGTATCTTTTAAAAGAAAAAATCTACATAAACAGACTTTTATGGTCACAATCGATATGTTTCAAGGTGGGGGTATATTAAGTTTTAAAATCTGTGTATAACTCATGAAAATAGTAATCTAAGACCCCACAAAGTATATGCATATACTCTATATAGTAAAAATATAATACAATCTAGTAATATCCGTCCGTCCGTCCGCCTGTCCGTGTCTGTGTTTATTAAAAGAAAAACAAGTCTTTTGGGGGACTTAATTTTGCTCAAATATTTGTCTTATATATAGGTTTGGTTGGCTTTGAAAATTTAAAAAATGGTTTCATAAACAAAAATGTAATAAAAAACTGGGTCTCCAACGTAAATCCAAAACATAATTATTTATATCATTATGTAATATTTTTTTAATAACTAATCCTGCTATTCCTTTAAACTTTACTGTTTAATATTACGCTATAAAGTAATAATATTGACATTAAAAATAATGTTTATGTATACATGCTTTCCACATAGTTTATGGACTACACTAATAGTAAAAATACGCAAAACAGTTGTTTGTGAGCCCCTTTAAACTCAAATTTTACATTGGAATTTAAAGCGAGAGATATTTCATTTTAAAGGTATTTATTTACAGCTGTGCACGATATACTTTTTACCAAAATCGGTTCAGTATTTTAGGAGATATATTTTATGCTATCAGTAACAATTATCTACATTTTTTTAATACCACTTCTCTGCTGAAGTGAATTATAGAAGAGAAACAAATGAAAAAAAAATCAATAATTTCAAACTAAAGAACTTGTAGCGTTTATAACATAAAATATAAGTTGTTTTTCCACTCTAAACCTTTTTATTTCTGTATAAAGGGGTAGCGAATTAAACAAGGTATTACACGTATTTTTGTGCAAGTGAAATTTAAGTATATTTTTTTGTGGCAAACATACATGTACCTAAACAAACCTATAACTCAATACACAAAAAAACTTAAAGCCAAAGTTCCATTAGAAAAAAAAACTGCTGCAAATTCAGCTTCAACAGCACAGGAACACAGAATGGCAACATTAAATCTAATCTAAACAACTGGAGGGGTTATAATAAAAGTTAGGCAAAACTCAAACATCTTAAACTACAAGCAAAAAAAAAGGAAAAGGAAAAATATTTGTTGCTTACAAAATTTAAAACTGATTTATTCAATAATTTTTTAAATAAAATAAAGATCTCTATTAAGTACAAGAAACAATAACAATTCTACTATAATATGAAGTCTTTTCCTATTCACTACTTATGATATGGCCTTACCTCTCTCCCTAAAACACTAAAAGGGATCTTTAAAGTCTTCTTAATCCATTTAAGGTTTATATTTTCTGACAAACTATATCATACCCTAACACACAAGTATATAATATATACTATATCACACACATCCCTAACCTCATCACCCTTCAATATACATCCACCATCCCTCCACAAACACCTTTCTCATTCATCTAAATTTAAGCAACATTAATCTGTGGTATGTTGTTTTGTAAATTGCATATAGCTAAATAAAATCATGATGATAAAAAAATACAAACTGCAAAAAAAAAAAAGACCAACCATCACATATTCATCCATCCATCTAGTCATCCACATCTAACGTCTCTAAACATACGATTGCTGTTGGGTAAAGTGCATCATTATGTCTTGAATATAATTTTTGTTTTTCATTGTATGAATACAATGTGTATGGAATACATGCTGTTCATACATTTATCTTTCTAACACTCGTCATAGTATTTTATAAGAGTTTTTCCCTACTTGTTTTTTTATTATTGTATTCAACTTATGTTGTAGTTCCTTTTTGTTAAATATACGATTACTAGAGTGTTGTTAGTAATGTGTTAGTTAGTTGGTTTGTAGCATACAATACAATTAAGTAATGTTGGTGTTATTCATCTTCTTATATTAGTATCCACAATCAGAATCATCGAGAGAGATATGAGGTAGTAATGTGAATAAGTATAGAATATAATTTGGTAGATGTTGAACAAAACAGGAAAAGGAGAATAATAAAAGTATTGGGGAGGATAAAGACGAATTTTGAAAGAGCTAAAATTCAAGAACTTAAAATGAAATAAACAGAAACCTAAATAGCGAAGGCTATAGTTTAAAATGTAATCAAAACACTAGTCCATAGTCTAGCCCAGTCTGTAGTCCAATCTGTAGTTACATAAGTCTCTTATATAGTCTACTTGAAAGTTTAAACTATAGTCTAGCCTATAGTCTAGTCGACAGTACAGCCTATAGTATAGCCTAAAGTCTGGTATATAGTCTAGTATAAACCCTGATCAATTGTCTGGACCATAGAACTTGAACTGAACTATAACTCAACTATAACTGAACTAGAACTGAACTAGAACTGAACTGGAACTGAACTAGAACTAAATTAGAACTGAACTAGAACTGAACTAGAACTGAACTAAAACTAAACTAGAACTGAACAAGACCTGAAATAAAACTGAACCAGAACTAAAGTAGAACTGAACTAGAACTGAACTAGAACTTTTTTTTTTTTTTTTTTTTTTTTTTATTTATTTATTTATTGATTTTTTTTATTGATTTTTAAGGATAATTCACAAAGTTTCTTAAAATCTAGTCCCGCGAAGCCATTTGGCTTATCTGCAGGATATACTAATTTAGAGTATTTTGTGATAGATACATTTCATTGCGAGTTAACAAAAAACAATTTTAACATTTTTTTCCTTTTATATATGTTTTGTTCGTGTAGTATATTTATGGGTATTGTATTAAAAGTAGTTGGTAGAGTAACACTTAGACATCTTTTTCCATAATTATTTCGGAAACGATCAATCTGGTATCTTCCTTCTGCTCGACGTCTTGTGTTATATGTGTGATCAATCGGCTTTAGGAATCTTTGATCGCCATGGAATTCATTAATTAATGTAATGTTGTATATGCTTTTTATATTCAACACTTGCAGTTTGGTGGCAATGTTATTTGCTGATGTGTTGTTATTGATATGTGTGTTGTTGGTTTCTTGAGTATTGTTGTTGGCGAAGGTATTGTTGTATGTACTATTGTCTTGATTGATGTTTATGTATGAGGTGTTGTTGGCACGGAAATTGTTGTTTACATTTACGAAAGAATTGTTTGCTTGATCACTGATATTCACGAGTGTATTGCTTGTATCGATGTTGTTGACATGGCTATTATTCGGATACAAACTGCTGTTTATAAGATTGTTGATGTTGACTGTGGTGTTATTATACACGTTTGTGTTGTTGTTAACATGAGTGTTATTATTCATGTGTGTGTTATGGACATTCGTGTTGTTAACGTGTATGCTGTTTACGTTTGTGTTGTTTACGTGTGTATTGTTGACGTTTGTATTGTTGACGTTTGTGTTGTTGACGTTTGTGTTGTTGACGTTTGTGTTGTCGACGTTTGTGTTGTTGACGTTTGTGTTGTTGACGTTTGTGTTGTTGACGCGTGTGTTATTGGTGTTTGTGTTGTTGTTTACATGAATATCACTATTCACGTGCGTGTTATGGACATTTATGTTGTTTGCGTGTGTATTGTTGATATTTGTATTGTTGTTTAGATGTGTGTCCTGGACGTTTGTGTTGTTTATATGAGTGTTGTTTATATTGCCATATATCATGGTGTACGGTATTTGTTGATTTTTATGTTGTTGATTTTTTAACAAAATTTTTAAAATTTGGTTCTGTGTTTGCTGTAGACTACTACAATATGTAGAACTGCCCCAGGCTGTGATTCCGTGTCGAATGTAAGATTCGGCTAGGGCGAAGTAGGCCTGCTTGAGAACTATGAATTGTGTGCAGTTACTCAAGTGAAAAAGACTGAATGCTACTTGTCTTAATTTTTTTCGAAGATTTTGAATGTGCGTTAACCACTTGAAATTGTCGTCTACGTATACACCTAAGTATTTAAACACTTTCACCATTTCTATGAATGTGTCGCAAGTATCTGGTTTAGATGTATTTGTGTTGTGTAGGCATTGATGAGAGTGGAATTTTAATTTAACTTCGTGATCTGATAGATGAGGTGGTTTTATGTGCATCAGTTTGGTTTTAGATGCATTGATGACAAGGCCATTGTCATGACACCATTTATTTATCACATCTAGCTCATTTTGCATATTTCTGCTTGCTTCTTCAATATTCTTATTACATACCACAATAGCTGTGTCGTCTGCATATGCAAAGGATGTGCTACTATTTAAAACGTTAAGCATATCGTTGGCGTATAAAAGATAAAGAACTGGACCAAGTTTTGAACCTTGTGGCACTCCGTTATTACCTGAGCAATTTTCATCACTTAAAACATTGCCAATTTTTACCCTGTATGTACGTAATTCTAAATAGTTTTTGAACCATTGGAGACAGTTGTCTCGTATTCCGTATCTCTCTAATATATTCAATAGATGGCTATGTGCTAGAGTATCAAATGCTTTGCTGAAATCAATAAATAGTGCCAAGCAGTGATTGCTTTCGCTAAGGCATTTGTTAATATGATTTGCAAAATTTCCTAATAACTTATTTATGTTTTTGCCTTTCTGAAAGCCGTACTGATTGGGATTTAGTATTTTGTACTTCTTTATGAACTCATTTAGTCTTCTGACTATTATCTCCTCCAAAACCTTTTCAATAATTGGGAGTATCGCTATGGGCCTATAGTTATTAACGTCGTCTTTTATTCCATTCTTATAAATAGGACGAATTATTGAAGATTTCAATATTGGTGGGATGGTAGCGCTACATATACTGGAGTTTACGAATTTGGTGATTGTTGGAGTTAGAAGGACAGCATTGTATTTTACGTCTTTTGGCCTAATATTATCTATACCTGCACCTTTACTTGCGTTTATGTTTCGTAATATATCGAGAATTTCTTCCTCTGTTGTGGGAGAAAGATAAATGGAATTTTGCAGTCTTGATTTGTTATATTCCAAAGTTACAATATTACACTTGTGTAGAATTTTCCGAACGTTTTTATTAAAATTTTCTGCAAATTTGTTTGTAATATCCGATATGCTATCGTTTTTAAAATTATTTATCAATGTTATATCAATGTTTTTATGTTCTTTACCCGTTAGTTCATTTATAAGTTGCCACGTAACTCGCGTATTATTTCTATTTATAATAAATTTTGATCTATAGTAATTTATTTTTGCATAGTTTATTTTTTTATTTAATATGTTTCTAAATTTTTTGTATTCATATTCATATGCTTTATTGTTTTTATTATTTAGCCATCTGTTATAAAGTTTATCCCTAATATTACAGCACTTTAACATGTTTTGGTTTAACCATGGGTTCACTTTTCTTTTTTTATTATTTGTTTGTTTTGCCTTTGATTTTTGGTAAATGTCACTAAACTTTTCGCATATTTTATTAAATAAGTCATCGGCGTTTGTATTTTGTTGAACAAAATTATTCCAATTATATTCATTTATGTATTTATTTACTTTGTAATTATTTATTTTCATACCCTGGTTTAATATAGTTTCCCTACCCTGATTTTGTTTATTTTGTTTTTCTTTTAATTCGTATACGCAACAAAAAAGAGCATAGTGGTCTGAGATGCTTGTTCTCACTATTGACGCATGTGTATTTGTTGTTGTGATATTATTTCTTACGTGAATGTGGTCTATACATGTGCTTGTGTTTTTGTTTATGTCTTCTCTTGTGCTTTTATTTATTATACAGTGCAGTCCATTGGATGAGAGCATTTCTGTGTACTTTGTTGCTGTTATGCTTTGTGTAAGAATATCAATATTCATATCTCCAATAACAATAACATCTTGTTTATTTTTTATTTTGCTTAATGTTTGGTCTAATTCTATTATGAATTCTTTCGCATTATTTTTTGGCGGTCGGTAGATCGCAATAAGAGAATGTGTTTTGTTTTTACAGCTTACTTCAATTTGAATTGCTTCAAAGGAGAACGTTTTTATTTGAGTGTTTGTATGTGCAATGTTATCTCTTACATATATTGCGATGCCTCCTCCTCTTCCTTCTCTGTTTAGAAAGTGAGAGTTAAAACCGTTTATATTATAAAGGTTTTCTTCAAGATCAGTAATATTTGTTTCAGTAAGAATAATGAAGTTGATGTTGTTTAGTGTATTGTATAGGGAAGCAAGGAATGGTGTAAAGTTTAAGCGTAGTGAACGAATATTCATGTATACTATAGTGGTGGGATAACTTAAAAGGCTTTTTTCTATTTGATTAAAATTATCGATAGTTGTAATAGTATTCATATTTTTTCTATATTAATTATTTAATTGAAAAGCTTTCTATATATATTTTTATTATTTTTTTTTTTAAATTGCTGAAGTTATTAGTTCAATATCGGTTAAATTGTTTATTTTAATAGGATTTGATATTTCATTTTTTTTGACCAAAATATTTCCGTTTCGCACCCAAACGAACTTCCAATTTGCTTCTTTGGCTCTTGTCTTCACTTGCCAAAGTAAGCGGCGTTTATGAATAGTTAAATGGTCATTAACATATACAAAATTAGTAGGGTTGTCATCATGTCCAGTAATAATTTTAGACTCGATTCTATGACGCTTTATTTTACCCATTAGTTCTTTTTTCTTATTTAATGAGTTAAATTCAACAATAATCTTTTGGGTTTTTTTTATATGGTATGAATTGCTTATATCCACATCGTTTACTTCTACGTTTAATGATGTAGCGATCATCTTCACAACATCATTTGGGGGTATATTTTCACTGGGTACATTTTTAATTTCAATGTTCTTATTTAAGAGTTGTTGCTCCAAATCGTTTATACGCTGGTTCATTTCAAGCATTTGCTTCTCTTTTTCTTTATTGCTTTCACAAAGTTCAGCAAGAGTGTTTGTAATTCTGTTAAGAGCAGCTTGCATATTTATAGTCGTTTGGTTGTTTTCATTTATAGTTATTGCTAGTTGTTGTATAGTTGCTTTTATATCACTTACATCATTTTTAACTTCATGAACAGTGTTGTTGACATCATTTAGTGACAACGATGTTTTAAAACGTTTCGTGCCTTCACTCTCATCATTATCATCATCTCTTTGTTGTTTATGTTGGTTTGACTGTTGGGAGTTATCAACGATTATATGATAAGAGTTGTTGCTACTTGTCGAATTTTTTCTTGTCTTGCACTTATGACATCGCCATTCGGCTCTCCTATCAGTTGCCTTGGTCGCATAGGTTTTCTCAGACAGCGAACAACAGGGCGAGAAATGATAAAGAGAGTTACAAGCGAAGCATTTAACAAATTTTGTTGATAGTACACAGTTACACTGAGAGCAGAGACTCATTTTTTAAGTTTGTTTTATGCTTTGTTCTTTGAAATGAATCAATTTTTAAGTGTTTTATTATGCTTTGGTTTTTTTATTAGGAAGTATTAGCTTTATATGTTTTTTTTTTATTTATTTTCTTTATTATTTAATAAAAGTTTGTTTATTTAGTGTTTGCTAGGGATCGATTGTTTTAATTATTGCTAATATGTTTTTAATTGTTTTTAAAAATCGCTTTAACAATTTGGTAAATTTAGTTTGAGCACAAATAATATCACAACCGTTCGCAATGAGAACTGAACTAAAACTGAACTAGAACTGAACTATAATTGAACTAGAACTGAACTAGAACTGAACTAGAACTGAACTAGTACTGAACTAGAACTGAACTAGAACTGAACTAGAACTGAACTAGAACTGAACTAGAACTGAACTAGAACTGAACTAGAACTGAACTAGAACTGAAGTAGAACTGAACTAGAACTGAACTAGAACTGAACTAGAACTGAACTAGAACTGAACTAGAACTGAACTAGAACTGAACTAGAACTGAACTAGAACTGAACTAGAACTGAACTAGAACTGAACTAGAACTGAACTAGAACTGAACTAGAACTGAACTAAAACTGAACTAGAACTGAACTAGAACTGAACTGGAATTGAACTAGAACTGAACTAGAACTGAACTAGAATTGAACTAGAATTGAACTAGAACTGAACTAGAACTGAACTAGAACTGAACTAGAACTGAACTAGAACTGAACTAGAACTGAACTAGAACTGAACTAGAACTGAACTAGAACTGAACTAGAACTGAACTAGAACTGAACTAGAACTGAACTAGAACTGAACTAGAACTGAACTAGAACTGAACTAGAACTGAACTAGAACTGAACTAGAACTGAACTAGAACTGAACTAGAACTGAACTAGAACTGAACTAGAACTGAACTAGAACTGAACTAGAACTGAACTAGAACTGAACTAGAACTGAACTAGAACTGAACTAGAACTGAACTAGAACTGAACTAGAACTGAACTAGAACTGAACTAGAACTGAACTAGAACTGAACTAGAACTGAACTAGAACTGAACTAGAACTGAACTAGAACTGAACTAGAACTGAACTAGAACTGAACTAGAACTGAATTAGAATTGAACTAGAACTGAACTAGAACTGAACTAGAACTGAACTAGAACTGAACTAGAACTGAACTAGAACTGAACTAGAACTGAACTAGAACTGAACTAGAACTGAACTAGAACTGAACTAGAACTGAACTAGAACTGAACTAGAACTGAACTAGAACTGAACTAGAACTGAACTAGAACTGAACTAGAACTGAACTAGAACTGATCTACAACTGAACTAAAACTGAACTAGAACTGAACTAGAACTGAACTAGAACTGAACTAGAACTGAACTAGAACTGAACTAGAACTGAACTAGAACTGAACTAGAACTGAACTAGAACTGAACTAGAACTGAACTAGAACTGAACTAGAACTGAACTAGAACTGAACTAGAACTGAACTAGAACTGAACTAGAACTAAACTAAAACTGAACTAGAACTGAACTAGAACTGAACTAGAACTGAACTAGTACGGAACTAGAACTGAACTAGAACTGAACTAGAACTGAACTAGAACTGAACTAGAACTGAACTAGAACTGAACTAGAACTGAACTAGAACTGAACTAGAACTGAACTAGAACTGAACTAGAACTGAACTAGAACTGAACTAGAACTGAACTAGAACTGAACTAGAACTGAACTAGAACTGAACTAGAACTGAACTAGAACTGAACTAGAACTGAACTAGAACTGAACTAGAACTGAACTAGAACTGAACTAGAACTGAACTAGAACTGAACTAGAACTGAACTAGAACTGAACTAGAACTGAACTAGAACTGAACTAGAACTGAACTAGAACTGAACTAGAACTGAACTAGAACTGAACTAGAACTGAACTAGAACTGAACTAGAACTGAACTAGAACTGAACTAGAACTGAACTAAAACTGAACTAGAACTGAACTAAAACTGAACTAAAACTGAACTAGAACTGAACTAGAATTGAACTAGAACTGAACTAGAACTGAACTAGAACTAGAACTGAACTAGAACTGAACTAGAACTGAGCTAGAACTGGACTAGAACTAAACTAGAACTAAACTTGAACTGAACTAGAACTGAACTAGAACTAAACTAGAACTGAACTAGAACTGGACTAGAACTGGAAATGAACTAGAACTGAAATAGAGGCAAACTAGAACTAAACTGGAAATGAGTTAGAAATTAACTAAAACTGATTTACAACTGAATTGGAACTAAACTGAACCTTGACTTCGAACAAATGTCACATTTCTTCTAACTCATTGAGCACACTTCTTTTACGGTTTTAATTTTTAAGTAAAGAAATTGCTTAAAATCAACATCAAGATTTTATAAATTATAACAAAGTGTAAAATTGTTTGATAAGTAACATTCGAAAACTAATGGTTATTATTTTTCTTGTTTCCAGTTTTTTTTTTTTTTTTTTGCTTTCATTTCACATTAAGATGTTTTTTTTTTAACTTTAAATTACTCTGCCGGGAGTAGTTTTCCAACTGTGAGTGTGGGTCTGTATGATTCCTGTATGTGATATGGATTTCAAAAATGTTAACCAATCTGTATGCTTGGTATTGAAGTTTAAAGTAAAAGAAAATATTTATTTATGTATAAACATTTGAGCATTTTGATTTTCTAGCTACAATTACTGCAGGATGATTTGCTGAGTACTACTATATATAGAGGAAACGAAAGTGTTGCAAATAAAATGCAACAACTTGCTTTATATCAGTACTAAACAATTATCAGGGTGAGTTTGAAATTTTAATTAAAAAATACTTCAGAGTTGGTTTAAAAATATATTATATAAACTAAAATAAAAGGGATATGATTTAGAATTTTCTTATTTATATGTATTTTTAAAATAAATAAAGAGAAATATTACAAAACATATGTAAAAAGGAAAATATTTATTTAGTATAATTAAAAAATAGTTAATAAACTATGATACACATTACTTTTTTATTTGTGTTCATTTAACTTAGTTCAAATATATCATTTTTATTAGGCAATAAAAATAATATAACAACTATTTATTTAAATCTTTTAAATATACTTAATTTATTTTTATTTCCCCTTCTACTTTAAACTAAGTTATAATTTTCATTCTAACTGTTTATAACATTTATTTAATTCTTCTTATTTGTTCATAACAAATATTTAAACAATGGTTACTGTGTTAAAAAAAAAATAAAAAAAAAAATAAATAAATTTAACATAATGTGAAATGCCTTTAAAAATAACAAAAACTATTTTAACGAAAGTCAACAGTTCCAAAAAGATAACATTTAAACAAAAGCAACAAAAAAAAGTATTCACATTCATTCAAAGATGAAAAAAATTGTTTTGGGTGTTTTTTTTTTAGAAACCGTGATTAGTCAAAAACGCATTATAATATAGTGTTACTTACTACTCTTACTAATAATAGTATATGCTTAAAAAGCAAAACAGAAAAAAATCTAAAGAAAAAAAATAAAAACAACAAACAGAAAGGTGAATGACTTGCTAGCAAGCTGAAAACAAAGGTTGGAAGTAAACAAGATCTAAGAGCATAAAACCAGAAACATAACAACAAGCTGATCAGAAACTATTAGCAACAGAGATGGAAAGTATATATTTATAAATGATTTATACTGTAGTATATATCCTAGTCTTAACTATAGTATTGACTTCATACTTAGCTGTAGTCTAGGCTATTGTCTCGACTATATCATAGGCTATAGTCCAGCATATAATCTGGACAATGGTGTAAGCTATAGTCTTAGCTATAGTATTGGTTATAATGACTATAGTCATGGTCATAGTTTTAGCTATAGTAGTGACTATGGTCTCGGCTATAATGGTGACTATAGTATTGTCTATAGTCGCGACTATAGTCTTGACTATATTATTGACTATAGTCTTGACTATATTATTGACTATAGTCTTGACTATATTATTGACTATATTATTGACTATAGTCTTGACTATATTATTGACTATAGTCTTGACTATATTATTGACTATAGTCTTGACTATGTTATTGACTATATTATTGACTATAGTCTTAGCTACAGTCTTGTCCTTACTATATTATTGGCTATAGTCTTGGTTATAGTCTTGACTATCTTGGCTATATTCTTGATTATAGTATTGGCTATAGTCCTGACTATAGTCTTGACTATATTATTGGCTATAGTTTTGACTATATTATTGGCTATAGTCTTGACTGTATTATTGACTATAATCTTGACTATATTATTGACTATAGTCTTGACCATATTACTGAGTATTGTGTTAGCTACAGTCTTGTCTATAGAAATTTTTATACTCTTGTCTAAACCATTGACTATATTTTTGGCTATAGTCTTGGCTATAGTTGTGACTATAGTCTTGACTATAGCCTTGACTTTAGTCTTGACTATAGTCTTGACTATAGTATTGACTATACTATTGACTATACTATTGACTATACTATTGACTATAGTCTTGTCTATAGTCCTTATTATATAATTGGCTATAGTCTTGCTTATAGTCTTGACTGACTTGGCTATATTCTTGACTATAGTATTGGCTATAGTCTTGACTATATTATAGGCTATAGTCTTCACTATATTATTGGCTATAGTCTTCACCATATTATTGAATATAGTCTTGACTATATTATTGACTATAGTCTTAGCTACAGTCTTGTCTATAGTAATTTCTATAGTCTTGACTATATTATTGGCTATAGTTGTGACTATAGTCTTTAATATAGTCTTGGCTATAGTTGTGACTATAATCTTGAATATAATCTTGACTATGGTATTAACCATAGTCTTGACTATAGTATTGACTATAGTATTTGCTATAGTCGTGACTATATTATTGGCTATAGTATTTGCTATAGACTTTTCTGTAGTCTTGACTATAATATTGACTTTATTATTGGCTATAGCCTTGGTTATAGTCGTGACTATAGTCTTGTCTATAGTCCTGTCTATAGTCTTGTCTATAGTCTTGACTATAGTCTCTATAATCTTGACTATAGTCTTGTATATAGTCTTGACTATAGTCTTGTCTATAGTCTTGACTTAAGTCTTGTCTGTAGTATTGACTATAGCCTTGTCTGTAGTATTGACTATAGTCTTGTCTATAGTCTTGACTATAGTTTTGTCTATAGTCTTGACTATAGTCTTATCTATAGTCTTGGCTATAGTATTGTCTATAGTCTTAACTATAATCTTGTCTATAGTCCTTACTTTATTATAGGCTATGGTCTTAACTATAGTCTTGGCTATATTCTTACCTGTAGTATTGGCTATAGTCGTGACTATAGTCTTGTCTTGTAGCTATATTTTTGCTATAGTCTTTGCAATATCCCTGGCTGTAGTTTTGTCTTTAGTGAGGGCTTAGTCTTGGCTATGATTTTGACTATAGTTTTGGCAAATTTCTTGAGGCTTTAATATTATCTATAGTCTTGGTTTTAATCGTGACTATAGATTTGGCTATAGTTGAGGCTATATTCTTAGTGTATTATAGTGTATACTACAGTCTATATTTTTATCTATAGTATATTTTTAGTCTTATATATTGATAAAAAATAATTCTATGTTTCCGTATCTGACTAGCTGCCAATTCTAATCAGCTGATCTTACTTTTACACAGCAAAACCCATTATTAAAGCTCTTCTAGTAACTAAAAAGAAACTCTCTTATTTAATCACTATAAGAGAG
The DNA here is from genome assembly GCA_951394005.1 of Protophormia terraenovae. Lineage (NCBI taxonomy): Eukaryota > Metazoa > Arthropoda > Insecta > Diptera > Calliphoridae > Protophormia > Protophormia terraenovae. The sequence continues at coordinate 11,432,793 of OX596074.1, read as the reverse complement.
TATTACCTTTTGTGTAGTTATTTACAGGTGTTTTTATTTTTCTTCATTCTCTTTTTTGTATGTAACTCTACTCTCAGACAAAACTTGTTTCCCAAATGCATACTAGCGCATTTCAACTGCTGCTTTTTAAAAGATTTTCAACAGAGATTTTTTGACAACTAATTTCAGGTTGTTTTTCGGTTTTATCAGGCATAAATATTAATGGAATTTATTTTTGTTTAAAAAAATGCTGTTTATCATTTTATTAAAAAATTTACATAATTTCTATTTAATATTAAAGGGAGGGAGAACTTTACAAAAAAATGTAGGTCAAGCAAGTTTTAATTCATTAATTACTGACTTAATAAGAATAGATTTTTTAAATTATGATGGTGTCAGCATATTACTAAAACAAAACAAATTTGATAAAGGTGGCATTTTACCTAAATTGAAATGATTTATAAGAGAGAGTTAAATTTTTATTCATAAATTAAATTAAATGAGAAACGATTTAAAGATTTCTGGAATAAAAAAATTAATTCACTTGTTTTTATGAAAACTTTATTATAATTTTTTTTTATTTAAATACAATTTCTTCTAGCCTTTTTTCTTTTTCATAAACTATAAAAATATTATATTATATATAAAAATTTTGCTACTGGTATCATTTCACGTTTCAATAATTTCATTTCTTTTTACTGTTGCGCCTTCAATAGTGTTGTCATTTTTTGCTTAAAAACAAAACGATATTTGTTATTTTATCTACAAGTGTCATTTTGACAGTTATATTGTCATATGAATGTTGCGTGTCAGAAATTTGTATGCACTCAGTTTATTAAAAAAATAGCATATAATACAGAAATCACATAAAAACTCATGCATAAAAATATTAAAAACTGGAACAAAAAAGCATTAAAAGAACAAAAGCGACAAAACGAATATAAATATAATATTTAAAGTTAAATAAACTATAATAACAAGTGTATTAAAGTAATATAGAATTATAGATTTGGAAATTAATATTAAAAAGGAAGGAAATATTATATATGACTGTGGGAACTTTAAATAAGTTCTAATAAAATTCACTATAACTTTTCTTTAAGACTTAAATCAATCCTTAAGACATTATTCTTCTTTAACCACAAAAGCCATACATTTATTTTTTATTGGTTTACAATTCTTTTAATCATTTTGATATTTATTTTTTGTGTTCGCTATAAAATTTTTATTTTCACTATTATTTGCGAACAAATTTTATTTATCTTTAGTAAACTTTAAACTATTTTTAATAGAAAATGTAAATGTCCGAAAAAGAACATAAAAATTATATTATATTAAATAAAAATTTTAAGAGGTTTTTATAGGAAAGGCAACAAAACAGAAAAAGGGATGGAATACCAATATAAGTACTCCAGTAGACTATATTGTAAACTATAGGTTAGACTAGACTATAAACTGTACTATGGAGGAGCCTATTGAATAAAATAAAAACTAGATTATAGCCTGGACTAGACTTTAAAATAGAATTAAGTCTAAATTACATACTAAATTATAGACTAAACTATAGACTATAGGCTATACTATAAACTAGACTGTACTTTAGGCTATAGACTTAACTATAAACTAGTCTATAGACTATACTAAAGACATTATCATTTATTGGGCTAAAAAGTAGATACTAGACCAAAGAATATACTATAGACTAGACTAGACTAATGACCAGACTATAGACTAGACTTTAGACTAGACTATAGACTAGACTATAGACTAGACTATAGACTAGACTATAGACTAGACTAAATACTAGACTATAGACTAGATTATAGACTAGATTATAGACTAGACTGTAGACTAGACTATAGACTAGACTGTAGACTAGACTATAGACTAGACTATAGACTTGACTATAGACTTGACTATAGACTAGACTACAGACTATACTATAGACTATACTAAAGACAATATTATATACCGGACTAAAGAGTAGATACTAGACCACAGACTAGACTATAGGCTGGACTATAGACTAAAAGCTAGAATATACAACAAGAACTGAACTAGAAGTAAACTAGAACTGAACTAGAACTGAACTAGAACTGAACTAGAACTGAACTAGAACTGAACTAGAACTGAACTAGAACTGAACTAGAACTGAACTAGAACTGAACTAGAACTGAACTAGAACTGAACTAGAACTGAACTAGAACTGAACTAGAACTGAACTAGAACTGAACTAGAACTGAACTAGAACTGAACTAGAACTGAACTAGAACTGAACTAGAACTGAACTAGAACTGAACTAGAACTGAACTAGAACTGAACTAGAACTGAACTAGAACTGAACTAGAACTGAACTAGAACTGAACTAGAACTGAACTAGAACTGAACTAGAACTGAACTAGAACTGAACTAGAACTGAACTAGAACTGAACTAGAACTGAACTAGAACTGAACTAGAACTGAACTAGAACTGAACTAGAACTGAACTAGAACTGAACTAGAACTGAACTAGAACTGAACTAGAACTGAACTAGAACTGAACTAGAACTGAACTAGAACTGAACTAGAACTGAACTAGAACTGAACTAGAACTGAACTAGAACTGAACTAGAACTGATCTAGAACTGAACTAGAACTGAACTAGAACTGAACTAGAACTGAACTAGAACTGAACTAGAACTGAACTAGAACTGAACTAGAACTGAACTAGAACTGAACTAGAACTGAAATAGAACTGAACTAGAACTGAAATAGAACTGAACTAGAACTGAACTAGAACTGAACTAGAACTGAACTAGAACTGAACTAGAACTGAAGTAGAACTGAAGTAGAACTGAACTAGAACTGAACTAGAACTGAACTAGAACTGAAGTAGAACTGAACTAGAACTGAAATAGAACTGAACTAGAACTGAACTAGAACTGAACTAGAACTGAACTAGAACTGAAGTAGAACTGAAGTAGAACTGAACTAGAACTGAACTAGAACTGAACTAGAACTGAAGTAGAACTGAACTAGAACTGAACTAGAACTGAACTAGAACTGAACTAGAACTGAACTAGAACTGAACTAGAACTGAACTAGAACTGAACTAGAACTGAACTAGAACTGAACTAGAACTGAACTAGAACTGAACTAGAACTGAACTAGAACTGAACTAGAACTGAACTAGAACTGAACTAGAACTGAACTAGAACTGAAATAGAACTGAACTAGAACTGAAATAGAACTGAACTAGAACTGAACTAGAACTGAACTAGAACTGAACTAGAACTGAACTAGAACTGAAGTAGAACTGAAGTAGAACTGAACTAGAACTGAACTAGAACTGAACTAGAACTGAACTAGAACTGAACTAGAACTGAAATAGAACTGAACTAGAACTGAACTAGAACTGAACTAGAACTGAACTAGAACTGAACTAGAACTGATCTAGAACTGAACTAGAACTGAACTAGAACTGAACTAGAACTGAACTAGAACTGAACTAGAACTGAACTAGAACTGAACTAGAACTGAACTAGAACTGAACTAGAACTGAACTAGAACTGAACTAGAACTGAACTAGAACTGAACTAGAACTGAACTAGAACTGAACTAGAACTGAACTAGAACTGAACTAGAACTGAACTAGAACTGAACTAGAACTGAACTAGAACTGAACTAGAACTGAACTAGAACTGAACTAGAACTGAACTAGAACTGAACTAGAACTGAACTAGAACTGAACTAGAACTGAACTAGAACTGAACTAGAACTGAACTAGAACTGAACTAGAACTGAACTAGAACTGAACTAGAACTGAACTAGAACTGAACTAGAACTGAACTAGAACTGAACTAGAACTGAACTAGAACTGAACTAGAACTGAACTAGAACTGAACTAGAACTGAACTAGAACTGAACTAGAACTGAACTAGAACTGAACTAGAACTGAACTAGAACTGAACTAGAACTGAACTAGAACTGAACTAGAACTGAACTAGAACTGAACTAGAACTGAACTAGAACTGAACTAGAACTGAAATAGAACTGAACTAGAACTGAAATAGAACTGAACTAGAACTGAACTAGAACTGAACTAGAACTGAACTAGAACTGAACTAGAACTGAACTAGAACTGAAGTAGAACTGAAGTAGAACTGAACTAGAACTGAACTAGAACTGAACTAGAACTGAACTAGAACTGAAATAGAACTGAACTAGAACTGAACTAGAACTGAACTAGAACTGAACTAGAACTGAACTAGAACTGAAGTAGAACTGAAGTAGAACTGAACTAGAACTGAACTAGAACTGAACTAGAACTGAAGTAGAACTGAACTAGAACTGAACTAGAACTGAACTAGAACTGAACTAGAACTGAACTAGAACTGAACTAGAACTGAACTAGAACTGAACTAGAACTGAACTAGAACTGAACTAGAACTGAACTAGAACTGAACTAGAACTGAACTAGAACTGAACTAGAACTGAACTAGAACTGAACTAGAACTGAACTAGAACTGAACTAGAACAGAACTAGAACTGAACTAGAACTGAACTAGAACTGTACTAGAACTGAACTAGAACTGAACTAGAACTGAACTAGAACTGAACTAGAACTGAACTAGAACAGAACTAGAATGAACTAGAACTGAACTAGAACTGAACTAGAACTGAACTAGAACTGAACTAGAACTGAACTAGAACTGAACTAGAACTGAACTAGAACTGAACTAGAACTGTACTAGAACTGAACTAGAACTGAAGTAGAACTGAACTAGAACTGTACTAGAACTAAACAAGAACTGAACTAGAACTGAATTAGATCTGAACTAAAACTGAACTAGAACTAGAACTGAGCTATAGATAAGGCATCACTTTTTAATATATTACATTTATTTTCCTTTCTTTCCTTCCCCCTGCCAATTACCTCTTTCTGTTCATATTCTCCTTTTCTGAACATAAAAATGAAATAATCATTTTGTTGCTTAAGCCATCAATGCGTTAGTTTTATCAAGTTATTGTCTGTTTTTTTTTTTTTTTTTTTTTTTTGTAATGAACTCTATAAAGTCAACGATAAACTTATAAATTACAATATTGTAATGTTTTTCTTTAATACATGTTGTCGATTTAATGATATTATTGTTGTTGTTGTTGTTGCTGCTGTGAAAGAAAGAATAACATCAATAAGTTGCTGCAAAACATAAGAAACAACAATACGTAAATCTGCATGTAAACAACAAGGCTTTAACACTTAAGACTACATTTAAGTCGTGAATGTACAGGAATAATAAGAAAAATAATAAAAAATAGAAAGAAGCATTTAAATGAACACTATTTCCAAAGGGAAAGATATTGGAATATTTGGAGTCATGAGAAATAAAAAAAACCCATTTTTCAATATTAAATTTATCTGAATTTGACTTTTAGTTGTGCCTAAAACAGTCTTTTAAAAAGAATTTTTCTGGAAATGCTGTAGTTTTTTAACTTAAAATTCTAGCTGCATACTATTTTTAAAATCATTTTGCTATTTTTGTTCCTGTTTTATGTCTTTTTATATTTTAATTTTTTTCTTAAACAATTCCCTCTTCATTTCAGAAAATTTAGTTACAGCGGACAGTGGAAAAAATAAAAAATTTCAAAGCTTAAAATATAATTTATAAGATATTTCTTTTCAAGTTTATGCTGTTTATTCACTTCTGAAAGTATTTGTAATCATTTTTGTTTTTAGCTCCACTGTTGAGCTTTAATCTTTTTTTTATATTTTTTATTTCTTCTTAAGCTTAAGTGGTGCTACTGTCTATTTAATTCTGCTGTGATTTGCTGTCTGCTTTAGTTTAGTCTATTTGCAACTCTTCCTCTTGTTCTCTAGTTTTATTTTATTATAATTCAATCTTCGTACTTTAAAAAAAAGAAAATTGCAGAGACCCTTTAAGAAACTGACTACAGTCAACAGCATTTGCAGTTAAACAAACTAGCAAACCGTCTGTTTTCAGCCATTCACACAACCATCCATAGTCATTTGCTTAGCCTTAACACATTGCATAAACTTGGCTAAATAAATGCTGCATGCAACTAAAGTAAAAAAAAATACAGGAAGATGTTGCATTTAAGTTTCTTTAGTTCTATGACAATCTTAGTTATTATTTTATACTGTTGTTGCTTGTTGTTATTTTATGTTTCCATAATTTCTTTTTTTGCGAATTTGATTTTTATCTTTGTTGGGGTTTTATTTTGCTCTCTATGATTTTGATCATTATTCAATATTATAATATTTACTTGTAACTTTTTTTTCTTATAGCCATTTTTACATAGTATTCCTTTTAATAGTTTAAGCATGTTGCTTGCTTGCATGTAGCAAGTAGTTATTTGCTGTTGATTTTTATAAATTGTTTGTGGAAATTGTATTTATAAACATCAATTTTGATTTTCTCGTAGTATTCGTAGAAAAAAAATAAAAATAAAAAATAGACAAAGTCAAAAGAATAATAATGATTGGTTGACAAGGAAAAAGGAGGAGATTTAAATAAAGGAAATTTGTATATTTAATATAAAAGTCAAGATTTTATTTATACAAGCATTTGAATTGAATTTGTAAATAAAAGGAAGTTGATAATAAATAAAAATTATAGTTTAACAGAAAAATCTAAAAAGGAATATTTAAAACCCACATTTAAATTTTAAAAAGAAGCTATTGAATATTGAATAGAAGTTATTTTTTTAATCAAATAAAAAGATTTTTCAGTTTTTCTGGGGAACATAAAATTTTGCTTCAAAAAGCTTTTTAAACAGAAAATTTACTAAATTAAAAAAGAAAAACATGTGGGGATTTTTCCAAAATAATTTTGAGAATTTTAAAAATTGGGATGATTTTTTTTTTATTTATTAAACTTTACTTTAAAACAGCCAAATAAGTTAAAATTTTCATAATTAAAAATTCCTAAAAAAAAAATTTAATTTCTTTTTAAGGGATTTTAAAAATAATTGTGGGAATTTTATTTTTATATAATTGGAATTTTAAAATGATGTCAGAGATATCTTAGAATAATATCTAAATTTAAAAACTTCTTTAGTTACACTTGCCTGGCGGGGGATTTTCAAAATTCAGTTTAGGAATCTTTTATATTACTAAAAAAATATATTAAATTTTTTTAAGATTATTGCTTAACTTTGTTTAAAAAATTTTAAGTAAAATTTATTAAAAAAAAACGAATTCCTAAATAAAATTTTAAAATTCCTTGTTTGGGATTTTTTTAAATAAATTTGGGAATTAAAATTTTAACACTTTAGAATATTAAAATTAAGCTATTTTTAAGGAATAATCATTAACAAGTCTAAAATTCGCTTAAAAAGAAAATTCCCTGGTGGGGATTTTCGAAAGTCAACTTAGGAATTTTCAATATTATAAAAAAAATTAAAAAAAAATTCTTCTACATTTGTTGCTTAAATTCTGTTAAACAATATTTGAATAAAACTTCATTGTACAAAAAATACAAATTCCTAAATACATTTTTAAAATCCCTTGTATGGGACTTTTTTAAATAAATTTAAAAATCCAAGTTTTAACATGTTAGAATATTAATCATCAACAAGTGTGAAATCTGCTTTAATTACACTTCCCTGGCGAGGATTTTCACAATTCAGTTTAGGAATTTTCAATATTATCAAGAAATATATATTTTTTTACATTTATTGCTTAAATTTTGCTTAAAAATGTTTGAATAAAACTTTATAAAAGAAAATCAAGAATTCTTAAAGAAACTTTAGAAAACCCTTGTTTGGGTTTTCTTAAAATAAATTTGGGAATTTAAATTTTAACACTTAAGAATATTAAAATTATTTTAAATTTAGGAAATAATTATTAAAAAGCTTAAAAACTGCTTTAATAAAACTTCCCTGGCGAGGGATTTTAAATATTTGATTTAGGAATTTTCAATAATATTACGGAATATATATTTCCACAATTATTTTTTTAATCTTCTTAGAAATTGTTTAAATAAAACTTCATTGTTAAAAAAAAAAAAAAATACGAATTCCTAAAAAAAATGTTAAAATCCCTTATTTGGGACTTTTTGAAATAAATTCACAAACATAAATTTTAACACTTTAGAATATGAACATTTTATAAAATTTTATTTAATATATTTTTAATATATTTAATATATCAAAATAATTTTTAACAAACTTAATAACAGTTTAAAACAATACATCCCCAGTGGGAATTTTCAATATTATCAAGAAATATATATTTTTTCTTCACTTATAGCTTAAATATTGCTTAAAAATTTTTAAATAAAACTTTATAAAGAAAAATAAGGAATTCCTAATGAAATTTTAAAAATCCCTTGTTTGGGTCTTTTTGAAATCAATTTGGGAATTTAAATTTTAACACTAAAATATGAAAATTAGGTCAAATTTATCAAATAATTATTAACAAACTTTAAAATAGTTTTAATAATACTTCCCCGGGGGGAATTTTCACAATTAAGTTTAGGAATTTTCAATATTAACAAGAAATATTTATTTTTTCTACATTTATAGCTTAGAAAATAAAAAAAAAAATATTGCTTAAAAATGTTTGAATAAAACTGTAAAAGAAAATCAAGAATTCCTAATGAAATTTAAAAAATCCCTTGTTTAGGTCTTTTCGAAAAAAATTTGGGAATTTAAATTTTAACACTTTAAAATATAAAAATGAAGTTAAATTTAGCAAATAATTATTAACAAGCTTAAAATCTGCATAAATAACACTTCCCTTTCGGGAATGTTTCCTAATAGAGTTTAGGAATTGTCAATATTATTGAAAAATTAATATTTTGACCACAATTATTGTTTAACTTTGCATACAAATTTTTTAATAAAACATAATTGATCAAAAAATACGAATTCCTAAAAAAATTATAAAAATCCCTTTTGTGGGAGTTATTTAAATATATTTGGGAATTTAACTTTCATCTCTTTAGAACACAAAATTAAGCAAAAATTTAACATATAATCATTAGCTACTTTAAAAATTTATTTTACCACTAAATAGTTATTTTAAAAATATATCTTAAATTCCTAATAAAACTATAAAATTTCCTTAAAAAGGGATCATTTTAAATTAATGGGAATCAAAATTTTTAGTCTATAAAATATTGCATCGAAGTAAATTTCTTCAAATTATTATTTTATAGCTTTAAACTTCACGTAATAGCACTTCCCCGGCACACAATGTACTTTTTTTAGAGGTATGAGTGATCAAAAATCAATAACTTTTGAAAATATTAATATTTTTGTATGCATATTACGGCAAGATATATTAACCCTACGGTAGATACCCTGTTAACCGTTTACCATTTTTAACCTTAAAGTGCCACGGCAGGGAATTTTTAAACTTTATTTAAGAATTCTAGATTTCATGATAAAAATTATAATTTTTAGTAAAATTTTATTTAAATAAACATAAATAAAACTTATTTTGCATAATAAACTAATTCCTAATAAAATTACCAAAATTTCTTAACGGGGAATTTTTTAAATGAATTTGGGAATTCAATTTTTTGGGCCTAAAAATATTAAAATTAAGTAAAATTAATAAAATGAATATTTTAAAGCATGAGGTTTATTTTAATTACATTTCCCCGGCAGGAAATTTCCTAAATTTTGTGTAGGAATTAAAAATTTTATGAAGAAAATTTTTTTTTTTTTTGTAAAATTTTACTTAAATAATAAAAAAAAGGCTTATTTTAAAAAATTACGAAAAATTTCTTATTGGGGCGATTTTTATAATTTATTTGGGAATTTAAGTTTTAATCCATAAAAATATTAAAAAGGAGTTAAATGTATAAAATACTTAATTTTTTGTTAAAAAATTGTTGTAATTATTTTTGCCCGACAGGGCAAATTTTAAATTCCTAAATTAACTTAATTTAGGAATTTAAAATTTTATGTAGAAAAATAAAATTAATGGCCCAACTGGTCTTAAATAAAAACAAATTAATATTTTTTTATTTTTAACACAAATTTATAATAAAATTAACAAAATTTCTTATTAGGGAAATTTTCAAAATAAATTTGGGAATTGAATTTTTAGTATTTTGAATGGTAAAATGAAGTGAAATATTTATAATATTAAATAATAAGATTAAAAATTGCTTTAATTATTAATTATGGCTTTAATTATACTACCCCGCCAAGGAATTTTTTTTTTTTTTTAATTTATTTAGGGATTCAAGATTTTATGAGTAAAATTACAGTGTTTTGTACAATTTTATTAAAATGGAGCTAAATAAGTCTTATTAAGGAAAAATAAACAAATTCCTAATAAAATTGTTAATATTTCTTAATGGGGAAATTTTCAAAATTAATTTGGGAATTTAATTTTTAATCTTTTTAATAGCAAAATGAATTAAAATAATTTATATAAAAAAATTAAACTTAAAGATTGCTTTAATTATTAAAAATTTCTTTAATTATACCTGACCAGCAGGGAACTTTTTAAAAAAATGTTGGGAATTCAATATTTTATGAAGTAAATTATAGTATTTGTAAAATTTTACTTAATTTTATTTTGATAAAAAAAAAAAGAATCTAATAAAATTACTAAAATTTCTTATTAGGATTATTTCATAAATAATTTGGGAATTTAATTGTTAGTCTTTTTAATGGTGAAATGAAGCAAAAAGTATTAAATAACAAAAATTAAGCAAAGAAATTGATTTGATTATACTTCCCCGATAGATAATTATTTGATTTTAATTCAGGAATTTAAAATTTTGTTAAGAAATTAAAGTTTTTGTGAAATATTAATTAAATAAAGTAAATAAAGCTTTAAAAAAAAAAATCGTAATAAAATTTTACAAATTCTTTAAGGAGGGAATTTTTAATGAATTTGGAAATTAAAATCAAATAAAACTAAAATCATTTTTTCATTAAGTTCGATTCCATATCATGTCAAACTTATTGAATTTATATTTTTCTTTACACATTTACATTTAAAAAAATTATTTTTAAGGAATACACAAATGAACTAAAAATACCTTATTCTTTTTTCCTAAAAAAAAGCCTCTTAATTTAGTGCAACAAATATATACCATAAGATGCCATTTGTCATTAAAATAAAACCTACTAAAAGAAACAAAACTAAATTACACTACAATAACAAATACAAGTACCCTTTTGAAAAGATACCATCTAAAAAGAAAATAAAACTATAAAGTACTTTTTTCTACTAGAGTACTGTAAAAATACTTTTTTTTAAGTATCTATATGAGCTCAGTAAATGTTCACGTATACATGTGTATGAGTGAGTAATACCCATATACTTGCAATATTTACATATACATATCTCCTTGATGAATAAGTGTTTTTACATTTTGAAGTGGTATTGTATCAAGTTTACATGTATGTATGTGTTTTCTACATTTTAAGGAAGATTTTAGAATAAAAAAAAAAAAAATTCAAGAAAAACTACTTTAAACTATTGAGTCAAAAAGCAAAAGAAAAGCAAACTTAACTTAAAGACTACTTCAGAAATGAATAAAAAAAAAATATAACTAGAAATATTATAGCAAAAGAAAAGTATCAAGATTACAAACATATATAAAAAGACTTTTTGTTAAATAAACAAATGGAAAACAAAAGTAAATTATTAAGGAATTCTATTCTAATAATTTGTATCAGAAGGGGATAAAAAGAAAAGCTAGAACAATTGAAAACTGAAAATCATAATATGACACTAATTTCATATTACTTATATGACTATAAAAATAAAATTCCTTTAACATTAAAACATTTTCGAAATAATATTCTCATAGCTCAATTTTTTAGACCTAAATTTCCATTAAACTTTTTTTCAATTTATTTCAACGAACCATCCCACTATATAAACATTATTTGTCAAGTTTTGTTTTTATTTAAACAAAAAGTTTTTATTAATATTTTTTATAAAATTTTTATTTTATTGCAAATTTATAATTTGATTTCAGTTACTTATTTTATTTTTTTAATATTCTCGATGAGTTGTAGTTTTTGTTTTACTTTAAACTTCAAAAACTTAGACAGTTGAACAGAAGTTCAAATACTTTCTTCCTCCCATTTGTTGTTTTTCTAAAATTACTTTTTGCTGGAGAGTGTAAAGTTAAAAAGTTTGACATTGAGCAATGAATATTGTTGGTGGAATAGTTTTAATAAAGAATTAAAAAAAAAGAACAGATACACAATAATAATAAAAATATTTGCAAAACAGGGATTTTTGAAAAATATTTTATTTTTTAAAGCAAAAAACACATACACGAAACAGCTTTTTACATAAAAGTACCAGTTTAACTAAAACTTTACTAATTAATTTCATTTCATCTTCTTGTTCTGTTTTAATTCAGTTCTAGTTCAGTTCTAGTTCAGTTCTAGTTCAGTTCTAGTTCAGTTCTAGTTCAGTTCTAGTTCAGTTCTATTTCAGTTCTATTTCAGTTCTAGTTCAGTTCTAGTTCAGTTCTAGTTCTGTTCTAGTTCAGTTCTAGTTCAGTTCTAGTTCAGTTCTAGTTCAGTTCTATTTCAGTTCTAGTTCAGTTCTAGTTCAGTTCTAGTTCAGTTCTAGTTCAGTTCTAGTTCAGTTCTAGTTCAGTTCTAGTTCAGTTCTAGTTCAGTTCTAGTTCAGTTCTAGTTCAGTTCTAGTTCAGTTCTAGTTCAGTTCTAGTTCAGTTCTAGTTCAGTTCTAGTTCAGTTCTAGTTCAGTTCTAGTTCAGTTCTAGTTCAGTTCTAGTTCAGTTCTAGTTCAGTTCTAGTTCAGTTCTAGTTCAGTTCTAGTTCAGTTCTAGTTCTAGTTCAGTTCTAGTTCAGTTCTAGTTCTAGTTCAGTTCTAGTTCAGTTCTAGTTCAGTTCTAGTTCAGTTCAAGTTCAGTTCTAGTTCAGTTCTAGTTCAGTTCTAGTTCAGTTCTAGTTCAGTTCTAGTTCAGTTTTAGTTCAGTTCTAGTTCAGTTCTAGTTCAGTTCTAGTTCAGTTCTAGTTCAGTTCTAGTTCAGTTCTAGTTCAGTTCTAGTTCTGTTCTAGTTCTGTTCTAGTTCTGTTCTAGTTCAGTTCTATTTCAGTTCTAGTTCAGTTCTAGTTCAGTTCTAGTTCAGTTCTAGTTCAGTTCTAGTTCTGTTCTAGTTCTGTTCTAGTTCAGTTCTAGTTCAGTTCTAGTTCAGTTCTAGTTCAGTTCTAGTTCAGTTCTAGTTCAGTTCTAGTTCAGTTCTAGTTCAGTTCTAGTTCAGTTCAAGTTCAGTTCTAGTTCAGTTCTAGTTCAGTTCAAGTTCAGTTCTAGTTCAGTTCTAGTTCAGTTCTAGTTCAGTTCTAGTTCAGTTCTAGTTCAGTTCTAGTTCAGTTCTAGTTCAGTTCTAGTTCAGTTCTAGTTCAGTTCTAGTTCAGTTCTAGTTCAGTTCTAGTTCAGTTCTAGTTCAGTTCTAGTTCAGTTCTAGTTCAGTTCTAGTTCAGTTCTAGTTCAGTTCAGTTCTAGTTCAGTTCTAGTTCAGTTCTAGTTCTAATTCAGTTCTAGTTCAGTTCTAGTTCAGTTCTAGTTCAGTTCAAGTTCAGTTCTAGTTCAGTTCTAGTTCAGTTCTAGTTCAGTTCTAGTTCAGTTCTAGTTCAGTTCTAGTTCAGTTCTAGTTCAGTTCTAGTTCAGTTTTAGTTCAGTTCTAGTTCAGTTCTAGTTCAGTTCTAGTTCAGTTCTAGTTCAGTTCTAGTTCAGTTCTAGTTCAGTTCAAGTTCAGTTCTAGTTCAGTTCTAGTTCAGTTCAAGTTCAGTTCTAGTTCAGTTCTAGTTCAGTTCTAGTTCAGTTCTAGTTCAGTTCTAGTTCAGTTCTAGTTCAGTTCTAGTTCAGTTCTAGTTCAGTTCTAGTTCAGTTCTAGTTCAGTTCTAGTTCAGTTCTAGTTCAGTTCTAGTTCAGTTCTAGTTCAGTTCTAGTTCAGTTCTAGTTCAGTTCTAGTTCAGTTCTAGTTCAGTTCTAGTTCAGTTCTAGTTCAGTTCTAGTTCAGTTCTAGTTCAGTTTTAGTTCAGTTCTAGTTCAGTTCTAGTTCAGTTCTAGTTCAGTTCTAGTTCAGTTCTAGTTCAGTTCTAGTTCAGTTCTAGTTCAGTTCTAGTTCAGTTCTAGTTCAGTTCTAGTTCAGTTCTAGTTCAGTTCTAGTTCAGTTCTAGTTCAGTTCTAGTTCAGTTCTAGTTCAGTTCTAGTTCAGTTCTAGTTCAGTTCTAGTTCAGTTCTAGTTCAGTTCTAGTTCAGTTCTAGTTCAGTTCTAGTTCAGTTCTAGTTCAGTTCCAGTTCAGTTCTAGTTCAGTTCTAGTTCAGTTCTAGTTCAGTTCCAGTTCAGTTCTAGTTCAGTTCTAGTTCAGTTCTAGTTCAGTTCTTGTTCAGTTCTAGTTCAGTTCTAGTTCAGTTCTAGTTCAGTTCTAGTTCAGTTCTAGTTCAGTTCTAGTTCAGTTCTAGTTCAGTTCTAGTTCAGTTCTAGTTCAGTTCTAGTTCAGTTCTAGTTCAGTTCTAGTTTAGTTCTAGTTCAGTTCTAGTTCAGTTCTAGTTCTAGTTCAGTTCTAGTTCAGTTCTAGTTCAGTTCTAGTCTAGTTCTAGTTCAATTCCAGTTCAGTTCTAGTTCAGTTCTAGTTCAGTTCTAGTTCAGTTCTAATTCAGTTCTAATGCAGTTTTAGTTCAGTTCTAGTTCAGTTCTAGTTCAGTTCTAGTTCAGTTCTAGTTCAGTTCTAGTTCAGTTCTAGTTCAGTTCTAGTTCAGTTCTAGTTCAGTTCTAGTTCAGTTCTAGTTCAGTTCTAGTTCAGTTCTAGTTCAGTTCTAGTTCAGTTCTAGTTCAGTTCTAGTTCAGTTTTAGTGCAGTCCTAGCTCATTTTTTGTTCAATTCTAGTTCAGTCTAGATAATTTTTAGTTCAATTCTAGAGCTGGAACTTTTTAAGTAAATTTTCTAAATTAAATCTCCCTAAAAATAAATCTTTCAGCTCATCTTAAAGTCACCACACATTTATCACATGCTAAAATATTATTTATTTTTCCTTCATATGTGTTTATTTATGCTGGTTTTATATGTGTATGTTTTCTACTGCGGAAATGCCAGATTATGTTTGCTTTTTATAGCAAAAAACGACAAATAACAAAATGGAAAACAGAAGAAAATAAAGAAATCAGACTTTGTATCTAGTACAAAACTGAAGTATAATTGCAAGGATGTTGGGTTGGCAATGCATTCCGTTTTTTTTTTTTTTTTTTTTTTTTTTGACTACAAAATGAAATAAAATAACAGAAAGATAGAAGTGAAAGAGAAAAAAGTAAAAATTTTGAAAAATAAACATGCAGCTTTTTGAATCTTCAACTCAAGATAAGATGTGACAACAAGACGAAAATAGAAAAAAAAAATGTTTAAAAAAATAGAAAGAAATATAAAATGTAGATTTTGTTTCAACAAAAATTCTATATTAAAAAAAAAAACAAATCAACCAATGATAAATGTTTTTCACAATTGAAAGAATGCCTTTGAAGTAGCAGCAGTAAAGAAAAAATTGCTAGAAATGTTGATTTCTAAAAGTCAGTCACACCATCTGCATATAAACATTTTCATATGCATTAAAACATTAAAATATTGGTTTGGTTATTTTGAGTCTAGTAGCGAAAAAAAATCACAACCAATTTATATATTTATTTCTTGTGTTTTATACCAACTCAAATATTTATATGTTTGTTGTCAAACTGGGGAGTGTTAAGGGAGTTGTTTGAAGCCAAAAAAAAAGTACTGCAACACGAGGAAATTCAATCAAACTTGACACCTAGCATGACCCCAAATGTCACTCTAAAAATATTAAACTGAAAACGTGCTGGATAAACTATTTAAACGTGTTTTTTCGAAAAGCCAGCAAGAAGAAAAAAATCACACATAAGACTAACAAATAAAGTAGAACACTAAACGAGTATAAACGACCCTAAAACAGGTATGAAAAAGAATGAAATGATGCAAATATAAAAGGAATATTATAAATTTTAATATAAAATAATATAAAAATTTAAAAATTTTACACATTATTTGTTAATAATTATTAAAGGTACCTGGATTGCGAAATAAGTTAGCATATTTCTAAATGCTTATCAAAATGAAGAATTTGTTACTTCAATTCTCTGATTTTAGACATTTCTCTATAGCCAAAGATATTACCACTCTAAAAGGAGTCTAACCAAACTATATACAACTAAGAGGTCAGGTTCAATACAATCACATTATCACGTGATAATGTGTGGTTACAAAATTAGTTTTTCTTTTGGCTGGCAATAGCCAAAAAATGGAAATACCTATAGGGACAGTGCCTTAATAAACACAAAGATTTACTGAAATATAAGGTCAAATAAATATACAAATATAAAAAAAGCTACAAACCAAAGGTGTTAAATAACTGAAAAAAACAGGAACAGAGTGACACATTTTAATATAAAAAAAAATTAATTTAAAAAAGTACAAAATTAAATAAAAACTGGGACTGAGAGGGGGAAATAATAAAGCAATTTTAAAACCTAAAATTAATTATTTGCTAAATTTTAATTAATTTAAATATTTTAAGGGCTAAAGACTTTAATTTAAATTTTATTTTATTTTTTTTTTTTTTTCAAAAATTTCCCCAATAAGAAATTTTCAAAATTTTATTAGGAATACGATAATTTTATAAAATATACTTAGTAATCTATATCCATACAAAAGTTTATAAATAATATATAAATAATATAATAATATAAGTAATTTTCATTATAAAATTTTTAATTCCTAATTAAATTTTAAAAAATTTCCAACCGGGGAAGTGCAATTTAATAAACTTTTATGTTTTAAAATTATTATTTACAGTGCTATTTTCGAATTTATGACAATGACTGATGAATTAGATATTATCATGTGTTTTTATGAATTTATGAATTTCTATTAATCGCACTGGCTTTCAGTTTTTTTTCATCAGGTCTAGATTTTTTTTATGGGCGTGGCCATTACTCTAGTATATTTCCTCATAACTCAAGAACGGTGTGTACGATTGACATAAGTTATACACCAAAAGATGCGGACTAAAAATATCTTCAAATCATCCAAACTTCTTTGTTTTATTTGCTCAATAGTTTCGGTGTTATTTTGAAATAAATGTCTGAAAAAAAACTTTTTAATGCAAATTTTTTTTATTTTTTTGTTACTAAAATTTCTTTTTAAAAGTTTATCAGTTTATCATCTTTATCTTAAAGCTGGTAATGCTGCGAATAAAATAAGGCATATATCTTCAAAATTGATGAACAAATATTGATTTTAATCACAGATAAGTAAAAAATACCCATTTATACATACAATTGAGTAGAAATACAGTGGTGGGCAAAAAAATATTTTTTCTATTTTTTCTTGAAACACAAATAGGTGGACCAGATGGATTTTGACGAGTTAAACAAGAATCTGCATTCACTTTTTTCTGTATGATAAAATGGGATTATATATGATAAAGTGGGATTATATATATGATGAAATTAGTTTACATATATGATAACATGGGATTATTAAATGATAAAAACATGATGAATTTGAAAGCAATATTTAAGAAAAGGTTATAAACCTTACTAATAAATTATAAAATGGAATCATAATAATTATTACGTACAAATATACTTATTGTTACCTGTAATCACATATTACAATCGTAGTATGTTGCTCTTAGTTTATGGTCACTAGAACAATATTTCTTCTTTGCGTGTGCCAACAATTAAAAAAATAATAATATTTTTAACCATAAAATATTAAATTCCTAAATTAATTTTAAAAAAATTCCCTGGTGGGGATTTATAATTTAATTTTCAATTCCTAAATTAATTCTAAAAAATTGCCTGCCGGGGAAATAAAATTAAAGCAATATTTAAGTTTAATATTTATTATTTGAAATAACTTGCTTGATTTTGCTATTAAGAAGTCTTAAAATTTAATTTCGAAATTTTGTTAATTTCCTTAGGAATGTGTTTATCTCACATTTTAATTCTCAAAATTTTTTAAAAATTTCTTTTTCATGAAATCTTTTTTATAAATGATTTTAATAAGTTTTATTTAATTATATTTAAATAAAATTGTACAAAAAATTTTGAATTTCTAAATTAAGCTTGAAGAAATGCTTT
Source organism: Protophormia terraenovae (assembly GCA_951394005.1). Taxonomy (NCBI): domain Eukaryota; kingdom Metazoa; phylum Arthropoda; class Insecta; order Diptera; family Calliphoridae; genus Protophormia; species Protophormia terraenovae. Next base: position 11,414,702 of record OX596074.1, on the reverse strand, counting down.
TTAAAATACTATTTCTTTTATTCAAAAACTATAAAATTTACATATCTAATTATATTTCTTCAAATGTTAATCTTCCTTAATTTAATAACTATAAATTTAAAAAACATTTTCTTTTTCATAGTCTTAAAATTCTTCTTAAAACTTTAAGCAAATTGTTTAATATTCCGGGAATTTGTTTACAATCCTTATAAAAATTTAAACTTACAAAAATAAGCAACAAACAAAAAAGCAACAAAAAAATACTAAAAAAATACAAACAAAATTGTTTTCTTAAGCAAATGAGCTTAAAATTCATGTGTTTATATAAATTTATATTATTTTCTTTTTTATACTTATACTTATGAACTTATATGTCTTTATACATATGTTGCTATATAAAATATATTTTTTCTTTTATTCATATAATAGTTTTACTACAACTACAATTATTTACTTCTTTTTTTTTTTTGCTATTTACAAAATTTTCGCAGAAACATACGCCAAAATAAAATGTCAGAAGGAAAAAACTATTTAACGTTAATGAAAAAGTTCAAGTTTACTAAGGGAATATAAAAAGGAAAAAAAACTCCTAAAACACCAACAACAACAACGAAATCTTAATAACATACACACCCTCTTTTTAAGCAAATAAAAAAATAAGAATTTCATTGTAGCATAATTTAGGGCTGTTGTAGGGAGGAGGATGAAGTTGAAACGTTGAACAACAGAAACTAGCAGCAGAGTCATTTATTTTAGTATGTTTGTATTGCTGTGTGTTTATATTTTTGTTGTTGATATCCTCGTTTAAAAAACAACAATAAGAAAAACAAATGCATGCATAATATTATCATTACAAGTTGTTGTTTACGAGTTCCCTATTTGTTTGTTTTTGTTGTTTCTCCTTTTTTTATAGAGGGGTTAAAGTTAGTATCTCTCTTTCTCTTTTGTATGTATTGCTTAAAATTCCTTTATTTTGTGAGTGTATTCGTGTATTTCATTTTGTTAAAATCTTGTTTTTTCTTTGTATTGCTCCTGTCATTACCTTCCTTTAACATAGCGACAAACATGTATAACAGATTTTTTTTTTTTTTAAATATTCATACATACTACAACAGATGTTGTTGCATATACGAGTGTGGCAAGCTAAAAAGGAATGCTTTTTTCAAGTTTGTTCTCTTTGTGTGTGCGGTTGTGTGTGAAAATTCGGTTGGTTGCCTTTTGTTGTTTGTTATTTTTGCTGTTGCATATTGCAACGGAAATCCTAACATGTCAATTGCGTAAAACGGAAAAAAGGATTTGTTTTTTCTTTTTTTTGTTATATTTAACTGGGTGTGTGTAAAAATGTTATGTATCTGCTTCAAATTCTACCCTCAAAACAAATGTTTTATTTAGAATGTCGGAAAAAACAAAGTAACAATAAATGGCTGACTGTTGAGCTTAAATTGTTTGTTAAAAAATTAACTTTTAAAATGAAATAAATAAGAAAAAAGTTGAGCGAATAAAAGATAATTTTGAAAATTTAAAACGAAGAGAAATTAAATAATTCTTATGCATTAAACAAGAACTGATTTAGAACTAAACTAGAACCGAACTAGAACTGAACTAGAACTGAACTAGAACTGAACTAGAACTGAACTAGAACTGAACTAGAACTGAACTAGAACTGAACTAGAACTGAACTAGAACTGAACTAGAACTGAACTAGAACTGAACTAGAACTGAACTAGAACTGAACTAGAACTGAACTAGAACTGAACTAGAACTGAACTAGAACTGAACTAGAACTGAACTAGAACTGAACTAGAACTGAACTAGAACTGAACTAGAACTGAACTAGAACTGAACTAGAACTGAACTAGAACTGAACTAGAACTGAACTAGAACTGAACAAGAACTGAACTAGAACTGAACTAGAACTGAACTAGAACTGAACTAGAACTGAACTAGAACTGAACTAGAACTAAACTAGAACTGAACTAGAACTGAACTAGAACTGAACTAGAACTGAACTAGAACTGAACTAGAACTGAACTAGAAATGAACTAGAACTGAACTAGAACTGAACTAGAACTGAACTAGAACTGAACTAGAACTAAACTAGAACTGAACTAGAACTGAACTAGAACTGAACTAGAACTGAACTAGAACTGAACTAGAACTGAACTAGAACTGAACTAGAACTGAACTAGAACTGAACTAGAACTGAACTAGAACTGAACTAGAACTGAACTAGAACTGAACTAGAACTGAACTAGAACTGAACTAGAACTGAACTAGAACTGAACTAGAACTGAACTAGAACTGAACTAGAACTGAACTAGAACTGAACTAGAACTGAACTAGAACTGAACTAGAACTGAACTAGAACTGAACTAGAACTGAACTAGAACTGAACTAGAACTGAACTAGAACTGAACTAGAACTGAACTAGAACTGAACTAGAACTGAACTAGAACTGAACTAGAACTGAACTAGAACTGAACTAGAACTGAAGTAGAACTGAACTAGAACTGAACTAGAACTGAACTAAAACTGAACTAGAACTGAACTAGAACTGAACTAGAGATGAACTAGAACTGAACTAGAGATGAACTTGAACTGAACTAGAACTGAACTAGAACTGAACTAGAGATGAACTAGAACTGAACTAGAACTGAACTAGCACTGAAGTAGAACTGAACTAGAAATGAACTAGAACTGAACTAGAACTGAACTAGCACTGAACTAGAACCTAACTAGAACTGAACTAGAGATGAACTTGAACTGAACTAGAACTGAACTAGAACTGAACTAGAACTGAACTAAAACTGAACTAAAACTGAACTAGAACTAAACTAGAACTGAACTAGAACTGAACTAGAACTGAACTAGAACTGAACTAGAACTGAACTAGAACTGAACTGGAACTGAACTAGAACTGAACTAAAACAGAACTAGAAGTGAACTAGAACTGAACTAGAACTTAATTTGAACTTAACTAGAACTGCACTAGAACTAAACTAGAATTGAACTGGAACTGAATCTGAAGTCAAATATTGTATCTTAACATGTTGCCCTATTAGCTATCCCTTAATATTTACTTCAATAAAATTTTGCCTTAACAATTCATGTCTATCTAAGAACCAACTAATTGCCTTTTCTTTCCAATTGCTTAATCTTTCTCCTCACATTCCACAATTTGAATTCTTCAATTGTCATCATTATTAATTCTCTATGTTGTCTATTTTTTCATCCTTCTTTAACATTTCATTAAACTTTGTGCCACCACAAAAGTCTCCGAACACAACTTAAGCAACAAAACTCAGAAAGAAAAAAAAAAACTGAGAACATGATTTCTAAAATCACAGTATCATAGGAAATCCTTAATAATTTTTGAAGAAGAAAAATATAAAAACCAAACTTCAACTCTCTAAAGATGCAATTTGAATGAATGTTGTTGGTTTTTTATTCTATCTCTATTTATTTCTTCATCTATTGCTTCATGTCTCTATCGTTTATATGTTTTTTTGAATTTGTTGGATGTTATGTTGTTGTGGCATCCTTTTGCTATCATGTATGTAAATTACTGTTAGTCTACTCGTTATTGTTGTGGTTTATTTTGTGAATATTTAGTAAAGCTATTATTGCTGATGTTGTTGCTAAAGTCAGTGCTGATGTTGTTGTTGGTTGCATGTTATTGTTTGCAAAGTACTTAAGCAACTGTTAGCAAATTCACTTTTCAGTAGCACCAAAACGTTTTTTTGCTTAAATCTTTTGAGGACTAAAGGACAGACGGACGGATGGATGAATGAAGTTATATGAAAAATTATATATTTGAACGTATGATGTGATTTTTTCATTCTTTATATGCTTTGTACTTAAAATTGATTTCTTGGCGGAATTTCTAAAAGTCATAAAGAAAAAATTAAAGGAAATATTAACAAGACCAACTATATTATGGTAAACTTGTTAAAATTTAGTTTTGAACTGTATCATGATTGGACTAGAATTAAACTAGAACTGAACTCGAACTGAACTAGAACTGAACTAGAATTGAACTAGAACTGAACTAGAACTGAACTAGAACTGAACTATAACTGAACTAGAACTGAACTAGAACTGAACTAGAACTGAACTAGAACTGAACTAGAACTGAACTAGAACTGAACTAGAACTGAACTAGAACTGAACTAGAACTGAACTAGAACTGAACTAGAACTGAACTAGAACTGAACTAGAACTGAACTAGAACTGAACTAGAACTGAACTAGAACTGAACTAGAACTGAACTAGAACTGAACTAGAACTGAACTAGAACTGAACTAGAACTGAACTAGAACTGAACTAGAACTGAACTAGAACTGAACTAGAACTGAACTAGAACTGAACTAGAACTGAACTAGAACTGAACTAGAACTGAACTAGAACTGAACTAGAACTGAACTAGAACTGAGCTAGAACTGAACTAGAACTGAACTAGAACTGAACTAGAACTGAACTAGAACTGAACTAGAACTGAACTAGAACTGAACTAGAACTGAACTATAACTGAACTAGAACTGAACTAGAACTGAACTAGAACTGAACTAGAACTGAACTAGAACTGAACTAGAACTGAACTAGAACTGAACTAGAACTGAACTAGAACTGAACTAGAACTGAACTAGAACTGAACTAGAACTGAACTAGAACTGAACTAGAACTGAACTAGAACTGAACTAGAACTGAACTAGAACTGAACTAGAACTGAACTAGAACTGAACTAGAACTGAACTAGAACTGAACTAGAACTGAACTAGAACTGAACTAGAACTGAACTAGAACTGAACTAGAACTGAACTAGAACTGAACTAGAACTGAACTAGAACTGAACTAGAACTGAACTAGAACTGAACTAGAACTGAACTAGAACTGAACTAAAACTGAACTAGAACTGACCTAAAACTGAACTAGAACTGAACTAAAACTGAACTAAAACTGAACTAGAACTAAACTAGAACTGAACTAGAACTGAACTAGAACTGAACTAGAACTGAACTAGAACTGAACTAGAACTGAACTAAAACTGAACTAAAACTGAACTAAAACTGAACTAGAACTGAACTAGAACTGAACTAGAACTGAACTAGTACTGAACTAGAACTGAACTAGAACTGAACTAGAACTGAACTAGAACTGAACTAGAACTGAACTAGAACTGAACTAGAACTGAACTAGAACTGAACTAGAACTGAACTAGAACTGAACTAGAACTGAACTAGAACTGAACTAGAACTGAACTAGAACTGAACTAGAACTGAACTAGAACTGAACTAGAACTGAACTAGAACTGAACTAGAACTGAACTAGAACTGAACTAGAACTGAACTAGAACTGAACTAGAACTGAACTAGAACTGAACTAGAACTGAACTAGAACTGAACTATAACTGAACTATAACTGAACTATAACTGAACTAAAACTGAACTAGAAGAGAACCAGAACTGAACTAGAACTGAATTAGAACTAAACTAGAACTGAACTAGAACTGAACTAGAACTGAACTAGAACTGAACTAGAACTGAACTAGAACTGAACTAGAACTGAACTAGAACTGAACTAGAACTGAACTAGAACTGAACTAGAACTGAACTAGAACTGAACTAGAACTGAACTAGAACTGAACTAGAACTGAACTAGAACTGAACTAGAACTGAACTAGAACTGAACTAGAACTGAACTAGAACTGAACTAGAACTGAACTAGAACTGAACTAGAACTGAACTAGAACTGAACTAGAACTGAACTAGAACTGAACTAGAACTGAACTAAAACTGAACTAGAAGAGAACCAGAACTGAACTAGAACTGAATTAGAACTAAACTAGAACTGAACTAGAACTGAACTAGTACTGAACTAGAACTGAACTAGAACTGAACTAGAACTGAACTAGAACTGAACTAGAACTGAACTAGAACTGAACTAGAACTGAACTAGAACTGAACTAGAACTGAACTAGAACTGAACTAGAACTGAACTAGAACTGAACTAGAACTGAACTAGAACTGAACTAGAACTGAACTAGAACTGAACTAGAACTGAACTAGAACTGAACTAGAACTGAACTAGAACTGAACTAGAACTGAACTAGAACTGAATTAGAACTGAACTATAACTGAACTATAACTGAACTAAAACTGAACTAGAAGAGAACCAGAACTGAACTAGAACCGAATTAGAACTAAACTAGAACTGAACTAGAACTGAACTAGAACTGAACTAGAACTGAACTAGAACTGAACTAGAACTGAACTAGAACTGAACTAGAACTGAACTAGAACTGAACTAGAACTGAACTAGAACTGAACTAGAACTGAACTAGAACTGAACTAGAACTGAACTAGAACTGAACTAGAACTGAACTAGAACTGAACTAGAACTGAACTAGAACTGAACTAAAACTGAACTAGAACTGACCTAAAACTGAACTAGAACTGAACTAAAACTGAACTAAAACTGAACTAGAACTAAACTAGAACTGAACTAGAACTGAACTAGAACTGAACTAGAACTGAACTAGAACTGAACTAGAACTGAACTAAAACTGAACTAAAACTGAACTAAAACTGAACTAGAACTGAACTAGAACTGAACTAGAACTGAACTAGTACTGAACTAGAACTGAACTAGAACTGAACTAGAACTGAACTAGAACTGAACTAGAACTGAACTAGAACTGAACTAGAACTGAACTAGAACTGAACTAGAACTGAACTAGAACTGAACTAGAACTGAACTAGAACTGAACTAGAACTGAACTAGAACTGAACTAGAACTGAACTAGAACTGAACTAGAACTGAACTAGAACTGAACTAGAACTGAACTAGAACTGAACTAGAACTGAACTAGAACTGAACTAGAACTGAACTAGAACTGAACTAAAACTGAACTAGAACTGACCTAAAACTGAACTAGAACTGAACTAAAACTGAACTAAAACTGAACTAGAACTAAACTAGAACTGAACTAGAACTGAACTAGAACTGAACTAGAACTGAACTAGAACTGAACTAGAACTGAACTAAAACTGAACTAAAACTGAACTAAAACTGAACTAGAACTGAACTAGAACTGAACTAGAACTGAACTAGTACTGAACTAGAACTGAACTAGAACTGAACTAGAACTGAACTAGAACTGAACTAGAACTGAACTAGAACTGAACTAGAACTGAACTAGAACTGAACTAGAACTGAACTAGAACTGAACTAGAACTGAACTAGAACTGAACTAGAACTGAACTAGAACTGAACTAGAACTGAACTAGAACTGAACTAGAACTGAACTAGAACTGAACTAGAACTGAACTAGAACTGAACTAGAACTGAACTAGAACTGAACTAGAACTGAACTAGAACTGAACTAGAACTGAATTAGAACTGAACTATAACTGAACTAAAACTGAACTAGAAGAGAACCAGAACTGAACTAGAACTGAATTAGAACTAAACTAGAACTGATCTGAAACTGAAATAGAATATATTTTATAAAAATCGTTACTATTTTTTCTAGTTGGTCCCCTTTTATTGGTTTTTTCCACTTTTTCTATAAATAACATGTTGCATACACTAAATGACTTGTGGAGGCAACCAGCAAAAACAACAACAGCAGCTGCAAAAAATATTTAAATACTCGAGATGTAAAAAAAATTCTACAATAATAAAGAAAACATACTAACGAGCCATTGAAAATTTGCGTGCATTGTTGTTTGAATATTTTGTGTTGAAGCAAGAAAAAAATGCAAAATCTAAATATAAAAAAAAAACACCAACATGCAGGGACTATGTTCAAGGGAAATTTTCAATTTAATTTTTTTTTTTTTTTTCTTCTACTTCATTATTATATTTCTTTTCAATGTTTTAACATGTTGAACAAGAAATACGAAAAGGAAATTTATGCTTTTAACTTCAAAATTTATAAAGAAGATTTTTTTTTTGAGAAAATTTTCACTTCTTCTTCCGGTTTTTCACTCTTGCTAACGGAATTTCATGTTTAATTTCTTCTTTTTTTTTTTTTATTTACTTTTTCTTTAAACATGTATTTAGATTATTATTTGTAGTACAACGAATGTGTTGTTGCTGTTCATGTCTTAAGGGTCTTGTTATTAGCTTTAAGTGTTGTACGACTTGTTGTTTGTTAGTTGTTAGCAAAAACAAGTTTTTTTTTTTACTAAAAAGTACTTTTTCAGTTCTTTTTTTGAATTTGTTAATAAGTACTTTTACTTCAACACTTGTAAATCATACAACAAATTCTAAAGAACTCATTAACACAATCATGCCACTCATCATCAGTAGCATTATCCTGTTCATTTTTTTTTTTCCTTTAGCTTTATCATTAAAATTATTAGATAGGTTTTTGTTAGGTAAGGGAGAGCAACAAAGTGTTTGTATTGCATTTTTTATTTTATTGTAAGTGCCACAAATTTCAACTAAAGTAACTACGTGCCAATAAACAACATCCAGCTTTAGTCGTTAGTTCTTTTTTCTAGTTGCCATTTCATTCTTGCCACCATTAGTAAAATGCTAGTAGAACAAAAATTGCATTTGTAAAAAAAAAGAAATATAAATGTGTCTGAAATGTAATTCAACCAAGAATGACTGAATGCAACACCTTTAGTTTAAATATTAAACAACTTTTGGGACCAGTACTAAAAAACAAACCAAAGTTAAAAAAAAGAAACAGCGAAAAGGTTTTTTGTCTGTATTAGAAAGAAGAAAAATTTCCACAAATTGCAAAAGACTTTTTTAATATAGAAAAGTGTGTTGAAACAGCTAGATAATAAAGGTCAGGCAATAATGATTACAGAGAGTTAACTACTGCAATTTTTTATTACACAAAATGGACTCTTTTTAGATTTTTGAACAAAATCATGGGTTTTTTTTATATATTAATTTTTTTTTCAAATTGCGCGGCATTTGGCAGCCAATTTTTAATAACTAGCAATTTTGATTTTTAGAAATCGTGTTTTCATTTACTATTATTTTATTCGTATTAGTTATATTTATATTAAATATATACCGTATTTTTAATGAAATGTTACTAAACTAAAATTCATGACATTTTTTATTTGAAATCGTGTTTGTGGTTAGTAATGCATCATTTATAATGAACATTTTTATTAAATATAAATAATCTCTATTTTTTGTGCGATTAAATCATAGATGCCCACGCACACTAACATAACACATGTAGTTGTGTTAGTAAAATAAAAAAAAATGCACTAAAAGAAAAAATGGCTAAATTAAAATTAAAAAAAAAAAAAAAATACTAAACAATCGAAAAATAACACAAATAATATTTATTTAAACATCATTGCTAAATTTAAAATATAAGGAAATAAATGATGTTATTTTTATATTTAATATAACAAAATATAATGTAAGTAGTAACCTTATATTATTTGGAAGGCTTAATTATAAACATGTATTGTTAAAACATTTTCCCTTGTCCAGTCATTTATATCTAATGTTGAAAATCTAATACAATTTTATAAAAACAATGTTTAACTGGAAATATTCAAAATTGTTTTCATACATAATGTACAATTTTTTTCAGTGCATTTGTGTACTCATCGCTCTCTCAGCGAAGAATAAATGAAAGAGAATAAGAATATGTGTGAAGCTCTCAGCACAAATGTGCTTGAAGTGGGCATCTATGGATTAAATAGACAAGGAACCTTATATTTCGTTATTGAAATACTACTATTTTATCCTCTTTAAGCGATTTTAAGCATTAAAAAAAGGCTTGAACATAGCTAGAAGCTAAAACGAATATATTGAGACTAAAATCAAAATATAAAAGTCTAGATTTAACCTACTAACCCATTTTGAAGCACTACCCGATTCGTTTGAGACAACTATGGTACAAAATTTGTTTTTGTGATTGTGTTAACAAATTCAGAAGATTTGAATTATAATTTTGGTTCCGAATAATAGGCCTTGGAAAATAACAGAAATCTTACCATTTTTGGACACGAAAATTTTTTCTGAAAAATCTAAAGTGGAAACACTGCCCATTAGAGTGTCCCGAGGAAAGCCTTCTTTGAGATTTTGATAAAGGAAAGGAAGAAACAATTATTTACAAAATTTGTAAAATTGGTTTTCAGTTACCTTCCAGCGATTGAACAAATTTCCTCAAAAAAGTTTAAATTTTTTAATCGAAATAGGCACAGTTGGGTCAAACGCAAATTTTTTTGGTAAAAAATCTGTATCTCCTAAACTACTGGTTGGAAAAAATTGAAAAATATGGTAGAATTACAGAGGAGGACCTAAGCTTTCAGAAAAATCATCTTAAAGTCACCCTATATAAGCTATAGAGTGCTAAAGTTGACTACCTCGAGTATGTAAAAGTTTTAAAAATCGTAACTTCTACAAATAAAGTGCGATTTAAAAGATTTCTATAAATCTGTAAGCTTAAACTTAATCACCTAAGTTATATTTTACAGTCAAAAAGAAATTTACACTTGAATTTTAAATTTTTTGTCTCGACTTTCTTTTGTTTTTGGTGAACAAGTCCTTAGGTATATTAGGTAAAATTTTTTTTAAAATATTCTGTAATTTTCAATATATTCCAAAATAATAATTTTTGGACTCTTAAAATGTGTACTTTGTTCCACTTTTGAAGTTATGAAAATGTTAATTTTATGGAAGAACTTCATAGTTTTTTGCTGGGTATAGTTTAATTCTTTAACTTTTTTCTCAAAGTTCCGTTCATAAAAATGTTTTCTTTATATATTTCAAAAGATAAAACATCATAAATGGTTAATATAGAAATTTTGAACAGATTTATTATTGCACCCTACTTCGACTGTTGGTCGAAAATGGTAAATTTTAGAAAAAAAAAAAAATCCCAATTGATATCGATTAATAAAAAAAATCCCAGCTAGTTTTTTTTTTATTGAAGACATTTACTCAAGAAATATATTGAAATCAATTTGACACTAAATTATTTCCTACCCGGCCAAAATTTAATGCAGAAGTGGAGATTTTATGAAAAAAGTAAATTTTTTAAACGACCTATTTCTAATAGCAGAGACGGGACAGTCTTCTACTCATAAGGCTAATCCAAGCTGAAATATATATGGTTTTAAATTATAATTTAATTTTCAGAAGATCAAATGGAACTTTTTGTATCTTCTACTATTTTGTAAGAATTTTACTATGAATCATAAAATAAAAAAAAAGTAATTTTAAAAAGCTGCTATCGGAGTTCTATTTATCTAAATTGAACAAAAGGTTCTCAAGTTATACTAGTGTGACTAGAGGACATATTAGTCATGCCCATACAAATTTGTGCGTAATAAGGAAAACTGAAAGCAGATTCTTGTTTAAACCATCAACATTCATCTACTTAGTTCAGGAACGTTAATGACTAAAAATATAGTTGTGTTAGTGAAAGTGAAAAAATGTACTCAAAGAAAAATTGGGTTTAGTAAATGAAATAAGTCAGTTATACATGGTACTTTATTTTATATAAAACTTATTTTTTTATACACCTTCGTTTTCCTTACCCTTAAATTTATTAATATCGCTATAATAAATATAATTACCATAGAAATTCATTTCCAAACAATAAATTTTTTTCAGTATATTTTATACTCTTTACACTCTCAGCAACGATTAAATGAAAGAGCGTAAGAATATGTGTGAACTCTGCCAGAACAATTATGCTGTTAAATTTACATCCCTAATCTAGTCCACCAATTGTTGCTTTAAAGACGATTTCTTTGCGCAACAGTATTATTTGAAACAGTACGACAATCAATCAATTTCTTAAATTCAAATAATTTTCTTACAGTTTCCACAAGCTTAAAATACCAAGTTTAGTTTGGCATAGCAAAATAAATTTTTAATTATAATCTTTTATATAATACCATGTAAAGCCAAAAGAGCTATAATCAGGAGAACCAAGAATCTCACTCGAGACTCTGAGCCCATCTCCTTCACTCAATTTTAAAAGTACAACGTAAAAAGTATTGAGTTTTTGTAATAAAATCTAAATTTTGAGAAACGAATATGGTGGCGTATGAGTATTATTAATTAAGAGATTGTTTAATATTTTTAGCCATAACTTTTAAATGAAATAAGATATTTTTGAAAACAAACATAATTCTTATAGCTTAGAAAAATTTATACATACATTGTTTGAAACAATCAGTGTTTGCTTTAGAAAATTATTTGTTTTCCATTTTTCTATTCAAAACTTAACGAAAATAATATAAAATTCATTATTTTATTTAAAACAAATTTGCTTGCTTATTTAATATATATTTTATAGAGACTTTATTATTCGTTTTGTTTCATAAAAATAATGCTTTTCTATTTTCGTAATTCAAGTTAACGCAAAATAATTTCACATTGCAAAAATTTTGTGAAAAACATATAAATTTCTGTCAAAATAGTGCTATTGATAAGTACGAAACTCAAAAGTTCAAAACATTGCCAATTTTAAAATCATTTTGCTTCACAAAACAAATTAACAAACACCAAAATATATAAACAAATTTAAACATAGTTTTTATTATAAATTTTTTTCTTGGCTTCAAACAGTAATAAGGAAAAAAAAACTGTCTCTTTTATGTGCCTTAAGTTTAAAAGAAAAACCACAAAAATATATATACTGTCTAGAGAATTTCTTTATATCTTTAGTTTGTATTAAAAAACTACAAACTTTTTTCAATAGCTAAGAAGGAAAAAAGAACTCACTAAGTACAAATAAATATATAAGTTTCTTATATACAAGAATTCTTTTTATTTTTATAAATAAAAAATGTATTTTCTCTGCATTTGAATTTCATTGAAAAGATAGACATGTTAGGCGACTTTACTGACAAAATACGTTTTTTATTGAAAAAAAGTAAAGGAAAAAAACCTTGATATGAATGAAAAGACTTAGAAAGTCTCGTTTATTTTCTATAGTTTTTCTATATAACAAGCAAAGTAATATTGTAGTCTCTTTTACTCTGAACATATTTGAATATATTTTGACGTTCTAGAGATTATCCTGCTTATGAAAAGAAGAGCTTTTATTATGTAATATATAGAGTAAAGAAGATGTTGGCTGGAAGGCAAAAAAAAAAATTGTTACTTTTATTTAAAATTAACCTTAAAAAAGGAAGAAGATGTAAAAGAGAAAATGAATTTCGCTATAAATAGGCAATAGAAAAAATAATGAAAGGCTCTTTAAAATATGCAAAGGTTTACGATTTAGAAAAAATTAAGTTAGAAAACGCTGCCTATGTTAGGGACCTATTAGTTTTGAAAAAGTTATAGTAATGAGTTTTAAATAGGCAATATATTAAAAACTCCTTAAGGTAGGCAATGTTTTTATAAATTTATTAAGTAACTTAAAATATACTAATGTTTTTAGCTTTTTAAAAAAGTTGCTGACAAGAAACTTTTAACTATTTTGAGCAGCACTACAAATATTGAATGTTCTCCAAATTAAATAAAGAAAAATATTACCAAAGAACCGTTGCCTAATTTAAGGAGCTGTTCATTATTGTTTTCTATTGCCTAGTAATTTCTTATCTTATCATAAGATTGGAAGTGTTGTACTTTCAAACATTTCTTTAAAATATATTGGATTTAGCTCTCTTCAGTTGTCTTCTCACTTAAAAAATTCCCTGCCATTTAATGGTTAATAACACATCTTTTTCTTTCTTCTTTAATCTCCTACACCTTTGCCATTTCCTTATCCATACTCTATTCATATTTTATTGAAACCAAAAAAGGAATCCTCAAGAATATGTTTTAATATTCAACCAAATAAAACCTACAAAAAAAGTAAATAATTTACATAGTTTACCTTTCCTCTAACACACCAACATCTATCCAATGACACAAAAAAAAAAAAAACTTCAATAGAAAGTGATAGAAATTTAATATAAATACAGAATAAAAAGTATACAAAAGATTGTTTAAATTTACTTCCTTTATAGAAATATATAGCTTTTGTATTTGGTCACTTGTTTTATGGCCGTAAATAGAAATATTGAAAAAAGGTTGTAAAATATATAAAAAACTATTGAAGTGAAATAATAGAAAATTTCGAGAAATTTTCAAAGTAATACTAGGAAATAAAACTGTTTAAGAACGGTACCAGGAAACAAATTTTAATAAAATATAACAAAAGTTTGCATAACAAAGGGATTTATATGATAAGGAAATTGTTAAATAATTTCCAGGTAATTCATTTTTAAAAGCCAATAGGACAAGGAAAAATAATTTAAAAAAACCATAATATTGAAAAAATAATAGTTATTACACCTAACTAACTTCCATTTGATTGAACTAAATTTATTCTTAAATATTTAGTTAAGCTTTCAGAATCTTTAAATAGACTTTTAGTATAGCTTATGAATTGGATTTAATATAAAATTAAAAAAAGAAAAAAGTATATTTAAAACAACTTGATATATTTTCACAAATTAATTTAATGAACCTGGTGACGTATTAGTAATATTAATTCATAAATTATTAAACAATTTTGCTCATAACTTTTGTAATTAATGGAATATTTCACAAAAGTAATATAATTCCAATAGCTTATAGACAAAGTAATAAAATTAAATAAAAACAGTTTCAAAAATTCTCACAAAAATAATCTTAATGTGGCTAAAACTAAACAATTTTAAATTGAATTTCATTTAACAGTTTTAATAAATAAATATTATATATTTATCACTATTAAATAAATAACTAAAAACCCTATGTAAGCCTTAATTTTGTATACATTGGGGAAACTTAAATAGTTGACAATTTAAATTAAAATAACTGGTATCGTATGCGTATTATTAATTAAAATGTAGCTTAATATTTATTTTAAACACTTTAAAGCGAAAGCTGTATTTGATTAATATAAAATATATTTTGTATGCATCTTGTAAAATTTCTATTAAAAAAAAACATTAAAACTTTTTAATAATCCTTTTTCAAAAACCATTATAAATTTGTAGTGTAACTATTTAAATTTATCAAATTATTTTTATAACCAAAAATCATTTAAGAGCCTTAACTCATTAATAAATTACTAGACAAACCACAGTAAACTTTGGTTTCATTTTAAAATTATTTCAGTTAAATTGAAAATTAATATATTGCAGAAAATTATATGTACAAAGTTAAAAGTTATACATATTACTAAAATACGTTGGTGTTTAAGTATTATTAATTAAAAAGTTGTTTAACATTTTCATTTATAATTTTTAATTTGAGAGGTTTATTTTAAAAATTTTTAAGAATTTATATAATATTAAAAATGTCTTAGATGTGTCAAAACTTAAATAAAAAATTAATAAAAATATGAGCAAATATGATTTAAGACTTTACTATGAAATATGTGTTACAATACTACATAAGCCGAGCTGTATCTTGAAAAAAGGTTGCACTTAAGTTACTATTTTGCTAAGCTCTATTATGGTCTGCTCCTTTAAAAATTTGGTACTGCTGTACTAAATAATAAAATCAATTATTTTAGTTATTTATATTATCATTTTGATGATTGGAGCAAAATCAATTAAAAATTAATTAATATAAATAATTTCGTAATTGAAGTTCATTTTTACTTTTTTCTGTGTATCTATAGTAGTGTAAGGTATAAAAAAGTAATTTTTAGATTTATCTATATTGAAAAAGGTTTTAAAATTCAGACGATAAATAAATTGTACTTTTTAAAAACGTTTAACTATTCGCAGATACCGAAAGTTCCCATAACGATGACCGTGAATTTGCTTGACAGTCAATCTAGCTAAAAATCGGTATTTTAAAAACAATTTCATAAAATTTTTTATATATCTATGTATGCCATCGGAATAGTTTAAAATCGATGTATTATTATTTCCACTAGCCCTATACAAATATTTATCCAGGAATTATGTTATAATGCTCAAAGTGTAATATATATATATATGGTAATATTTAACACTATTTTAGTATTTTTTTTTTTTTTTTTTTAGGAAATTGCAATAGAAAATTATTATTATTATTTTTTTTAAATTTTAATTTATAAAAATTTACTCACTTTTAAGTAAAAATTAATTTAAAAAAATAAATAAAACTTGTTTTTTTACCGAAAGTTTTTATTTTTTAGTAAGATTTTTCTTTTTTAATTTTAAATTTATTGCGTTTTCTTTTCTGGCTAAAATGTTGCCTTTATTCTGCCCTATGCCCTCATTTGTTTTCCATTCTAAAAAAAGTGCAATACTTTAAATGAGCCGCATGTTCTTTTCTAATAGTGTTATCTTTTAATTTAAAAAATATGTTACATATTACCCTCGAAAAAAGTAGAGAATGAACATGTTGCACTTTATTGACAGCACACTGAAATATTTAGCGGGAAGAAATTTATGTTTCACTGAATTATGGAAATTTGACAAAAATTCGGAATATTCACCAAAAATCCAAAATATCACAAAAAATCCAAAATTTCACCAAAATTCTAAAATTTCACCAAAAATTTAAAATTTTACCGAAAACGGAAATTCACCAAAAATTTAAAATTTCACCAAAAATTCGAAGTTTCACCAAAAATTCGAAGTTTCACTAAAAATAAAAATTTTCACCAAAAATCCAAAATTTCACCAAAAATCTAAAATTTTACCGGAAATGCGAAATTTCACCAAACATCCAAAATTTCACCAAAAATTTAAAATTTCACCAAAAATCTAAAATTTCACCGGAAATGCAAAATTTCACCAAATATCCAAAATTTCACTAAAAATTCGAAGTTTCACCAAAAATCTAAAATTTCATAAAAAATTTAAAACTTCACCAAAAATTCCAAATTTAACAAAAAGTTTAATATTTCACCAAAAATCTAAAATTTCACCAAAAATCTCCCCAATAATTTAAAGTTTCATAAATAATCCGAAATTTCACAAAAAATCCAATATCCACTTTCTCTCGATTAAATTAAAAATAACACAAATACAGAACTGGTCTCAGATTTTTTGTTCTATTGTAATCATAAAAAAGGTACCATTATGTTAGGGTAAAGGTAACCCTTAAAAAATGTTATACAGTAACAATTTTAAACTTTTTTGAAAGTTTATAAAAATCACTTCCAAAAAAGTGAAAATAAATTAATTTTTAGCGGAAAAAAAAGGTTAATAATTTCTATTTCTAATTAAAATTTAAATTTCTAATTAAAATTTTACAAATTTTAAAGCATTATTATTATATTTTAATATGGTTAAAACAGAATTTTTGTTAAAAAATTATACAAACAAAGTTTTAAGGGAAGTACTTCAAAACAAATGAGCAAGAAGTATAAAAGAAGAGCATCCTACTAATCACAACCATTTGTTAAAAAAAGAACTTCTGCAGCTCTTTTTCAATACTAAGTACTTCCTTCCAATAACAACACAATATTAAATTCATAACTTTTTCAGCTCTTTTTTAGTTCCTTTTTTGCTGGGTATTTAATAATAAATGTTCATTAAATATCAAAAAAAAAAAATTTCGAACTAAATATGAATATTACAAGACGAAAGCCATGTTTATAGCAGTAAATATATTTATTAACATAAGACTTAAGTAATTAGTTGTAGTAACTGTTTTTATTATATAATTTTTTTACTGAATCTATGTTGCAAAAAACTTGTTAGCATTCAGCTTTTCATAAAATTGTCTTTGAGCCACCCTAACTATAGTTTCTATAAAACTTATATGTTCTTGATAGTAATAACTAACAAATTGCATAATCTTAAGCTAATATATCCTGCAATTTTTTGCGTAAAGCTTTGTACAAATAGTAAAAATAACTAATAAAAAATAATGATTGAAAATAAACAAGATATGGCTTAAAAGGTATTCGAAAAAGAGCCACATTTAAAAAAAAAAATAATTAAAATTTTGTAGGAAGTAGTATAACTTAATAGTTCAGAAATATAAAATATTAAGGAATAATATGTACAAGTAAATTAATGAATCTTAATTTTAAAATTTATTTTACACCTCCTTTTGTTTTACCTTCTGTGCAAATTTGCCTCTATTATAGAATTATTAATATATTTTTTTCCTCTCTCTCTTTAAGGTAATTGCTTTAACATAATAATTTTTAAATTACCTTACAATACCTGAATACTAATAATCTAAAACAGCAACAGAAAAAAAACGAAAACCTGCTATTTTATTTACAAATAATAAACCTATTGACTACAAGCCAGGAATCAGATAAAACAAACGACTTTTGCTTTAAAAGTATAACGCACTTATTACTAGCGTAGCTTATATTCCTACAATTGAAAAAGACACGCAGCTGTTTAACAAATAAGCAGCCAACAATACTCTTTCTCCCTCTCCACCATAATAAGGTGTTGGTAAAAGAAAAAGCTAAGAAAAAAACAACATAAAGGAAATACTTATACTTATCGCCCTCATCATCAACAGCAACATCATCCAAGAAACTCATTTTGTTTTCTTTTTTTTACCAACTCATGGCCATTTCCATGATTATTATTTTGCCCGTACAAAAAGTCAACTCTCAATGAATCTTAAAGATTCCTATTTGACTTGACTTTATATTACTTTTACAGACTTTTTTTTTCTTTTGTACATAATATTTTTTGTAACCTATTCATTGAAAAAAAGTGCGTTTTGTTATAAAAGTCTTTAAATATTATAGAGACAACAACTAAAAGCAAAAAAATATATATTGTATAAAGTAGACGATAAGCCTTAAGTACACCAATAATGTCAGCCAACCAACCATTTCCATTATACCTACCATCCTAGCTAAGCAATCTTCAGCTTATATACAAATGAATAGCAAATACTTGCAAGGCAAAGGCACAAAAAACATTATCCTCATCATCCTCTGGAACATCTGTTCATAAGTTTAGTCTCTATAATCTCTATGATTGCTTGCTTTTATTAACACTCTGGTATTAAATAAATAAAAAATAACGTGTTTTCTTTGGAGGGGAAAAAAAAGGTAGACTAGGGCAGAGAGGACATAGCTAAAGAAAAGCTAAGGCCTCCACTAAGATATTGAATGGACGGACATTTGCTATGGATAGATACCCTGCTAAAGTTGTTATTATTTCTTATTCATTTCATTACAATTTTTGTAGTTGTTTTTGTAGCTGCTGCCAACAACTAGTGTTAAAGAACTCTTGGCTGACTGTCTAGCTGGTTGCTGTCAATGATGTTACTGATGATGAGTATATGGTACGTGTGTATCGTGTTATAAATGATTATTGATACATTTTTGATTTACTTTAAAAGATCAAAGTCTACTTGTACAAATTGCTATAGTCGTTTGCTTTACAAGCAAGTGGATGTAATGGAGGACAGACAAAAAAAAATCTAAATAATTGATTTAATTTTTTTCTGTTTTGTTTTAGCTATGAAAATGTAGAAAACATAAGAATGAGGCTGCTTTAAAACAAAGAAATAGGCAACTAGATAATTTGAAAGAGCGGCAAGATTTTGCTTAGTGATTATAGACAGATATTCGAAAGGCTTCTTCAAATTATAACTCAATATGAACAAAATGTATAGTTCCATATTTATCTGTTTCCTTTTGCTAATTTAGCAAATTGAGAACTAATAATAATTTTGTTATATTAAAAAAGCAAGAATTTGTCGAAGCCTTTTTAAAGACAATTCAGTTCCGAATCAGTTCTAGCTTAATTCTAGTTCAGTTCTAGTACAGTTCAAGTTCAGTTCTAGTTCAGTTCTAGTTCAGTTCTAGTTCAGTTACAAATCAGTTCTAGTTCAGTTCTAGTTTATCATTTAAAAGCTGTTTTAATTCAATTTGAGTTAAGTCTTGAATCAATTTTTTATTGGCTGAACTTAAATTTAAATCTGTTTAAGTAAATTTTAAATCAGTTCAGATGTATATCAATTTTGTTTTAGTTTTAGTTCATTACTTTATATCTGTCTCAGTTTAGTTTTAGATAAGTTTTAAATCAGTTCTAGCTTGAGTTTAGCTTTAAGTCTATTTTAGTTAATTTTTTAATCAGTTGTAGTTTAATTCCACTTTAGTTTTAGTTCAGTTCTACTTCTGTTCCAGATCAGTTATATTACAGTTTTATTTTAGTTTAATATTCTAATTAAATCTCGTTGTCATAAAGTTAATTTTGATTTCGTTTTTTGCTCTTAATCTATTTGTTTTCAGTTTACAAATTAATATTTTTAAATTTGTTTTATCTCTTAACAAATTCCAACTTTAATTGTTTGCATTTGTCATCATATTTATCCCCCAATAAATTCATAACTAATTTTTTAAATTCGTTTTTGTTTTATCTTTTTCAATTGTTTTTTTTTTTTAACAAAAGTTATATATAATTTTTCCGCAACCACTTAATTTAATTTGAATAATAAACTATTAAAAACCATAAATACCATAATACGCTCATGTGTCTAGAGCTCTGTATACTTTTAATGAAATTAAAATAAATTTATTTACAAAAAATATAAATTTTTTTGTTCTTATTAAAAAAAAAAAAAGTTAAACATATTATGTGTCACAATATAGCTAAAAGGCTTTAGTTTAACTCAGTTGTTTTACTTTTATTTTTTTTTACGTAAATCCATAAATTTAAAATAAAAACTTTATTTTTAAAAATATTCTTCTATAAAAAATTATAATCATAAACTTACCACTGCTCGACAAGCTGGACTTCGATAAATATCACTGGCACCTGATAAACTTTGAAAATATTTCTTTGTACCATAAACTGTATCCATTTTGGGGTTAGTTATATATTATGGTTGTTTAAATTATAAAAAATCAGTTGTTTGTTTAAAAAAGTTTAAAACGCCTTTTTTTTCGCTGCTAACTTTTTTTCAATGATGGGGGTTTTTCAAGGAAAATGTCACTTTATTATCTCCAACAAAGTTTGTACTTTTTTTCTGCCTTTTATTTTTCCTTTTAACAAGATAAATCTTGTTTGCAGAAAAAAGCTCTTTTTGATTTTAAACAAAAATTCTAATGAAGAGTAACACAATACACTGGCTTTTGTTCCTACCAGCTACACATTTACAAAAAAAAAAAGCGATCAATTTTCCACAGTTATTCCCATATTTAAAATATGTTCTCTCTTTTATGTTTTTATGCTGCTTTCAAACAATTTTTATAATAAACTAGCGAAACAAAAAAAAAATTAAAAACACTTTTTCTTTTTTTTTTTCACACTTTAATATGATGTTGGCAACTGTTGTTGCATGTTTATTTGGGTGGCAGTCTGTGTGTAACAGAGTATGTGGCAGCAATGTGTTTTTGTTTGTAAAAGTATTAGTAATGTTACCACAACAAAAAAAGAGCACTCGCAAAACAAAAAAAACAAAAAACAATGTTCAATTAACTAATGAAGCTGCTGCTACCGCTACTGTGTTGCACAGAAAGTTGTAGTTGTTGCTGTTTCCTATGGTTATGTTTTTTTCTTTCACAATTCCTGTTTTTAGTTGTCAGATATTTTTGTAGCGCCACTATATGTTTAAGTATGCATGTAGGTAGGTGTACATATATTATGTTGAAATGATGAAGAACGATGAGTTTTTATTTTAGATGCTATTTTGCTATATTTTCAAAACTTTTATCAACATTGATCACTATTTAATAAATTGCCACATACACTGACATCGTAATTTACAGATAAGCCTGGAAATAAAAGAGTAAAAAGGAAAATATGTAATAAAAGTACTATTAAGAGATAAAATATTGAAGAAAAAATTAAATAAAATTTAAAATATGCTTAAAATAGTAATTTCATAAAAAAAAATCAATTCAAAATTCTATTCAGAAAACAAGAACAATAGTTTCTGAAGTGCAACTGAACATACTTGAACTAGAACAGAACTAGGACTAAACTAGAACTGAAACAGAACTGAAACAGAACTGAACTGAACTAGAACTGAACTAGAACTGAACTAGAACTGAACTAGAACTGAACTAGAACTGAACGGGAACTGAACTAGAACTGAACTAGAACTGAACTAGAACTAAACTAGAACTGAACTAGAACTGAACTAGAACTGAACTAGAACTGAACTAGAACTGAACTAGAACTGAACTAGAACTGAACTAGAACTGAACTAGAACTGAACTAGAACTGAACTAGAACTGAACTAGAACTGAACTAGAACTGAACTAGAACTGAACTAGAACTGAACTAGAACTGAACTAGAACTGAACTAGAACTGAACTAGAACTGAACTAGAACTGAACTAGAACTGAACTAGAACTGAACTAGAACTGAACTAGAACTGAACTAGAACTGAACTAGAACTGAACTAGAACTGAACTAGAACTGAACTAGAACTGAACTAGAACTGAACTAGAACTGAACTAGAACTGAACTAGAACTGAACTAGAACTGAACTAGAACTGAACTAGAACTGAACTAGAACTGAACTAGAACTGAACTAGAACTGAACTAGAACTGAACTAGAACTGAACTAGAACTGAACTAGAACTGAACTAGAACTGAACTAGAACTGAACTAGAACTGAACTAGAACTGAACTAGAACTGAACTAGAACTGAACTAGAACTGAACTAGAACTGAACTATAACTGAACTAGAACTGAACTAGAACTGAACTAGAACTGAACTAGAACTGAACTAGAACTGAACTAGAACTGAACTAGAACTGAACTAGAACTGAACTAGAACTGAACTAGAACTGAACTAGAACTGAACTAGAACTGAACTAGAACTGAACTAGAACTGAACTAGAACTGAACTAGAACTAAACTAGAACTGAACTAGAACTGAACTAGAACTGAACTAGAACTGAACTAGAACTGAACTAGAATTGAACTAGAACTGATCTAGAACTGAACTAGAACTGATCTAGAACTGAACTAGAACTTAAGTAGAACTGAACTAGATCTTGATTTTAGAACTAGAACTGGAATGAACTAGTTTTAGAGCTTATCAATTATTTGTTATTATAGGATATTTCTCATTCGTTTTTGCTTATTATTATTGCATCTTCTTTTTAAATATTTTTTTTGTCCAGTTTTTGGGTAAATTCTTTTTACACTAAACTGAAAAAAAAAAAAAAAAAGAAAAACTGGTCATTCCTTTCTTAACAACTTCCTCAAACAACTCTTCTTCTAATAATAATACTTACTAGACTTTAAAAAATAATTCTTTTAAATTTATTTGTTATGTGTTTAGTTTGAGGAAAGAAGCAAGTTTTTATATCTAATGCCATTCAGCCAGTTGTGGACAAACTAGTTTTTCATTTAAAAAACAAATCTAAGGAAAATCTTTTTCTTTTATTTGTGCAATTTCTTGTTAAATGTTTAAATTGTTTATTAAAGAGAGAATCTTAAGAAATGAAAATTAAAATTAAATATAAAACTGGATTTTTCTTTTTAAGTTTTTTTGTTGAAAATAAACAAGATTAGATTAGAAATAGAAAAATATTTGTTAAAGAGTTTTGATTTTCATATGAGGTGACAATGTGGAAATTAGAAAAAAAAGTAAATAAATGATGTTGGATGAAATCAAATAAAATGAAAGTGCAGTTAAGTAAATAAATACTAAATAATAAAAATTTAGGAATTTTAAATAGTTTTATAAAGTGTTTAGATTTTTATTGGAGAATTTGTAGCAGAAATTAAATAATTGATATAAATTTCATATAAGTTTTTTAGGAAAATTGCTAAAAGCCATTGACTAATTTGTTTATATTGAAATACAAAATAATATTAATTTTTTCAATATGTATTTAGTTTAAATATTTAAAGTTTTCTTTGATGATTCATTATTGTTTTGGTTTTTATTTAATTAACAATATTTTTTACTTACAATATTTTTTCTCATAATTATTTTTTTCATATTTTTCTTGTCCCCCTCCTACACAGTATTATATTCATATTTTTTTTTTTTATTACAACTTTCATTCTCATTGAAATTCTGAAAAGTAATTAAAATAAATTAAATAAGAAATACTTAAAAACAACGTAAACTTCAAACCCAAATATCACACTTTACGCTTTTGCTCTTGTACTTTACAAGTAGTACACAGTGGAGCAAAATTAAAACAAAAGCTTTACTACAAGCTGAAAACATTACAAAAGTGCATAAAAATCATTGACTATACAATGTGGTTTCTTAATGGTCAAAAGTAAAAGTTTTTTCTGGTTTCTTTACAAAAAATAAATAATAAAATAAATACCAAAAGAAGATGCAGAAAAAAAAAACAAATATTTAAAACATTTATTTTAAATATGCCACAAAAATGAAAACAACAACATTTATACTAACAAAAAAATAAAAAAACATAAAGAACTTTAACACTGACACAGAAGTAAACAACAAATTAAAAAGGTAAAGACCAAGCTACAACAAAAAAATAATAATTTCACTGTCATTTTATTATGGTCAGTTAAAGTTGGAGGCGGTTTTGTCTTCCTCATCTCTTTTAAGTTTGTATCTGTGTCTGTTTTGTTTCATGAACAAATACTATATTCTTTTTTTTCTGTATTACTTTCATTTGCTACCAAACAAGTCAACAAAATAAAACAACAAAAATGAGATGGTGATGACCTGATTTGCATACCCTGCTTTAAGTTAAATTATAAGTGTGTGTTTTTGTTTAAACTTAAGTTATTTTTATGTATAAATATAAACAAAAACACATACATATGTAAGTTCAAGCCAGAGTCATGTTAGCAGTTGGACATTTGTTGGGTCAGACAATTCTGTCTGTCCGTCCGTCTGTCTGTTTTTTTATTTTTTTACAATTAAATGTTTAAAAGAATTCAGGTATTTTTATGGTCTTTTTGTAATGACTTATAACAAATGAAACAGGTAAGAACTCTATATTTGGTAATAAAATATCATATTTTATAAGTACACTTTAGCTTGAAAGATTCTTTGAAATAAAAAAGGTGATTAGACAAAGTAAAATATTACAAATTATTATTTTCATTAACTAACTTAATAATTAAATGTTTAAATATATAGTATTGATATCATAAGACTTAATAGCCAAAGTTAATATAGTTTCTCTAAGAATACCGTTTAAAATGACGCCTCAAAGTATACTGTTTCACTTAGAATAAAATGAGGTAATTTAATGATGTCCGTCCGTCTGTCTGGACAGGCTAGCTGGAAGGTTATATGGACCGCTAAGTATACAGTTTGAAACAATATTATTATCTAAGTCAATTTAATACTATTTAACTACTATTTGGCCATTTATTTTGACGATTGTCTAGAACATCACCTTAAAGTATACAATTCGACAGAGAATGATTTTAGCAGTGGATTTAACAATGTTCGTCCTTCTGTCTGGCCGTGTGATATGGTCTGTGTAAACTTTGTGCACAAAGTACAGATAGCAATTTTGAAGATATCTTAATGAAATGTAATATAAGGACAATTAAATTGTTTATGATTTATTTATTTTTCCACTTCCTCTCCCTTAAACTTTTCAACGATAATAATGACTTAAATAAATATGTCACTATTTAAATGATCGGAAACAAATAATGTTCATATTGGAATAAATCAGTATATTTAATTGCTTTTCAAAAGACCTTCAATAAAATATAAATAAAGCTAAGAATTTCTATAATAAAACCACAATTTTTTTGCTACACAAAGAGTTTATTTTTAATGTTGGTTACAAAATATGTGTACATCATTCTACACTTTTTATTTGATATTTGATAAGAGCAAAAAATGCTGTATTTTAATAAAAACTAAATTAAAAACTAAAATTAAGACTAATTTATAAAAATAGTTAATATATAACACACTTTTCTGTACTTTTGACGAGGTCTTCGAATTCCAGTTTTCCTAATTCCCATCTAACTAATTTAGGGCTGAAAGTATAGATTCGCAAGAGCTGACATTAAGTATTCTGAATAATTTATTTTTCATTAGTGATAATTTAGAAATAGGAAAAAAAAACGTTAAGCCTAGGCACTGCTACGAGGCAAATTAAAAATATAAATTAAGTAGGTATTCATCGAATATATTTTTTAATATTTCCAATCCATACCAAAACGATTCGGCATTTAATTTTTTAAATAGTTGTTCATTAACTTTATCATTACCCTCAGTTTCTAACAGTATCAGTTCATTTATAAATTCAACAGGCTTTTTTTATCACTATATTGTGAAACAATCTAAAGATAATTAATTTATTTGTTGGATTTTTAAAACAACTTAGTATCTCGCCATTTAGCACATAGTCTTAAAAAGTCGCCATTTAGTTCTATTTTAGAAAAGGGATATAAAACGTCACCAGATGGTTGAAAAAAGAGAAATTGACGACTAAAGTCGCCTAACGGTACTGAAGAGAACCTGTTCAAAACCATTAATTTGAAAAGTTTGTCCGATGGTGGATAGTGTTCCCAGGTTTAACACTTTATATGGAGAGTCATTGTAGAGAGTTAATTAACATCCTTCAGGTACTATTGGACGGGTAACAGACTAAAAATGATTACTATTGGAACATTTTTTTTTTTCTTTTTTTCAAATCCCATTCTGCATTACTACTAAAGTACATATCTCTTGCTTTAAGTATTCTTGTTGATGGCAGCAACCCAAATCGAACCCTCATTCGACTTTTTTATACTGTATTTTATAGTCTTACACGCTAACCATTCACCCACAATTTATTACGTTATATTATTTATGGTTTTAATAATCATGTTTAAAAATGTGTCCCAACTGACGCTCGGAGAACAAATAGATGCTAATTGGTACCCAACCTTCATTTCGTAAGTGCAGGGAGTCCAATTGACATCGATTTTCAACACGAAAGCACTTTTACGCGACATAGTTGTAGCGCATTATAGGAATTAAACTCAAGGACAAATAGTAATATAGTATAGGGATCAAACGTCCACTTCTTTTCATAACCATAAACGATATTTGCAGTTTCATTTGTACTAGAGACTTATATAATTATATGTATTAGCTTTCATGCAGATCTCTTTGCTTCCGACTAAGTTTATTGGACCTAGCTTACCAGAAATCTGACGAATGAACCCCAGCAGGAGTTTTTTACACCGATGATCATTTCTTTAATTTTAAATTAATTTATTAAAACATCTGTTTATGGAAACAGTCTAAAAATGTATAGTTCTTTTGAATAAGTCCATAAATCTTGTGAACTCAGTGCGGAGGAGCTGCTGGATAATTAAATATCTGAAATATATTCTAATATATTCCATCACATGCTATCCATAGTAAATATTGTATGTGACCAATAAGCATCAATTTATATACCAAATTTTATTTATACGTTTTATTTGTATATTGAATCTGTCTTATTTTAGACCTCACAATATGTATTAAAATTTTAAAAACTAAAAATTAAACACTATTCAATCTCTATCGAGATCATTGTTTATTCCATGGTCCTACTATCTGACAGAATTTCAGCAAGAAGTCTTGCGAGTGGCTTGAGGTGAGTCTCTAATTTGAGAATGAATTTATCAATGATTATTTTCATTAACTAACTTAATAATTAAATGTTTAAATATATAGTATTGATATCATAAGACTTAATAGCCAAAGTTAATATAGTTTCTCTAAGAATACCGTTTAAAATGACGCCTCAAAGTATACTGTTTCACTTAGAATAAAATGAGGTAATTTAATGATGTCCGTCCGTCTGTCTGGACAGGCTAGCTGGAAGGTTATATGGACCGCTAAGTATACAGTTTGAAACAATATTATTATCTAAGTCAATTTAATACTATTTAACTACTATTTGGCCATTTATTTTGACGATTGTCTAGAACATCACCTTAAAGTATACAATTCGACAGAGAATGATTTTAGCAGTGGATTTAACAATGTTCGTCCTTCTGTCTGGCCGTGTGATATGGTCTGTGTAAACTTTGTGCACAAAGTACAGATAGCAATTTTGAAGATATCTTAATGAAATGTAATATAAGGACAATTAAATTGTTTATGATTTATTTATTTTTCCACTTCCTCTCCCTTAAACTTTTCAACGATAATAATGACTTAAATAAATATGTCACTATTTAAATGATCGGAAACAAATAATGTTCATATTGGAATAAATCAGTATATTTAATTGCTTTTCAAAAGACCTTCAATAAAATATAAATAAAGCTAAGAATTTCTATAATAAAACCACAATTTTTTTGCTACACAAAGAGTTTATTTTTAATGTTGGTTACAAAATATGTGTACATCATTCTACACTTTTTATTTGATATTTGATAAGAGCAAAAAATGCTGTATTTTAATAAAAACTAAATTAAAAACTAAAATTAAGACTAATTTATAAAAATAGTTAATATATAACACACTTTTCTGTACTTTTGACGAGGTCTTCGAATTCCAGTTTTCCTAATTCCCATCTAACTAATTTAGGGCTGAAAGTATAGATTCGCAAGAGCTGACATTAAGTATTCTGAATAATTTATTTTTCATTAGTGATAATTTAGAAATAGGAAAAAAAAACGTTAAGCCTAGGCACTGCTACGAGGCAAATTAAAAATATAAATTAAGTAGGTATTCATCGAATATATTTTTTAATATTTCCAATCCATACCAAAACGATTCGGCATTTAATTTTTTAAATAGTTGTTCATTAACTTTATCATTACCCTCAGTTTCTAACAGTATCAGTTCATTTATAAATTCAACAGGCTTTTTTTATCACTATATTGTGAAACAATCTAAAGATAATTAATTTATTTGTTGGATTTTTAAAACAACTTAGTATCTCGCCATTTAGCACATAGTCTTAAAAAGTCGCCATTTAGTTCTATTTTAGAAAAGGGATATAAAACGTCACCAGATGGTTGAAAAAAGAGAAATTGACGACTAAAGTCGCCTAACGGTACTGAAGAGAACCTGTTCAAAACCATTAATTTGAAAAGTTTGTCCGATGGTGGATAGTGTTCCCAGGTTTAACACTTTATATGGAGAGTCATTGTAGAGAGTTAATTAACATCCTTCAGGTACTATTGGACGGGTAACAGACTAAAAATGATTACTATTGGAACATTTTTTTTTTTCTTTTTTTCAAATCCCATTCTGCATTACTACTAAAGTACATATCTCTTGCTTTAAGTATTCTTGTTGATGGCAGCAACCCAAATCGAACCCTCATTCGACTTTTTTATACTGTATTTTATAGTCTTACACGCTAACCATTCACCCACAATTTATTACGTTATATTATTTATGGTTTTAATAATCATGTTTAAAAATGTGTCCCAACTGACGCTCGGAGAACAAATAGATGCTAATTGGTACCCAACCTTCATTTCGTAAGTGCAGGGAGTCCAATTGACATCGATTTTCAACACGAAAGCACTTTTACGCGACATAGTTGTAGCGCATTATAGGAATTAAACTCAAGGACAAATAGTAATATAGTATAGGGATCAAACGTCCACTTCTTTTCATAACCATAAACGATATTTGCAGTTTCATTTGTACTAGAGACTTATATAATTATATGTATTAGCTTTCATGCAGATCTCTTTGCTTCCGACTAAGTTTATTGGACCTAGCTTACCAGAAATCTGACGAATGAACCCCAGCAGGAGTTTTTTACACCGATGATCATTTCTTTAATTTTAAATTAATTTATTAAAACATCTGTTTATGGAAACAGTCTAAAAATGTATAGTTCTTTTGAATAAGTCCATAAATCTTGTGAACTCAGTGCGGAGGAGCTGCTGGATAATTAAATATCTGAAATATATTCTAATATATTCCATCACATGCTATCCATAGTAAATATTGTATGTGACCAATAAGCATCAATTTATATACCAAATTTTATTTATACGTTTTATTTGTATATTGAATCTGTCTTATTTTAGACCTCACAATATGTATTAAAATTTTAAAAACTAAAAATTAAACACTATTCAATCTCTATCGAGATCATTGTTTATTCCATGGTCCTACTATCTGACAGAATTTCAGCAAGAAGTCTTGCGAGTGGCTTGAGGTGAGTCTCTAATTTGAGAATGAATTTATCAATGAAAAATTTCTGATTTAATGGTTTTACAGTTTTTTTTTTTACTAAAATACCTCAATCAAAACTAATACATACTTTTTCTTTACGAAATGAGATTTTTTTTTAAGAAAGATAATTTGAACTGAAAAGCTGACAGCTGCAGTCATTTATTGTATTGCCTTGGGCTTTTTTATTTAATTTTTTGTAATTTCTTTTAAATTAAACTAATATCCTTTTTCTAAATGCAATTTTACAAAAGACATTTTAAAACAAACATATAACCGTAGGGTATTTAAAAACATATAAATAAGTTTTCTTTGCTCTTATTTAATTGCAATTTTTTTTTCTTTTTATTTCTATTTGCATCAAATAAACCATCCAGAAATATTTAAATAATTTTGCTATTTACATTTGCATTTGAATGCTCGTTCTACTTTACATAAACACTTATGAATAGGAAATATTTGTCGACATTTTATCGCACAGAAAAAGAAGAGTCGGTAAATAAGAATGCTGTTGCTAAAAAAAATAAAGTGTTCAAAAAAAATATTAAGTGAAAAAAAACCATTAACAACATACATTCAATTATTTAAAACACATATAAACTCAATTACACATATACAATGATAATTTTTACACACACACACTCTGGCAAATATTGAATAAAGACCACTTAGAACAGGAAGTGCAATTGAAAGTGTGAAATGAGTGGTTCTCATTTTCAGCAAATACTCACACACACACATACAAACATATTCTTAAATAAATGAAAAACAAAAAGCGGAAATTGAAATCTTATTAGAAAAAAACCCACACTTATAGTAAAAATAACAGCATTATTACATTTACTCTTACACATCAGTTACAACATCATCTTCATCATTCCCAGTTACTTACTATCATTGATGTCGACATCAAACAATTTGAAAACTCATAAAAAATTAATTGAATTTTATGTTTTTCTTACACTTTTTTTTTAGTTTTTTTCTCTTTTTATTTTTTTTAGTAGTGAGAAAAATTTTGTTCAAGTTTTTATATTAGTTGCCAAACCAGGAAAACTAAATGAATGAATGCCTGCCTCCTTGATAAAAAAAAAAAAAAAAGAAAAATGAAAATAAAATAAAAACTTGTTAAAGAAGAAAATTATCCAAACTTTAAAGTCTGACAAATTGCAAAAATTTTAAATTTTGATAAGTCCATTAATATTCTTCCCACAAAAAAACTCTAACACAACCGCATGTATTGAAAGCAACAGCAGGAAGCAGCTTTAGCAAGTTTTTCTATTATATAATAAGAAGTATTGAGCTGTTACTCAGAATAAAGCATGTCATCTCTCTAAAACAACTTTATCTTTTAGTTTTGCACCTTTATTTATTATCTTCCTCATATTATTAGTGGCACAAAATTATGTTCATGGTTCACTAATTGTTGTTGCTATCGCTGTGACTGCCACTTTTACTTCTTGATTGAAAGCTGTGTGAGAAAATTTTTTATTTAACCTTAAATCATGATCAATAATAAAGTTGAAAAAAGTGGCTGTACTAAATATTTTGTGGTTATAATAAATAAAACTAATCAAATTTTACATTTGTCACCTTTGTAGGCTAAAATTTTTGAAAGTATTTTCAAAATTTTGCAGAAAAAAATAATTTTTTAAAAATACCAAATCCCTAATATTTGTAATTTTTTATTTTCTTATCCCAAGCTTTTAAAGCAAAATTAAAATTCTATTAAAACTCATATAACGCAGCGAATTTTTTGAATTAAAATGTTTCCGTTTAATCCTTAAAAGTAGCGTGTCTTGTGTTACTTCTATTCGCATCTTAATCCTAGTAAATTCTTCTTGCGTTAAAATATTTTTCAAACATTTCATTTATTTTTCACATAAATATTTTTTACGCCGTTAACAAGCAAAACCAAAAGACAAACTTTCAATAAGACATTTAGTTTTATTTTAACCCCCCTCTGATCAATAAATTTAAAAATTATCTATCCAATAGCTCTCTACATCATTGTCAATTTTGCGTTACAATACATATAACATGAGATTATACATATAGGAGCACATGTATGAGTAAATGCCCTACAGTTCTTGCTGGAAAAACTGAAACAAGAACCATGTAGAATTAAACTAGAACTGAACAAGAACTGAACTAGAACTGAAGTAGAACTGAATTAGAACTGAACTAGAACTGGAACTGAACTTGAACTGAACTTGAACTGAACTAGAACTGAACTAGAACTGAACTAGAACTGAACTAGAACTGAACTAGAACTGAACTAGAACTGAACTAGAACTGAACTAGAACTGAACTAGAACTGAACTAGAACTGAACTAGAACTGAACTAGAACTGAACTAGAACTGAACTAGAACTGAACTAGAACTGAACTAGAACTGAACTAGAACTGAACTAGAACTGAACTAGAACTGAACTAGAACTGAACTAGAACTGAACTAGAACTGAACTAGAACTGAACTAGAACTGAACTAGAACTGAACTAGAACTGAACTAGAACTGAACTAGAACTGAACTAGAACTGAACTAGAACTGAACTAGAACTGAACTAGAACTGAACTAGAACTGAACTAGAACTGAACTAGAACTGAACTAGAACTGAACTAGAACTGAACTAGAACTGAACTAGAACTGAACTAGAACTGAACTAGAACTGAACTAGAACTGAACTAGAACTGAACTAGAACTGAACTAGAACTGAACTAGAACTGAACTAGAACTGAACTAGAACTGAACTAGAACTGAACTAGAACTGAACTAGAACTGAACTAGAACTGAACTAGAACTGAACTAGAACTGAACTAGAACTGAACTAGAACTGAACTAGAACTGAACTAGAACTGAACTAGAACTGAACTAGAACTGAACTAGAACTGAACTAGAACTGAACTAGAACTGAACTAGAACTGAACTAGAACTGAACTAGAACTGAACTAGAACTGAACTAGAACTGAACTAGAACTGAACTAGAACTGAACTAGAACTGAACTAGAACTGAACTAGAACTGAACTAGAACTAAACTAGAACAGAAATAAAACTGAACTAGAACTGAACTAGAACTAAACTAGAACTGAAGTAGAAGTGAACTAGAACTGAACTAGAACTGAACTAGAAGTGAACTAAAAGTGAACTAGAAGTGAACTAGAAGTGAACTAGAACTGAACTAGAACTGAACTAGAACTGAACTAGAACTGAACTAGAACTAAACTAGAACTGAAGTAGAAGTGAACTAGAACTGAACTAGAACTGAACTAGAAGTGAACTAAAAGTGAACTAGAAGTGAACTAGAAGTGAACTAGAACTGAACTAGAACTGAACTAGAACTGAACTAGAACTGAACTAGAACTGAACTAGAACTGAACTAGAACTGAACTAGAACTGAACTATAACTGAACTAGAACAGAACTAGAACTGAACTAGAACTGAACTAGAACTGAACTAGAAGTGAACTAAAAGTGAACTAGAAGTGATCTAGAAGTGAACTAGAACTGAACTAGAACTGAACTAGAACTGAACTAGAACTGAACTAGAACTGAACTAGAACTGAACTAGAACTGAACTAGAACTGAACTAGAACTGAACTATAACTGAACTAGAACAGAACTAGAACTGAACTAGAACTGAACTAGAACTGAACTAGAACTGAACTAGAACTGAACTAGAACTGAACTAGAACTGAACTAGAACTGAACTAGAACTGAACTAGAACTGAACTAGAACTGAACTAGAACTGAACTAGAACTGAACTAGAACTGAACTAGAACTGAACTAGAACTGAACTAGAACTGAACTAGAACTGAACTAGAACTGAACTAGAACTGAACTAGAACTGAACTAGAACTGAACTAGAACTGAACTAGAACTGAACTAAAACTGAACTAGAACGGAACTAGAACTGAACTAGAACTGAACTAGAACTGAACTAGAACTGAACTAGAATTGAACTAGAACTGAACTAGAACTGAACTAGAACTGAACTAGAACTGAACTAGAACTGAACTAGAACTGAACTAGAACTGAACCAGAACTGAACTAGAACTGAAGTTTTAGGACTGAACTAGAACTGAAATAGAACTGCACTAGAACTGAACTAGAACTTAACTAGAACTATAGTGGAACTGAACAAGAACTGAACAAAAACTGAACTAGATCAGACTTAAATCTAAATATACACTTCTCTAATCTAGGGAATATCCCGAATTGGTGGAAAAAAATCCCTTATTAATTCACATACTGCAAGGTTTTGTTTTAAATCCTTCTAACAAGTACAGATTCTCAGCATCCCATACACTGTGTGCTTTTGTGTGCGTAAATGTAAGTGAGTGCTACAAACATACATTAAAGTCATGTTCACTTCTTTTACTCATCTTCTCACAAAAGTTTCAAAGTAGTCGTTCAGTTCAACAAATTTTTTTTGCGGGTGTGTTTAACAGGAAAATTGATGAAATTGATGTCGTGTCATGTCTAATGTCAAATGAGCTGCTGCCGGTTACAGTAAATGCAACTTCAATGCTTCGAGGAAAATAAACTGAAGAAATAGAAGAGGAGAAGATGAAGTGGTGAAAAAAAAACTATGCAGTGTAAATTACAAGTATATACACTAACACAGTTATTGACACATACACACCAATGCAACACTTAGTAAACAAACTAATCATAAGAAATGTAGGAATTCACACATACAATTTAAAGGTGATGAACCTAAAAAGTCTTTGGAAGATCTTTTCTAAATCAACTGTACGTATTTATTAAAATAAGAGAAACAGTGTCATAATATCCCCAAAATTGTTTCTAAAAAGCCCTATTCTTATTAAATCTAAAAATCTTTAAGAATTGATTTTAAATAAAAAACCCTACATCTTTATACTAAAATACAAGAAGCTTTTATATTAGAATTTAATGTGAAATCACTACCCAATTTTTTGTTAATAAACTGTCAGAGTATCCCTCGTATTCCTGTATGCACTTAACCATCATAGGGGTATCAATAAGTACATTGTGTATGTATTTCTATGTTAAACATTGCACATTTTGCAATATATCGTAATGTCATAGATGACATTTTTCTCTTCCTACTTCTTGTTGCTCTATTCCCTTAAATTTTCCTCATCATTCTGCTCACTTCAAATACAAAACACAATTCCTCCAGCAAGTATGTAAGTATAAAGCAAAATCATCATTTTATATGTCAAATTTATTGATTCGTTTTGATCGATTGCCTTCAGTGTCAAACTAAGTAAAAATGTGTAAAAATACTCTCAAGCACATACACAAGCTTATAAAATTCATAAGAGCTAGTAAATGTGTAAATTTTCTTGTGTAAGGTATGTTTAGATTTGATATACAATCATTTTGCAAACTTTTCAAATATGAAAAAAAAAATCGAAGAATAATGAATACTTGGGTTAAAGTATTCAGCTTTAAATCATTTAGATATTGAATATTTATTACTGCGTTAACAAAAAAAATCCCCAACAGAGCTAAGTAAATGAAGAAGCTTGCGTTTTTTAACATAAAGCAGAAGAAAAAAAGTAAAAGTAAATTGATTTTTCACTGTCAGGAAAAGATTATTAGGAGAATTTATGGAAGAGGGGAGTTTGAAGAAGGATTAGTGTTTGAATAAAGAAAAAACTTGTTAAAATTTTAAAAATCAATTAAGAGTGAAAGCATATAGAGAAATTTTTCAATTTCCAACAACTAAAAGGTAAAGATGCTATTAAAACATTAAGCATCAGGCGCGGATCCAGCCCAAGCATTTAGGGGGGGAAATTTTTTTGAGATTTTTTCGTTATCATCACTGAAAAAAATATGTTTCCATATACATATAATCTTTGAGCAATGAACTTTCAATAACTTATTATTATTATTAATTTTGTTCGCTATTTCACTACATTATTTAATTTTATTTTTTGAATTACAAACGAAAATACCCAATTATAATTCTTAGCATACAGATCTTTCAGGGAATATTGAATGGATTTAAATTACTAAAGGTGTGTTTTTAATATACTATTATCCTCTAAATAATTTAAAATAAAATAAATTTCTTTAGAATGCATCACCTGAAAAATACGAAAAGTTAAGCTATGTAGGTCTAAATAGTATATCAAGCACTCTACACTATCTCTTCGCTATATGATAAAATTTTTAAAATTACTTTTTTCACTTAAATCGATCTAATTCTATTCTTTAATATTTAAATCTTACTGATGTAAAATTTTTAAGCTAATCTAATAAAAGGAGCCTGTGCAGAAAATCATTTTTTTTTTTAATCTTTTTCTTTAAGACTAATCAAATGTATTTCTGTCTAAAGTTTTAATGCTATTTTCTCAATCTTTAAAATTGTTTAAAAACTCAAAATGATATTAAAAACATTAAAAATTTTATCAACACATTTTTCATGCATTTTAGACAAATAAAATTTAATAAATTCTACAGTTTTTGTCCAATAAAAAATAAAAAAAAAAATAAATGAATCTTGTTATGCTTACAACAAAAATGTTTTAAAAATGATTGCATAATTTTATAGAATTTTGTA
This sequence comes from Protophormia terraenovae, assembly GCA_951394005.1. NCBI lineage: Eukaryota > Metazoa > Arthropoda > Insecta > Diptera > Calliphoridae > Protophormia > Protophormia terraenovae. The sequence goes on along the minus strand of OX596074.1, from coordinate 11,378,216 downwards.
GAAAAAATTGTGATAAATTGCACTGGAGTTTTTAAAGCATAACTCAAAACTTTGAGGGGTATTGTACATTTCTAAAACTTATTGATGATGCTATTTATGTCATTTCTCAATGTATTTTTCACTGTAGCAGAGTGAATTTTAAAAATAATTTCTGAATGTGAATATTGTTCACACATGTGTGCATACAAAAAGTCCTATGTTTTTCAACAACTTCTCAGGAACACAAAAAAACAATTTATTTTTTGTATGAAAGCCATATAAATTACATGTTATTACTTTTGATAACTTGAACTAATGCAAACTGATTAAAATTTAAAATAGATCTTCAGTTAAGCTTTCCTATGGTCTAATAAAATATTTTCGGAAAAGTATTTTTCTATCTGATTTTTTTCTATCTGATGATACGTAATATTATTGTATGTGTTTTCGAAACGTTTTGAATTCACATGAAATCTAATTTCACACGAAATTAAAAATTTGTGTTCCCGTTTTCACATTTTTTTGACCAATTAAAAAAATTAGTTGAACAAAAACAATTTTCCAGATTATAGCCACAAAAAGTTTTTTAAGCCAATATTTATAATTAAAATGTTTTTGTTTTTCTCAAAATGTATGGGAATTATTAGAACCTTTTTTAAAATAAAATTTTGAATATAAAAATGGCTTAAATATTATTAAAAAATGTAAATTTACATAAATAACAATTCAAATTTTCATTATTTGTCGTTTTATTTTACAACTAGTCGAATTATTTTCACCAACATATTTTTAAGTGAAAAGAATTCGATTATTTTTGTTCGTGAAATGTGAAATCGTTAGTTTTCACATTTATTTTTGGGAAATTGAATACCAAAACACATACATATAATACATCCCAGCAAAAAGCGATCAAGAGCTTCCAAAAAAGAACATTTTTACCACTTCAAAAGTAGAACACAGTGCATATTTTAAACTTTTTTTGAAGTTCTTAATAATTACTTAAAAAAAAGTGAAAATAAATGAAATTTTAGCTGGAAAAAGGTTAATAATTTCTAAGAAAATTAAAATTTTATAAATTTTAATGCATTTTTATAATCTTTTAATAAGACTAAAACTGAATTTTTGTAAAAAATTTCACAAACATAGTTTTAAAGGAAGTACTTCAAAAGAAATGAATAAGAAGCATAAAAGAAGAATATCCTACCAATGACAACCATGGGTTAAAAAAAATAACTTCTGCAGCTCTTTTGCACCAGTAAGTACTTTCTTCCAATGCCAACACAATGTTAAATTCATGACTTTTTCAGCTCTTTTTCAGTTCCTTTTTTGCTGGGATTTAATAAAATCTGGGAAAAAATATATATTTTGTATGAAAAAGCTGAGAAAAAAGTAATGTTAAAAATTTTTAGCATTTATGAAACTTTTTCTGTATTATTACTTAAATGCTTTTTTTGTTAACATTTCATATTAAAAAATTGTTTCGTACAAATTTTTGGATAGATTCTGATTTATAAAATAAAAAATATTTTTCACAAAGCTGAAATTTTTAAGTAAAATATTAAAATAATTGTTAATTTCAATATATTTGATAAAACTATTTATTTTAAAAAATGTAAATTTTTAATCGTTCATACAATTTAAGCTTAAATTTAATAAAATGCTTTTGGAAACCTTGAAAAAACAAATGAAATTACAAAACTATTACCCATTGGGAAAATTGAAAAACGTAAAAATTCATTAATAATTTTTGTTGTAATTTAAAATATTTTTTAAAGTAACTTCAAAACTTGCATTTCATACATCTTTTATTAAGCATGTCAATTTTTAAAACCTATTTATTTACATTCAAATTTTCAAAGGAATATTCTGAACATAGTTTAGACCTCCATAGACTATATTGAAGATATTAATTTATCTGCCTTCTGCCTTCTTTTACTTTGAATAAATAATTTTTTCAAAAGAATTTTTAACTTTTCTTTTCCTATTGTAATTTTTTTTATTTTTCTTAGTTGAAAAATTCATTTTGGGGGGGGAAATTTCCTTTTTTCCACCCCCGTGGATCCGCGCCTGTTAAGCATAAAGTTTAATCAATAAGATAATCACGCTTCTATTTTATGACAAGAAAACTATACCAAACTGAACTCAAATTGCTTTACTAACCTAAAAGCAACTAAAACTGACCTAGAACTGATCTAGAACTGAACTAGAACTGAACTAGAACCGAACTAGAACTGAACTAGAACTGAACTAGAACTGAACTAGAACTGAACTAGAACTGAACTAGAACTGAACTAGAACTGAACTAGAACTAAACTAGAACTAAACTAGAACTGAACTAGAACTGAACTAGAACTGAACTAGAACTGAACTAGAACTGAACTAGAACTGAACTAGAACTAGAACTGAACTAGAACTGAACTAGAACTGAACTAGAACTGAACTAGAACTGAACTAGAACTGAACTAGAACTGAACTAGAACTGAACTAAAACTGAACTAGAACTGAACTAGAACTGAACTAGAACTGAACTAGAACTGAACTAGAACTGAACTAGAACTGAACTAAAACTGAACTAGAACTGAACTAGAACTGAACTAGAACTGAACTAGAACTGAACTAGAACTGAACTAGAACTGAACTAGAACTGAACTAGAACTGAACTAGAACTGAACTAGAACTGAACTGAACTAGAACTGAACTAGAACTGAACTAGGACTGACCTAGAACTGAACTAGAACTAAACTAGAACTGAAATAGAACTGAACTAGAACTGAACTAGAACTGAACTAGAACTGAACTAGAACTGAACTGAACTAGAACTGAACTAGAACTTAACTAGAACTAAACTAGAACTAAACTAGAACTGAACTAGAATTGAACTAGAACTGAACTAGAACTGAACTAGAACTGGAGTAGAACTGAACTAGAACTGAACTGGAACTAAACTAGAACTGAACTAGAACTGAACTAGAACTGAACTAGAACTGAACTAGAACTGAACTAGAACTGAACTAGAACTGAACTAGAACTGAACTAGAACTGAACTAGAGCTGAACTAGAACTGAACTAGAACTGAACTAGAACTGAACTAGAACTGAACTAGAACTGAACTAGAACTGAACTAGAACTGAACTAGAACTGAACTAGAACTGAACTAGAACTGAACTAGAACTGAACTAGAACTGAACTAGAACTGAACTAGAACTGAACTAGAACTGAACTAGAACTGAACTAGAACTGAACTAGAACTAAACTAGAACTGAACTAGAACTGAACTAGAACTGAAGTAGAACTGAACTAGAACTGAACTAGAACTGAACTAGAACTGAACTAGAACTGAACTAGAACTGAACTAGAACTGAACTAGAACTGAACTAGAACTGAACTAGAACTGAACTAGAACTGAACTAGAACTGAACTAGAACTGAACTAGAACTGAACTAGAACTGAACTAGAACTGAACTAGAACTGAACTAGAACTGAACTAGAACTGAACTAGAACTGAACTAGAACTGAACTAGAACTGAACTAGAACTGAACTAGAACTGAACTAGAACTGAACTAGAACTGAACTAGAACCGAACTAGAACTGAACTAGAACTGAACTAGAACTGAACTAGAACTGAACTAGAACTGAACTAGAACTGAACTAGAACTGAACTAGAACTGAACTAGAACCGAACTAGAACTGCACTAGAACTGAACTAGAACTGAACTAGAACCGAACTAGAACTAGAACTGGAACTGAACTAGAACTAGAACTAGAACTAGAACTAGAACTAGAACTAGAACTAGAACTAGAACTAGAACTAGAACTAGAACTAGAACTAGAACTAGAACTAGAACTAGAACTAGAACTAGAACTAGAACTAGAACTAGAACTAGAACTGAACTGAACTGAACTGAACTGAACTAGAACTGAACTAGAACTGAACTAGAACTGAACTAGAACTGATCTAGAACTGAACTAGAACTGAACTAGAACTGAACTAGAACTGAACTAGAACTGAACTAGAACTGAACTAGAACTGAACTAGAACTGAACTAGAACTGAACTAGAACTGAACTAGAACTGAACTAGAACTGAACTAGAACTGAACTAGAACTGAACTAGAACTGAACTAGAACTGAACTAGAACTAGAAATGAACTAGAACGGAACTAGAACTGAACTAGAACTGAACTAGAACTGAACTAGAACTGAACTAGAACTGAACTAGAACTGAACTAGAACTAGAAATGAACTAGAACTGAACTAGAACTGAACTGAAACTGAACAGAAACTGATCTAGAAGTGAAATAGAACTGAACTAGAACTGAAATAGAACTGAACTAAAACTGAACTAGAACTGAACTACAACTAAACTACAACTGAACTAGAACTGATCTAGAACTTAACTAGAACTGATTTAAGGCTGTACTCTCTTACTTATATAATTAATTACTCAATATATCATTAAAAATTAAAGGGGTTATTATTGAAGAATATTGGGTTTCTCAATAATAATCAAATCAAAAACTCTGTTATAAAGTAGTATAAATTCACATAATTTGATAATTTATATGCGCAAAAAAGCTAATCTATTGCTTGACCTACATTTTTATAATAAATATCTTTTTAAGAATTTTAAAATTATTCAGACATATAGCTTAAAACTATTTACACAAATCAAATTAAAATTATAAATTAATCTTTACGTCATTTTACCCTATAATTTACAGCAAATTAAATCTATCATTTAATCTTAACATAAATTTCACTTTCTTACTAGACATATTCCACAATTTTCTTTACCATTTTAATTTAATTATTATCTTCGCTATCTATTGTTTTAATCCCTCATTAATTCAAGTTTGCTTCAAGTTTAAGCTTCTTCAAAAAAAAAAAAAAAACCAACACAAAAATAGCTAAAACCTCAAATCTCATCAACCACTTGTCATCAATGATCACTTATGGTTGGGTGTTTTAAGACAACATGTTTTCACCAAAATATTAAAAACAAACATAAAGCAAAAAATTCTTCATATATTTAGTAGCTTAGAATTTCTCAAGTTTCTTTTTGTTAATAATTTTTGTGGTTTTCTTGAAATTATTGCTTCAACATCTATTGATTTTTTTTTTTTTTTGTTGATGTTCTGCAGAGTAGCTAGCATCTAAAAAACATTATAGAATTTTTTTGTGAAAAAAGTAAAACCAATATGAAATATCTAAAAGAACAAATAATTTCAGCAAATTATTTATAATCAGCTTTAGCAAATTATATGGTTTTGTTAAACAACAAAATTGTTTGCGCATGCGTAAACTGGGTCATGCTACAGCTACAGCTATTAAAACTCGAAATATAATTTTCTTTTTATTATTTATTCAAGTAAAAGTTAGAAGTTTCTTTGAGGAAGTTTTATTAGCAAAACTTTTAACAATAAGAGCAATTGTTTTATTTTGATCTGCAACAAATTCTCTGAAATTTGTATTTGGTTTATTAGCCTTTTTTTATTTGTTTTGTAAATTACTTAAAAATTCATGGTTTCTTGACCAATTTATTTTTTATTTTTATACATATAAATTTTTGATTTTTTTAGCCAATTTTAATGATGTTTCAATATTTGTTCTTTTTTCTTTCGTTTTGATTTAAAACAAAGGCGGTTTTTGTTATTGCCTTTACGTTTCTTTTATTTTTAAAATTTTTAGAAATCAATCTACAAATCTTTTAATTGTTACAAATAGTTTTACTACAAATTAATTGGCTATTTTTCTAACGATTTCTTAAAGAATTTAACACCGTTGTTTCTTGGAGTAGAATGTTAGAAATTTGTTTGTTAATTAAGGTCATGTTGTGGGCTTGAATAGAAATCAATTAAAATAGATTTATGAAAAATGTTGAAAATATTTTTTAAATAGACAAAAAAAAGGGTGTGTTGCTTATGGTTATAACAGTAAAGTGTTTAAACAGAAAACAAAAATACCATCAAAAACAAAATACAAAATTCTGGTATTTAAGCCTAAAATAATTGTATCTCATATTAAATTTATTTTCTAATTCAATTTTAGTTAATTTCTAGTTCAGCTCTAGTTAAATTTCATTTTGGTTCTAGTTCAGTTCTAATTTTTAATATTGTAATACTTTGCTTAAAAGATAATTTGCTTCAATAGTAATAGTTTGCGAAAATAGCAATAATTTTTCAAAATGGCAAATATTATTTAAAAAAATACTTTTTTGATAAAAAAAAAAAAAAATGTAAAGCTAAAATAGCAAGAATTAGCTAAAATAGCAATATTTTACTATATTGGCAATATTTTATTAAAATATCAATATTTGACTAAAACAGAAATAATTTTCGGAAATAGTAATAATTAGCCAAAATATAAATATTTTGCTAAAATAGCAACATATTGCTTAAATAGCAGTATTTTTCTAAAATTTCAATATTTTTTTTTTTTAACAGAGCATTATTTTGTTAAAATAGAAAAAATTGCAATAATATCAATATTTATTTTTTTTTAATTAGCTAAATTATGTCAAAATAGCTTTATTTTTAAAATAAAAAACCAACATTTTTTTGCAATAGCAATATTGTTTGCAACATCAATATTTTGCTAAAATAGCAATACCATGCTAAAATTGTATGCTAAAAAAGCAATACTATGCTAAAATAACATTATTTTGCTGGTAACATATAATTATTTTAATAAAACTATACTATGCTAAAAAAAAAAAAAATAAAAAGAACAAATATTTTGTTAAATTAGCAACATTTTATAAATCTTAAAGCGATAAATAAAAATGTTGGAAAAAGTAGCACAAGCTTGGCAAAAAGAAACTAAATCTTACAAATTTTTCCAAAGTAGCAAAATTAAATTTAAAAGAAAATTCTACTAAAAATTCTAAAAAAATATTTTACCAAAATAGCTATATTATTAGAAAAATTATGCTAATATATCCCTATTGTGGTAAAATAGCCTTATTTTACTAAAATAGCAGCATTTTCATAAAATCTTGATTTTTTTTTTTTTTTTTTTTTTTTTTGCAATAATAATTTCATGTTATAATAGCAATATTTTGTTAAAATAGCAATACCATGGTAAAATAGCGTTTGTTATGTTGAAAAGCAATATTGTGCTAAAATAGCATTATTTTGCTGGTAAAATATAAACTAAAACTATACTATGTAAAAAAGAATAATTTTTACAAAATAGCAATACACAAATACAGAAGCGAAGCTATGGGAGCTCAAAGTAGAGTATCACCGAAAAAAAAAAAATAAAATTAACGAATGGAATTTTATTTTTTTTAATTATTTTTTTCCGATTTTCTTATCCGATTTTAAATATTTTTACATCACATTAAAGCGTTTGATAAGTTCTATACAAAATATGCTTACTTGTAGTATTTCTTATGTTATAATTTTCGAGTTATTTGCATTTGAAACTTTAACCACTACAATTTTGCAAGTTCTTGGTCTAGACTCTTTCATATACATATATTCCAGTATTCCTAACCGATTTCTTATTAGTTTTTTCTTTAAAGAACAAAATTACCCAGCAAAAACTTTTTGGTTTTTAGTCATTATTATTTGCCTTCTCTACATTACATACATAAATAAGTTCTCAATATAATAATATATATAATTATATAGCGGAGTAATTTACAATCAGGTAAATCAGTTCACTCGAGAGTTGGATTAGCAACCAGAAGGTTGCTGTTTCAACCCCATTTGGATGCTGTTACTTTTTTTAACAAAATATGTAAAAATATTTTTTTATAGCAAAAAATGTTTTTGTCACCTGAAAAATTAAGTGCGAGATGGTGCACAGTGGAATCAAACGCAAATTTTTTGGTAATAAATCTGTATCTCCAAAACTACTGCTCGGATTAAATTGGAATGTATGGAAGAGTTGCAGAGGATGACTTATGCTTTCAGAAAAATAATCTTGTGATCACCCTGTGATAACACAAGACAAGCTACAGGGTGTCAAATTTGACTATCTCGAGTATGTAAAATTTTAAAAAAATCGTAACTTCTGCAAATGAAGTCCGATTTTAAAGATTTTTATATTCCTGTAAAGTGCTTCGCAAGATAAAGAAAAAACAAGTTTATTCACCTCTCTTACAGTTAAAAAATCGAAATGAAGTCCGATTTAAAAGATTTTTATATTTCTGTAAAGTTCTTCGCAAGATAAAGAAAAAACGAGTTTACTCACCTCTCTTACAGTTAAAAAGATATTTACTTTTGAATTTTTGATTTTTTGCCTCGACTTTCTTTCGTTTTTCAGAAATAAGTCCGGAAGTATATGAGGAAAAATGTTTTTAAAAATATTTTGTAATTTGCCATATATTTCAAAATAATATGCTGAAATAATTTTTGGATTATCTCAATTCGTCTAGACGTGAAAAATATTCAAAGTCAGCACTCTGAAAGTAGTATGAAAAACTGCTATTTTTACAAAAAATATAGTACAATTCTTTCACTTTTTTCTTAACGAAAAAATTCATTCTTTATATATTTCAAAAGATAAAGCTTCAAAAATGTGTAATAACGAAATTTTGAATTAATTTATGTTTGCACCCTACATCAGGCATTGGTCGAAAATGGTAAATTTTGGAAAAAGGTTAAATTTTTATCGATTAATAAAAAAAATGTCACGCGAACTTTTTTAAATTTATTGACAATATTTTATCAAGAAATAGATTAAGAACGATTTGACACTAAACTGCTTCCCGCCCGGTAAAAAAAAAAAATGCAGGAGAGCAGATTTCATAAAAAAAAGTCAATATTTTAAACGACTTTTTTAATAGCATAAAAATGCATATTTAATATAAATGCATATAATATTTTCGACATAATTTCTTATGTATTATATAAATTATATATCGATCTTTCATTCTTGCAAAAATCATTAAAAAATCTTTAAAACTTGATTTTTGGCAATTTTTCAAAATTCTTTCAGCATATTATTTTGAAATATATAGCAAATTTTAAAATATTTTTAAAAAAATTTTATCTCATATATCTCCGGACTTATTCCTGAAAAATGAAAGAAAGTCGAGGCAAAAAATCAAAAATTCAAAAGTAAATATCTTTTTAACTGTAAGAGAGGTGATTACAGGAATATAAAAATCTTTAAAATCGGACTTCGTTTGTAGAAGTTACGATTTCTTTAAACTTTTATATACTCGAGGTAGTCAAATTTGACACCCTATAGCTTATCTTGTGCTATCACAAGATGATTTTTCTGAAAGCTTAAGTCCTCTTCTGCAACTCTTCCATACATTTCAATTTCATCTGAGCAATAGTTTTGGAGATGGTGTAATGAGTAAGACGTTAGTCATTAATTAAAAACGAATGGGTAATTTTGTTCCAAGTTCAAATCTCACTGAAGGCAAAATTTTTTCGTTGATCTTTTTTATTTATTTTCGTTTAGTTATATATTTGTGAGTATCATAGAGTCTAAAAATAACTACATGAATTCGTGGACAACTCGAACAAAAGTAACTAGTTATTCAAACAAAAAATAAATAGTTTATTTTTGTTTCCAATTATACCTGCTTGCTTACCAGGAAAGCAAAGTTTATGCTGGGTACCTATTGAATTATTTAATAGAAAGCAAGCCCAATAACCCAAGTGGTCTAGGTACAAACCCTTCCGAATTTGACTTATTTTATTTAAAAATTTTGATTTCAGTTTATATTCTCTAAAATGCCAAAGCATAAATCTGTAAACAAAATATAGTTCAGAAATTTATAATATGCTTTTTAAAGTTTTCAATCATAATCTCTGGGGCATCGTGGATTTTATAGGCGAAAATGTGAAAAAAATCAAAAATTTTTGGTATTTTCCGCGGTTTTTTTTTTTTGGGAATTGTATGATTCTTTTTACAAAAATCTTAATGTTTTTTTTACACTTTCGCATTTTGTACGATAAATACTACATTCACTCAAAATTTTTTTAAGATATCTTAGCTAACAAAGATTTTACTACAGATAAAATATTTATAGTTTCTCCAAAAACCACTTTGAAATAAAAAATTTACTTCATTTGCAAAAATCGGAAAAAGTATAAACTCTATTTTTATCTAGTTATGATATATTGCCTAGCTGAGACATAATTCTTCATTATAAAGAAAAATATTGAAATCAAAAGCTTTTATAGAACCGAAACTACGCTAATATAAAGTTGAATAAGTCACAGAAAATTCCAAAAACATTGTCCTATTGTGAATGCAAAAAAGCCATAACTAAATAAATATTTGCTCCTGTAGCCAATGTTCAAGGGTGTATCTGTACGAAAATACAAAAAAAATCAATTTTCCTTGATTATAAATTACAGATTTATTAAGAAAAATGTTCGATTTTGCCCCACTTTGCAATATTACATAGAAATATTTCAAAAAGTTTTCTATAATAGCAAAAAATTAAAAATTTTGTTAAAAAACACAAATTTTACTAAAGTAGCAAAATTTAGTTAAAAAGAAAATTCTGCTAAAATTTCAATATTTTGAGAAATAGCAATATTTTGCAAAAATACCAATATTTTGGGAAAATAGCAATATTTTTGATTAATACTTTATTTGAAGTATACTTTTAGGGGTAAACATTTATGGGCAATGTAATTAAGTTATTCGATATAAAATCATTGACACAATTTTATATATTTAAAAAATAGCAAATTCTTTTACTACCCAAAAGAGTATCAAAATAAAAAATAAATAAAACAATATCAGAGTTATGAATACATTAATTAAGAAACATGAACAAAAACATTAGCTATTTTTAGCATAATTCAAAATTTTGTATGTAAATTTTTAGAACTAATCTATGATGTTCTCAAAAATTCTTATTTATATATTATTTAGCATTAAAAGTGTTTTAGTTTTTTTAACCGAAATATATATTAAGCTTAATATGATTTGTTATAGTTTTAAATCCCTTAGGCTGTTTACTTACCTAATATTTTAGAACAAATTTTTTCTGTAAATTAATTTCTGTAAAGATAAAGAAAAAAATAAATTTAATAAGTAAAATATTTTGAACAAATTTTTGAGATATTTTATGGAACATTAATCTTTCTAAGAATAACATAAAATAGCCAATTTAATATGCATTTAGTTGCACAAAAGTGTCTGTAATCAAAACTTTGAGTTGTCATTATAAAATGTACTTCATTTCCTCTATATTTTCCTTTGTATAGTAATTTGCTTGTTCTAAATATATTTTTCCCCCTAACCATAAGAAAGTTCTTATATTCTAAGACAAATTACCCGCCATTAGGTCACATATAATACTTAGAAAAAGGGTCACTTGATTTTAATCATGTTACCTAAATAATTTCTCTATACTGTTGGGTTATGGTCACGTTTTGTGATTTTTTTTTATATTTTTATGCTTTACATTTCCCCTAATCTTTCTTTTCTGTTTTCACAAAACATTTATTTCATTTTAATGTTTATAATTTTCTATCTATGCCAAATTACCAAGCTCATGCTTAACTCCAAAAGAGGCCCTACATTTGAAAAGACTTGATACAAAAAATAAAATAAAAACAATTTGTATATAAATGTCTATGACTGACTATAAAACGCAGTCTGGAAAACCGCATGTTGCCATAAAAGAAATGAAGTTAAATTTTATGGAAATATTTTTTTTTTTTTTATATTTTCTTTTTTAATGCTACAAAAAAAAGCAGGCCTGATGACAATTTAAATTGTATTTATGAGTTAAAGCAAAAGTAGTTGGCAAAGTCTATTAGTATTTAAAATGAAACTAACATTATGTTCATTTGAATAATATAAATGTGGTTAAAAAAAAATATATATATATAAAAACAATTGATTGCTTTTAAAGAGTGCAAAAACAAACTAGAGCATTAAATATGTGTCATTATGCTACAGAAATAAAAATTATTAATAATTTTATATACTTTTCCATATGCATAGCAAAGCAAATGGAAAAATGTTAATGTAAGTTTAATCTTGACATATTTATACACTTATATATTTTTGCAATGGCATTACAGCCGGAATTAAACAAATAACTTAATATTAAATATTTTTATAATAATAAAAATATTATTTTTTTTATTATCCATAGATATTTAAGTGGATATTTTCATAAATATTTATGAAAATGAAAAATTCCTTTATTTTTACAGCTATATACATATAATCAATCAATTGTGTGAAAAGATTAAAAAGACAAGAGGAAATTTTTAATACTAAAAGGCTAATAAAATTGTTAAAAATAAAACTGCTGACATACTTAGGAAAAGTAATAATAAGTCTTTTAAAATTTATCATAACTTCATAAAAATTTTGTGACTTTTAATTATTTATATTTAAACTAAAATTTAAAATTAATTAAAATTTCAAAATTTCCTTTTGGGTTTTTTATTTTGCTTTATCATCCAGCTATTATTCACCGTTTGCTATTTATTTTTGTTGTATTAAATAAAAAAAAAATACATATTTATCCTTATACGAGGTCATATTAAGCTGTTTGCTAACAAACACTTCAAATTATATTTATTTTATGGATAAATATAAATAAAATTTATTTTCATATTTATGTGATGAAGTAAAAGGCTGCACACAAAAAATTTTGCAATTTATAGACACTTGTATGCCAAAGTGAACATAAATGCTCTTAATATAATTTTTATATAGACAACTTATATAGCAGAGATAAAAATAAATAAATAATGGAAAAGAAAACAGTAAATATGATTCTAAATAAATACAAAAAAAAAAACTAGGATAAAGAGAAGGAAATTGATGTTAAGGAGAGTTTTAAGTTGCATATGATAAAAATAGCACAAAATTACTTTAAACATTATGCTATAGATATTCAGTATTTTGCTAAAATAGCAATTATTCCTTCTTTTAATATTATTTCAAAAATAGCAATATTTGGTTTAAATTGCTAAATTAACAATAATTTCTATGAGCGGAAATATTTTATTATACCTGAAAAAAAATATTAAATTTTTTTTTTTTTTTTTTGGTAAATCTCTAAGTTAATAGTTTACTAAATTAGCAATAATTTAAAAAAACGGCTTTATTATATTTTAGATGGAAAAATTTTATAAAAAAAAATTTTTTTATTTTTTTTTTTTTTATAAAATCTCTTTTTTGTTAAAATAGCAACACTTTTTAAAAATAGTTAGTATCTCTAAATTAATAGTTTGCTAAATTAGCAATAATTTCTAAAAACGGCTTTATTTTATAGGGAAAAATTTAATTAAAAAAAATATATATATTTTTTTTTTATAAAATCTTTTTTTCGATAAAATAGCAACACTTTTTAAAAATAGCAATATCATACTAAAATTGCAATATTTTGTATAAATCATGAATATTTTGTCAAATTAGTAATATGCTCTAAAAATAGCCATATTTTGTTACAATAGTAATAGTTTACTAAAATTATTTCAAAATACGGCAAAATTTTTTAAAATAGCAAAAATTAAAAAAAGAAACACTTTTTTGATCAAAAGCTATATTTTGCTACAATAGTAATATTGCTGAAATAGCAATATTATGAATAAATTGCAATATTTGGGTTAAATTGCAATACTTGGCTTAAATAACAAAAATTTTTAAAATAGTAATAGTTTGCTGAAACAGTAACGTTTTATATGAAATCAATATGGCATTATTTTGTTAAAAATTTTAATATTTTCCTAAATATATTTTACTAAAATTGAAAAAATTTTGCAACATTTTTTGCATATATGCATATTCTTTTAAGAGGAAAGATAACCAGTTCAAAAGTAGTAACTGGAGAGGATAACAGGGTTAGTGAACTTTTTTTATATAAAATTTTTTCTTCATGTCCATGGCAACACCTAGAATCGAACTCACGTTCTGCTGACATATCTTAAGTTTTATAGTCATCAATATTAACTACTCAGTCACAGATTGTAATTGCGCGCGATTTGCTAATTGGGCACTTAATAAGCATGTTAGAAATTTACTTCTCAACAGGAATTTTCGTGATGAGTTAGGTATTAGTTGGTAATCAATTTATACTCAACTGGCTCATTACTACAATTGCCGCCAATTTTACGCTGGCCTGGGTATATTATTCGACTCCAAATTAAACTTTAACTCACACATAACAAGTATTATAAATAAAGCAAGGGGTACAGTTGGTTATATAAAACGTTGGTCAAAGCAATTTAATGATCCGTACATTGCAAAAACAGTACATACGTCTCTTGTTCGCCCAATTCTGGAATATGGATCGATAATTTGTGATCTTATTTACCAAATATATACCAACGCTATTGAATCGGTACAAAAACAATTCCTGTTGTTTTGTCTTCGAGGATTACATTTTAACCCACTGAATTTGTCTTCGTACTCAGCTCGTCTTGCTCTCATTATATTACCAACTTTAAAAAGCCGAAGGACTATGTTAAATGTGTCATTTATTCTAAACGTCATTAATGGAAATATATGCTCTGGATTTTTAATTAATGAAATCTTATTTAATATACCTCAACGTCCATCCCGTAATTTTGCACTACTAACTGTGAAATTTTTTAAAAGTAATTATGCTGATGCTGCTCCTCTGAGAAGAATGTTTAACACATTTAATCAGTTATACAGATTTATTGAATTTTCATTAAATCCAAATGAAAATTTTTAAACGCGCAGTAAAATATTTGTATTTATATTTATTGTTTTTAGGTTCTTATTTTGTAAATTGTCTGTAAAAAAATTATCCATAGGCAAAATAAATAAATAAAAAAAAATAAATTTGTTTGCTAACAAAAGAGGTACTTTGCTAAAATAGAAAAATTATGCTAAAATAGCTTTATTTTGCTAAAATAGCAGTATTTTCCTAAATAAGCAATAGTATTATTACAGTAACAATTATTATCTAAAATAGCAGTAATTTTCTAAAATAGCATTAATTTTCTAAAATAGCAAAAAATAAAAACAATTTTCTTGAGTGAAAATGTTTTAATAAAATTACAAAATTTGATAAAAAAAACAAAATATTTTTTAAAAGTAGCAATGTTAAATAGCAATATTAAAAAAATATTACTGAAATACAGCATACTAAAAATTTTGCTAAAAATGGTAAAAGCTTAAAATATTTGGTATAAAAGTCAAAATTATATAAAGATTGTTTAAATAGCAGTTTTCTGCAGAAATAGCTATATTTTAGAAAAATATACATATTTCCCTCTATTTTTAGGGAAATATACATATTTCCCTAAAAATAGAGTTGTTAAATAACAGCATGCTAAAAAATCTATTAAAATAGCAAAATGTTGCTAAAAAATAGCTAAGTCTTAAAATCTTTGCCATAAAAATAAAAAAATAATATAAATGTTTTAAATGGCAGTTTTTTCCATAACAATTAGCAGAAATAGCAATATTTTTAATAAATTGCCATATATCACTATAACAGAAACACTTTGTGAAAATATAATAGTTATGTAGCGACATGCTAAAAATAGCGAAATGTTAAAAAATTAGCTGGATATCAAAAATTAAAAAAATTATGTAGATATTAAAAAAATGAAGCTAAAAATAGAAAAATTCTTCAATACATTAAAATATTAACAAAATCACAATCAATTAGCTAGAAATAGAACATTTACCAAAAATTTACTAGAATTAGCAAAATTTTGATTAATTTTAAAAATTTATTTGAAAATCGCAAAAAGATACTATTTTGCTAGAAATAGCAATTTTGAATGTCTTGATAAAATAGCGAAATTTGGTATATTTTTTATTTTCCTCAAATAGGAAAATTTGAAACATGTTATAAAGAATAAATTGTTTAAAATAGCTGAATTTTGAATTGTTTGCTAAAAATGGTAAAATCATAAATATAGCAAAATATTGAATATATAGCAAGGAATAGCAATAAATACTATTTTTTATAAAATAAAAGTATTGAATAGTTTGCTAAAAACAGAAAATTTCAAGTATAATGCTAAAAATAGCTAAATCTACATATTCGCATACATATTGAATAATTGGCTAAAATAGCTAAATTTTTAATCTTCTACTAAATGCATTAGAACCTTAAATATTTCGCTAAAAATAGAAAAAAAAGTAAAAATACCTAGATTTTGTTGAAATAGTAAAGTTGTAAAATATATACAACATAAAAAATATCTTTAATAGAAAGTAGCTAAAGCAAGCAACATTCTGAATATTTTGTTAAAAATATCAGAATCTTTAATTGTTCGCTAAAAATGGTAAAATCTTAAATATAGAAAAATAATGTATATTATGCAATAAATAGCAATACATACTATTCTTCTAAAAATAGCGGTTCGTTAAAAACAAAAATTTAAAGTAACTATAATGCTAAAAATAGTTAAATCTAAAATTTTTTGTAAAAAATTTTTTAATTTTAAATATTTGGCAAAAAATGAAAATAGTAAATATTTTACTAGAAATAGCAATAATTTTAAAATTTTTTCTAGTAGTAGCAGAATTTATAAATTGTTTTATGAAATGCTAAATATTGAGTATTGGATATTTTTCAAGAAAAACAATCAAAAATAATATTTTTCTAAAAATAGCGGTATTAAATATTTTGCTAAAAATAGAAAATTTTAAATATTGAAAATAACTGAAAATAGTAAATTTTTAACTTTTTTCAAAAAAAAAAAAAAAAAAAAAACTAAAATCTGAAATATTTTGCTAAAAAAAAAAAATCATAAATATTTTACTAAAAATAGCATAAAATTAAATATTTTGGTATAAAAAGCAATAATTATAAATTGTTTTATAAAATGTAAAATATTTAATATTTTTCTAAATATAGCCAAATTTTAAAAAATTAAGCTAAAATAGCAAAATCTTACAAAAATATCTAAACCTTAAATATCATACTATAATTAGCTATAACTTTAACTAAACTTTGTTAAAAGCAATAAAATCTTTTGTATATATATTCTTAAACAAATAGCTAAAAAATATCTTGAATATATTGCTTTTAAAATAGAAAATTTTAAATATTTATCTAAAAGTATGAAAATCATTACGAAAATCTTGAAAATTTTACTAAAAATAGCAATGTCTTTCGCTATAAATGCTAATATAGTAAAATTTTAATAAACTGGATTTTTCGTGCTTAATTCTCAAGTCTAATTTTGAAAAATTATAATATTTTAAAAATGTAATTTATTGTTGTGGGGATAAGCTGGTTTCTATGAGTATTTCACTGGTTACTTATACCAGATCATCAGGAAATCTTACCCAGATTTTAGAAAAGCTAAAGTTGTCTATACATATAAAAACTTCTATAAACTCAATGAGAGTTCATAAAAGCTAAATGTACGAAACAATAAAGCTTTAACAAAGCACAACAATAAATTAAAATTTTGTTAAAATGTCAAAATTTTAAAAATTATGCTAAAAAGTAAAATATTGATATCCGTCAAAACGGGATCAGACTCTACTTGACAGTTTGCGGGTGGAAAACTACCATGAAAACTAACCAAACTTGAAATAGGCATATTTGAAATATATTGTTAACAATGTTGCTAAAAATACTTGAAATAGCAAAATATTGAATAATAAAAAAAAAAAAAAAAAAAAAATTAATTAAATCAGTGGTGCTTAGGTTTCAACGAAACTGAAAGGGGTAAGACATCACGAATGCTAACCAAGTGTATAGCGGCACAGAAAATACGGACCACATTCTGCTGATGTCTAATTATAGTCCACAAACTCTGCTTTGACACGGCCCAAATAGAGACAACAAAAAATTTATGATTCCAAACTTGTTGAAATGGTCTCACTAAATATTGCAAAAATTAGAAATAGTAATATATTGCTAAAAATAGCAAATTCTTAAATACTTTGCTAAAAATTAAAAACGAAGAAATAACTTGTTTATCTTAGAATAAAAAAAAAATAAAAATAAATAATAGTAATAAATAATAAATAAATTGAATCTTGAATATTTTACCGTAAATAGCTAAATTTTTAATATTTTTTAAAAGTAGCAAGATTTTAAAATGTTGCTAAAAGTAATTTAAATAGTAAAAAATTAAATATTTTGGCAGAAGTGTTTTAAAAATTTTGTTAAAAATAGCTAAATATGATTACCCGCTAAAAATAGTAAAATCTGCTAAAAATATAAAATAGTAAATAGCAAAATTTTTAATATTTTTTAAAAGTAGCAAGATTTTAAAATGTTGCTAAAAGTAATTTAAATAGTAAAAAATTAAATATTTTGCCAGAAGTGTTTTAAAAATTTTGTTAAAAATAGCTTAATATGATTACCCGCTAAAAATAGCAAAATCTGCTAAAAATATAAAATAGTAAATAGCAAAATTTTTAATATTTTTTAAAAGTAGCAAGATTTTAAAATGTTGCTAAAAGTAATTTAAATAGTAAAAAATTAAATATTTTGCTAGAAGTATTTTAAAAATTTTGTTAAAAATATATAAATATGATTACCCGCTAAAAATAGCAAAATCTGCTAAATATATGAAATTCATAAATATTTTGCTAAAAATCCAAAAAGCAACAAAATTATGAGTAAATAATAAAATTGTTAAAACTGTGCAAAGAAAATTAATTTATTGAATATTTTACTGAAAATAGCTAAATTTGAAATTCTTTTTTAAAAATATCAAAATCTTAAAAATGTTGCAAAATTGCTTAAAATAGCAAAATTTCACTAAAATTAACGAAATGATTAAAAAGGTTAAAAATAAATAAAGAATCTGAATGTTTGGCTAAAAATAGCAAAATCATTAACATCTTACTAAAAATAGTAAAATCTTTAATATCTTACTAAAAGTAGCAAAATATTAAAATTTTTCTAAAAATCTTTTCTTTTAAGTTTATTTTAGCAAAATATTTGCGATAATTTGGTATTTATTGCAAAATTATTTGTATTTACAAGATTTTTCTATTTAGATCAAAATCTTTATATGTTTACTACTGTTGCCAAGATCATAAAGTTTACCATCTTTTTATTGATAAAAGCATTTAAACCAATTATTTTCAACTTCTTTTATTTCTGTAGCTTTGCATAAAAATTCTCTATCAATTTTTGTTTCAGCAAATAATTGTCATAATTAGTCATACATTTAAATAAACAAAATAAACATAACGTTAATAATGCTATTAAATATTTTACATGCAACTAAAAACCATTCAATATAGAACATGTTACTGCATATACATACTTGGCAACTAAAAGTTTTTAAATTACACTAAGAACTCGAAAAACGAGGAGAAAAAAAGAATAGCGAAAAATAGAATTTAAGAATAAAAGCAAATATCTGAAATTAAAAATATTTTTAAATGCTTATGGTTTAGTAAAACAAAAATTTGTTTTCTTTAATAAGTATATATAGCATTTAAAATCTCAAGTGTATTTTGCCATAAACATTTGCTTCATTTCCCTAATTTTTCACTATCATTCTATTTCCACTTACTCTATATATTATATTTTTTTTTTCCATATGCCAGTAAACTTTTTTTTTTTTATTGACTTTTTTTCATATTCATCAATTTGTTTGAAAATCGCATGAAATAAGTAAAATAAAAAAAATAACACACAAATATAGTTATGTTCATTCGTTCAATCAATAACATCAGCATCATGGTAAATATGATTTTTTTTCCACAGAAATATCTGCTACAATGAACTTCTGAATGAACAAAATGCAACAGCAATGAGTTAAAAGAAAAACAAAAATATTTATCTTATACCAAGAGAGAATGAGCAAAAAAAAATAATAAAAATTTTACATTTGAAATAATAAACGTTTTCATACATATCATCAGTAAAACTTATTTCACATCAGCATCATCATCGACATCATCGTCATAGTCTTCCACCAATTGCAACAGCATCTCTTAACGTTGTCTTCGTTGTGTTCGTCAGTTTAATAGAACAGAACAAAATTATTTAAAAAAAACTTAAAACCTCCATGCAAAAACTAAACATAAAATAGGGAAATAAAACTACAGATCAAATAAAGAATATGAAGGAAGAAAAAAAAAAGAAAATTATAACTAATGTGGAAAATTGTATTTTCTACAATAATCATGCATGTTGCAAGTTTATGCACAAACTGGCAGAAAAAAGAAACATATTTTCTGTCATTCATTCACTCATTCGTATATTTTTGTTCATTCATACGTTATTTCGCTCATTTTAAGCAGATAAATTTTGTTATAAAAATTATTTTTTTCTGTTGAAAAATTAAAAAAAAAAACGAGTGAAAAACTAACGCAAAGAATTACATTTAAAGTTAATGTCATTAACAAAGTTTTAGTTGAATTTCAAATATAATAATGATTTATGTCTTTCTTTTTGGTTAAAGAAATGTAAAAAAAAAGAAAATATAAAAAATGTAATTTGAGGAATTTAATATTTTAATTTGTTTGCAAACAAAGTGAAAATAAAAAATTTAAAATTTATTAAAACATTTATTAAAAAGAAAATGTTGAAGTTTTCCACAGAAAATACTTTTGGGAAAAAGTATTAAAGTAATGATTTTCTTACCCCAAAATAAATAAGGTGTTTCATAAAACATTTTTGTAATCAAAGTCTCAAAGTACCCAGCAGTCTATGGTAGCTGTTGAGTACAAGTTACCTAACCGAATACATTGGAGTACAACTAGTCACTTTAAGTTTATGGAAGTCTATTGCCACCTAAACGACTGCATAATGTCACTTTTTTGCACACACAAACACCTCCACGACTACCGAAGGGTCAATAAAGTGACAATAGTTACTTCCAAGATTACGAGGTAGCCCTTTTTTTACATACACAATACGCTCATTGGTGACCGATGAAGAGCAGCAGGTGACTATACACCAATGAATCTTATTGGCTAAAAGCGGGTTAATTGCCACTAAATAAACTGCTGGGTAGCTTCAATTGAAGTCCTTAATATAGACATTTATGAAAGTTCTTAAAATAGCCCCAAATTAGATTTAGTAATATGAATTAATATAGTCTTAAAGTAATTTTAATCATAGGTCCTAAAGGAATCTCAAAATATTTCCAAATTAGCCTTAATTGAAGATCCTAATAGAGATCCAAATTAGTTTTAATCGTAGATCATAATAAAAACTCAAAATAGTTTCAAATTAGCTCAAACCGAAGGTAATAATATAACCTATAATTAGCTTTAGTCGGTAGTCTATATAGTCTCAAAATAGTGACAAATTAGCTTTAATCGTAGGTTTTAATTTAGTATAGAAATAATGCCAAATATCGTCTCAAAATAGTCCTAAATTAGTTATAATAGCAGGTCTAAATATAGTCTTAGAATAGCTCTGAATTAGCTTTAATCGTAGGCCGTAAAACAATCTCAAATAGCTTAAATTGTGTTAGCTTAGACCGTAGGACTTATATAGTCTTAAAATAGTAATAAATTAGCTTTAATCGTAGGTTTTAATATAGTCCTAAAATAGTGCCAAATTAGCTGTAACCGTGGGCCATAATTTAGTCACAAAATAGTACCAAATTAGCTTTAATCATTGGTCTCAATATAATCTCAAAATAGTCCAAAATTAGCTATAATTTTAGGTCTTAATATAATCTTAAAATAATACGAAATTAGCTTTAATCGGAGGCCTTAGTATAGTCTAAAAATATTCACAAATTAGCTTTAATTGTAGGTCCTAATATAATTTATAAATAGTCACAAATTAACTTTAATCGTAGGCCTTAATTTAGTCACAAAATAGTACCAAATTAGCTTTAATCATTGCTCTCAAAATAGTCCTAAATTAGCTTTAATCATAGGACTTAATTTATTAACTATAATAGCAGGTATTAATATAGTCATAAAATAGTCCCAAATTAGTTATAATAACAGGTCTAAAAATAGTGCCAACTTAGCTATAATAGCGGTTCTTAATATAATATCAAAGAGTCCAAAATTAGCTTTAATCGTAAACCTTAATATAGTCTCAAAATAATTCCAAATTTGATATAAAAGCGGGTCTTAATATTAATCTCAAAATAACCCCAAATTAGCTTTAGTCATAGGTCTTAAAATAGTCTAGAAATAGTTTCAAATCAGCCATAATAGCAGGACCAAATATTGTCTCAAATTAGCTATAATATCAGGTCTCAATATAACCTAAGAATAGCACCAAATTAACTTTAATCGTAAGTCTTAAAATAGCCTCGAAATAGTCCCACATTAGCTTTATACGTAAATCTTAATATAGTCTGAAAATAGTTCCGAATTAGCTATAATAGCAGGTTTCTACATAGTCTCAAAATAGTGTCAAATTAGCTATAACAGCGGATCTTAATACTAATCTCTGTATAGCCCCAAATTAGCCATAATAGCAGGATCAACTATAGTCTCAAGTTAGCTATAATAGCGTGTCTTAATATAGTCTCAAAATAGACCAAAATTAGCTTTAATCTTTAATCATAAAATAGTCTCAAAAAAGTCCCATATTATCTTTAACCGTAGGTCTTATATATTTAGAATTTGGTTTAATTGTAGTTTTTATTTTAATTTCTAAATAGTCAAGAATTAGATTTAATTTTAGGATCTAATACAGTCTAGAAATAATTCAAAATAAGTTTTTATAGTAGATCTTAATATAAATAGTCCCAAAATAGTTCCCAATTAGCTTTAATCATAGGTCATAATGTAGTCTTAAAATAGTCTAAAGTTAGCTTTAATAATTGATCTTAATATAGTCTCAAACTAACATTAAACGGAAGTCTTATTATAGTCTCAAATAGCCCAAAATTGGCTTTAAGTTAGCTTTAATCGTACCCTAATACAATCCCAAATTAATTTAAGAAGTGAGTTTTAATACTGTCCCAAATTAGCTTTCATCATAGCTCTTATTTTAGTCTTAAATCAGCTTTAATAGTACCTTAGCCTTTTAACAAAGACACAAATTGGCTTTAATCGTAGATCGGAATGGAATTCCAATCGCTTTAATCGCTTGTTTTAAAAGAGTCCCATAGTAGCTTTCAATTAGGTCAAATATTATATTATTATAATAACAATTCTTGCTACTCTTTAATAACTTTTAAATACCTCATAATATTTATTTATTATTAAACAAAACCGCATTAATTGATTCTTTAAACGTTTCTTTTATGTAATTAAACTTCTCACACTGTACAAAAAAAATCACATAAACTCAGTTGCCTCCTCCTTCGCCTCCCTTCACAAACAAATGTCTATATTCATTAAAATTCCCAACAATTTGTCATGTTTGTAGCACCTTGTCACGTTGCAACAAACCAAAAAAAAAAGGGTTACAAATAAAAGCCATATAATTTATTACATAGCTAATTATTCTTTTTGTTGAAGCATTATTTTTTTTTTTCATAATAAATAAAAATATAATAAACTCATAATATATTTGTTTGTTAAATTACTGTTAACAGATTGCTAGCTATAGCTATAATATTTTTTTTTTTTTTTTTTTTTTTTTTTTGAGTGTGTTGTATTTGTAATTCATAGCGGTATTTGTTACCTCAACCTAGCGGTTTATTTAAAATTTAATGCTTTCATAACACAAAAAAAAAAAAACAACAGCACCCAAGAATAAACAACACTTGAACGAAAAAGTCATCACAAATATTATCATGTTCTAAAGACATTTTTATTTTTCAACGTCTCCTCATGTCTGGCTGTCCTACTATTACCCCAAAAACCCAACGGACAAACTGGGAAAAATAAACAAAATAAAAAAAAAAAAATAATAACTTTAGTTTAAAGAACACAAACATAAATATGGTTAAAAGAAGAAAAAAGAAATAAAAGAATACAAACACTTAAAACATAAAACTGTCATGCATGAAGCAGACCTAAAATGTTGTCAACATATAACAAAAAAAATACAAAAACAACAATAAATGGTTTTTAGCTTAAACTTAACAAAAATCCAACAACAACAGCAACAATGTTGTATTAAGAAAATTACAACAAAAGAAAATAAACAAAAAAAATAGTTAACAGTAGAAGAGTTTGAAAAATAACAGAAAATTTTAAAAAAAATATGACATTTTCAAAACTGTTAAAATCTGTGGGAAGAATTAAGCAAGAAATAAAATAAATTAGCTCTAATCGAAGGTTTTTATTTAATTTCAAATTAGCCTGAACTGTAGGAATTAATTTAGTTAAATTACATTCAATTTCACGTCTCAATATAGTACCAATTTAACTCTTATTATTGTTGGTAATATAGTACCAAATTATCTCCAGTCATAGGTCTTAATATAGTCTCAATTTAGTTCTTAGTCTTTAGGTTCTAATATAGCAATAAATTAGCTCTAAGAGTAAGTCTTAATATAGCCACAAATTAGCTATCGTTTTAGATCTTAATAACGTAATAAATTATTTCAATATAGTACCAATTTAATTCTTGTTATTGGTCGTAATATAGTACCAAATTATCTCTAGTCGTAAGTCTTAATATAGTCTCAATTTAGTTCTAGTCATAGGTTGTTATATAGCAATAAATTAGCTCTAAGTGTAGGTCCTAATATAGGCTCAAATTAGCTACCATCGTAGGTCTTAATAACGTAATAAAGTAGCTCTAATTGAAGGCCTTAATATAGTGTTAATTTTGCTTTTACTTTTAGTCTTATAGCAGTCTCAAAATAAAAATAAAATTGTGGGCTTTATATAGTCCCAAATAAGCGTTTATCATAGTCTTAACGTTTATCAAATTAGCTCTAATTGCAGATTTTAATATAGTATTAAATGAGCCTTAACTGATCCTATGATAGTTTCAAATCAGCTTTAATCATAACTCTTAATATAGTCTATACAGTTTAGTCTAATAATTTAGTCTCAAAATATTCTCAAATTAGTTTTCATCATAAGGGTCAAAATAGTCTAAATTACCTGTAGTCTTATATATTAATATAGTCTAAATAAAGTACTATGTTAGCTTTAAACTTAGGTCTTAAAATAGTCCCAAGTTTGCAAGTCTTAATATAGTTCCAAAATAGTCGTAAGTTTGCTTCAATCGTTGGTCTTAACATAGTCTCAAAATATAGTAATATAGTCTCAAAATAGTCATAAGATTGCTTCAATCGCAGGTCTTAATATAGTTCAAAAATAGTCATAAGTTTGCTTCAATCGTAAGTCTTAATAAAGTTCCAAAATAGTCGTAAGTTTGCTTCAATCGTGGGGTCTTAATATAGTCTCAAAATAATCATAAGTTTGCTTCAATCGTAAGTATTAATAAAGTTCCAAAATAGTCGTAAGTTTGCTTCAATCGTGGGTCTTAATAAAGTTCCAAAATAGTCGTAAGTTTGCTTCAATCGTAAGTCTTAATAAAGTTCCAAAATAGTCGTAAGTTTGCTTCAATCGTGGGGTCTTAATATAGTCTCAAAATAACCGTAAGTTTGCTTCAATCGTAGATCTTAATATAGTCTCAAATGAGCTTTAGTCGTAGGTCATAATATAGTCTTCAAATAGCTCTCATTTTAAAACTAAAAAAAATAGTCTGAAAACAGTTTTGATCTTAGATATAAATATAGTCTAAAAATAGCATTTATCGTATGTCTTATTATGCTCTCAAATTAGCTTCAGTCGTAGTTTTTATTCTAGCCTCAAATTGGCTTTAATAAAATACCTTAAAGTAGTGCCAAATTAACTTTAATCGTAGGTTGTAATCTTTTCTCAAAATAGTTAAAAATTAGCTGTAAACATAGGTCTTAATAAAGTTTCAAAATAGTCCCATTTAGTTTTTATTGTAGGTCTTAATAGTCTCTTTATTCGTAGCTAACAATATGGTCTCCAAATAGCTTTAATCTTACATCAACTACAGCCTCAACAGATCAATAGTCGTATGTCTTAAATTACTATCAAATTAACTTCAGTCATATCATTTATTTTAGCCTCAAGTTAGCTTTAATGGTAGGTCTTAAAATATACCTAAAATAGCTTTAATCGTAGGGTTAATATAGTCTCAAGTTATTTTTATTCTAATCTCACAATATAATCTCCAATATGATAGCTTTAATCTTATATCTTAATATAGCCTCAATATAGCACTAGTCGTCTTAATATGCTCTCAAATTAGCTTCTATTATAACATATTATAACATATACTTATAACTCTGTTATAGCATATACTCGTAGCTCTTAATATAATCTCAAAATGATCCCAAATTAGCTTAAATATAGTCTTAACATAACCTCAGAGTAGTCAAAAATTTGTTTTAATAGTAGATTTAAATATAGTCTCAAAGTAGTCGCACATTAGCTATAATCATAAGGCTTGTTATAGTCCCAAATAAATACTAATCGATGGTCTTATTTTAGACTGAAATAAATCTTCCATCACAATCACATCTAGAGAATTTCGCTCTTTTTTAGTTAATATTATTTAAAATTATATAATTTTTAAAATATTTAAAATTTCATCTCTTCATCTATTTAATATTTTCATTTAATTTACTCTTTATTTTTTCAATTAACTCATAAATACAATTACTTTACATAACTCATTGTTTACTTTTTAAATATTTTTATTACAAATATTAGTTTTAAATATGTTTTTTTAATAACTGTTATTATTATACCCTACACCACCATAGATGGTTGGGGTATTATTTATTTATTTATTTTTTCATTTTTTATAAAAATTAATTTAAAATTTATTATTAACTTTTCAAACAAAATTTTTGTTTGCAAATTCTTTTATTTATTATTTGCACACTTTTTTACCGTTTATTTTTTTTTTTTTGCCAACTTTTTTTTATTCCCAATGTGTGATTAAATTAAATAATAATGAAAACTTATATTTTTGTTATCAAAATAACAAAAAGTTTTAATAGCTTCATTTAAGTTTCTTTTTTATTTATTTCTTTTTTTGTTATTTTTATTTTATTTATTTAGAATAATAAACAATACATCAGCAATATCAAAGCCCTCACTTTCGCTTTTTTATTACAGATTTTTTTGTAAAATTTATCTTATATTTAGTTTTTTTTATAGAGAAAAACGTTATTTGAATAAATAAATTGTTTAATGAAAATTAATTAAAATTTTAATATTAACAATATAAATTCTAAAGTATGAATTAGTTTTTGTTTTTAAAAACGACAAATTGATTTATGGAAAGAATATACAATTAAGTTTAAATGGAGTTAAATGGTTTTGAATGTATTTAAATTTATTAAAAAAAGGTTACAATGGGAGGAAATAAAATTAAATATAAAATTGTTTAAAAGTTTATATCATCCAAAAAGGAAATATACACTCTGATCTGTAAACAGTTGAGGGTACCAATATAATCAGTTATTGCAATCGAATCGAAAAAGTTGTGGTAACCGAACGAATTTGATTGGCTAAAAATTCGGTTGCCACAATAAAACTGTTTTCTGTGTGTAGTTCTAATAAAAATTTTGATAACTTTTATAGCAAATTAAAAGCTTTCTTTTTGTTATTTGCTTCTCGTGCAGTTATGAAAAGAATGAGTTTTGAATTTTGAAAACTCCTTAAAATGTTATATACTATAAGAAATTGCAGAATGAAGTTATTAAATATTTTATAATTTTTTGAAAGTGTATTGAATTGTAAAATTTTATTTACTAAAAAAAATTCCATAAAAAATACTTTGGTTCATTAAGATCAAAAATAATATAAAATTTATAACATTATTTAACATGATACTTTAAACCATAAAAATTTCTTTTCTATATTTTTATTTTATTTCAAAAATTTTTTATAACAAATTAAACAATTAAATTATAACAAAACATAAAAATATTAATGACATTATTTAAAACCAGTAATAACATCATTAAATTATAAAATTATAAACAATAAACTAAAGATAATAAGTCTCTAAAATAACTAATTTTAACAGGTTTTCACTTGAAGACAAAATATTAAAGTAAATAAAACTATGACACTGATAGAAGACATAAGACAAACAGACAGATGGAAGGACAGACAGACTATGGCATCTAGAAATAAACAAATAAAAAACTGAAAAAAAGTAAACTTAAGCTATTTACTTCTTAATCTAAAACTCTTAATCTTAACGAGCGAAAGTGTTTAATTACTATAAAAAAAATAAAGTAGCGAACAAATTACCTGTATAAAAAAAAGAAGTTCAAGTATTTGTTTCTGCATTTTTTTTATATCTTAAATCTAAAACACAAAAAGTCAACTTAAATGCCAGCTATTTACAACAATATTTAATACATATTAACAACATTAAGCTTTTGTTGTCATTTTAATGTTAAATAAAGTTTAAGAAAAAAATTTAAGTCATTTTGACAGTTTATTTTATTTTTTTCTTTTATAAGTGTCAGAGAGCGACAAAAAAAATGTTTTAAAAAATAAGAAACATTACAATTTAATGCGTTTCCACTCACGCATAGAACAAAATGTATATATTTTAAAATATTTGAATAAATGTGATTTGAATTTTAATACTAATGCCCCCTATTTTATATTTTTTTGTTGTTCACAAGCTGTCACTTTTAATATTTAAATTTTTTGTTTGATTAAGGAAAGTTTTTGCAAAAATTACTTATTACTCACTCCTACTATAAATGCAGTCAGCCACTGATTTGAAAGTGCAAATAATGTCAGGGTATTGATTTAATGGACAGATAAAATTGTATATTTTTTTAAGAGTAGGAGGACACATGTTTTGCAAAAGAAGAATTTAAAATTAATAAAAACTATCGAATTTAAAGAAACTTTAAAATAACTGAAAACATTTTAAAGTTTTTAAAGCATTTCTATATTTTTTATATAAAATTTTAATTTAAGGAAAATTTTCTAATTAATTTGCTCCACATTTAAAAAGTGTTAATTTAGTTCCAAAAGAACATAATTTATTATTTCTTATTTAATTTTGAAATATTTTTAATTTTCTATAATTATCTAAAAATTATTTTATTATCTAAATAACAATTATCTAGCATACTCAGACTTTAAATCTAAACTATATTAGTTTTAACCTCACTAGAACTATAACTTTCATTTAAATTGTTATTTGGTTTTGATTTAATACTTTCACTTATTTAAAGAAAAGTTCAGCTGAACATTCACATGAATAGTATTGAAGTTTTACTTTTGTTTAAAGTGGAAAAAAGATTTATTTATAATTTTTAATAAAGCTTAAAAATCTCAATAAGATTCGTTTAAAATTTAACTGTTCTTTTGGTATAACAACATAATAATATGCTGCAGACAAAACAAAATTGCAGACAATAGAAAATTGTTTTGAATTAATGTTTCTAGTTTTAACTAAAGTGCTACTTCGAAAGCTAAGAGAAAGAAAATAGAGAAAAGAAATAAATAAATAAATAATGATGCACTATAATCATTTTGAAAACTCAGTGTCAGAAATAGAATTTTAGTAATTGTTTTCAAAATTATAGCTGTCATTAGTTAATGGGAGGTAAATTGATTTAGATAATCAATTCGTAACACTTAGAAAAAATGGAGTAAAAGAATTAAGCAAATTAATTTATTAAAACATTTAAAAATTTGGCTTGAACAAAAATATTTTTAAAACGTAGCTGAAATCAAACTAAAATTAAAATAGAAAGGATCTTCAACTGATTTACAACTTATAAAAGCCTATATTAGAACTAAACTCAAACTATAAAACTAACACAGATTTGAACTAGAACTGAACTAGAACTGAACTAGAACTGAACAAGAACTGAACTAGAACTGAACTAGAACTGAACTAGAACTGAACTAGAACTGAACTAGAACTGAACTAGAACTGAACTAGAACTGAACTAGAACTGAACTAGAACTGAACTAAAACTGAACTAGAACTGAACTAGAACTGAACTAGAACTGAACTAGAACTGAACTAGAACTGAACTAGAACTGAACTAGAACTGAACTAGAACTGAACTAGAACTGAACTAGAACTGAACTAGAACTGAACTAGAACTGAACTAGAACTGAACTAGAACTGAACTAGAACTGAACTAGAACTGAACTAAAACTGAACTAGAACTGAACTAGAACTGAACTAGAACTGAACTAGAACTGAACTAGAACTGAACTAGAGCTGAACTAGAACTGAACTAGAACTGAACTAGAACTGAACTAGAACTGAACTAGAACTGAACTAGAACTGAACTAGAACTGATCTAGAACTGAACTAGAACTTAACTGGAACTGAACTAGAACTGAACTAGAACTGAACTAGAACTGAACTAGAACTGAACTAGAACTGAACTAGAACTGAACTAGAACTGAACTAGAACTGAACTAGAACTGAACTAGAACTGAACTAGAACTGAACTAGAACTGAACTAGAACTGAACTAGAACTGAACTAGAACTGAACTAGAACTGAACTAGAACTGAACTAGAACTGAACTAGAACTGAACTAGAACTGAACTAGAACTGAACTAGAACTGAACTAGAACTGAACTAGAACTGAACTAGAACTGAACTAGAACTGAACTAGAACTGAACTAGAACTGAACTAGATCTGAACTAGAACTGAACTAGAACTGAACTACAACTGAATTAGATCTGAATTTTATACCAAAAATATCCAAATAGTCAGTTAATAGTGTTCTATAGCTTTTTAAAAATCAGCTCATATGTATTAAAAGTAATTTTGGAACTTACTTTTTATTATTTTAAATTTTCAATAATCAATGAACAGGTTGCTTTACTTGAAATCTGACTCATACTTTCTTCTATGTGAAATCAATTTAAAATGAAATTTTTTGTTTAACAAAAAAATTTAATGTAATAAATCAATAAATTTCCAAACGAAAAAAAAAAAGTGTAACTATTTCTTTGAAAATTTTATACATCATCATTATGAGCCACCATTGGATTAATTCTCCATTTTACCTTTTATTTTCAATACAATTTATGTTAAAATAAAATAATAAAATATATGCACAATGCTCTTTATAGAAAAATTATATATAAAATATGGTGGTGTTGATGAAGCTGTTTGGTATGTATGTTTGTTGTAGGTTTGTCTGCGGCAATATTTTTAATACTATTTGAGTCACTCGTTCTGTCAGTCATTTATTCACTCATATGTATTGACTTTTTATGTTGAGATTTTTTGTATTTTTTTTTTTTATTTTATTTCATTTTTGTTTATGGAATTCCATTTAATACCAATGTTAAGATCAAAAGATGTTTTTTTGTCGTTGTTGTTTCATTTTTTTTTTTTTTTGTTAATAATAGTTGTAATACCACTTTCACATAAAAATGTTGCACAGAAATATAAAGAAACATAAGAAATTATAAAAAAACACACAATCAGACTTGTTTTAAATTTCATAGCCTGACCATTAAGCATAAGAAGTAGAAACAAAAACAAGTAATAAGTTTTTTTGGTAAATTGAAATTGTTTAAATTTTCATTTTTCTTGTTATGTTTCTAAGGTGGGTCAATTGCTTTAGCTTTTAACATTTACCAATCGTCATGATAAGCGTGAATATTTATAACAATTTAAAGCCTAAGGAAATTTGTTTGATAAAAATAAATATTTGGACAATTAGTAAAAATAAATATTGTGTCTTTCTTTTTTTTTAATGAAAACTTGTTTGAAAATATTTATTGGGCACTTAAGACGAAGTGATACAATTTTTGAAGAGCAGTTTCATTTAATTATTTGCTTTATATAAAATTTGTTATTTATAGTAAATTTTCCTAAAATTTTATATTTTTTAGCAAAATTTTCCTAAAATTTGTTATTTATAGTAAATTTTCAAAAAACTTGCTATTTATAGTAAATTTTCTAAAAATTAGCGAATGTGAATTTTTTAAATTTTAGCTATTTTAGTAAATTCACTAACAATTTGCTATTTATAGTCAATTTTCTAAAAATTTGCAATTTATAGTACATATTCCAATTATTTGCTATTTATAGTAAATTTTCTAAAAATTAGCTATTTAGTGTGAATTTTTTAAATATTAGCTATTTATAGTAAATTTTCTGAAAATTAGCTATTTATAGTAAATTTTTTAAGTATTAGCTATTTATAGTAAATTCACTAACAACTTTCATTTATAGTAAATTTTCTAAAAATTTTCAATTTATAGTATAAAATCCAATTATTTGCTATATACAGTACATATTCCAAACATTTGCTAATTATAGTAAATTTTCTCAAAATTAGCTATTTATAGTAATTTTTCTAAAAATTAGCTATTTATAGAGAATTTTTAAAAAATTAGCTATTTAAGTGAATTTTTCAAAAATTAGATATATATAGTAAATTTTCTAAAAATTAGCTATTTATGGTAAATTTTTTAAAAATTAGCTATTTAAAGTGAATTTTTCAAAAATTAGCAATTTAAAGTGAATTTTTTAAATATTAGCTATTTATAGTAAATTCACTAACAACTTGGTATTTATAGTAAATTTTCTAAAAATTAGCTATATAAAGTACATATTAAATTTTCTCAAAATTAGCTATTTATTGTAATTTTTCTAAAAATTAGCTATTTGTAGAGAATTTTTTAAAAATTAGCTATTTATAGTGAATTTTTTAAATATTAGCTATTCATAGTGAATTTTCTAAAAATTAGCTATTTATAGTGAATTTTTTAAATATTAGCTATTTATAGTAAATTCACTAATAATTTGCTATTTATAGTAAATTTTCTAAAAATTTGCCATTTATAGTACATATTCCAATTATTTGCTATATACAGTACATATTCCAAACATTTACAATTTATAGTAAATTTTCTAAAAATTTGCTATTTATAGTAAATATTCTAAAAATTAGCTATTTATAGTGAATTTTTCAAAAATTAGATATATATAGTAAATTTTCTAAAAATTAGCTATTTATGGTAAATTTTTTAAAAATTAGCTATTTAAAGTGAATTTTTCAAAAATTAGCAATTTAAAGTGAATTTTTTAAATATTAGCTATTTATAGTAAATTCACTAACAACTTGGTATTTATAGTAAATTTTCTAAAAATTTGCTATATATAGTACATATTAAATTTTCTCAAAATTAGCTATTTATTGTAATTTTTCTAAAAATTAGCTATTTGTAGAGAATTTTTTAAAAATTAGCTATTTATAGTGAATTTTTTAAAAATTAGCTATTTATAGTGAATTTTTAAATATTAGCTATTCATAGTGAATTTTCTAAAAATTAGCTATTTATAGTGAATTTTTTAAATATTAGCTATTTATAGTAAATTCACTAATAATTTGCTATTTATAGTAAATTTTCTAAAAATTTGCCATTTATAGTACATATTCCAATAATTTGCTATATACAGTACATATTCCAAACATTTACAATTTATAGTAAATTTTCTAAAAATTTGCTATTTATAGTAAATATTCTAAAAATTAGCTATTTATAGTGAATTTTTCAAAAATTAGATATATATAGTAAATTTTCTAAAAATTAGCTATTTATGGTAAATTTTTTAAAAATTAGCTATTTACAGCGAATTTTTCAAAAATTAGCTATTTATAGTACATTTTTCAAAAAATATACATTTATAGTAAATTTTTAAAAAATTTTCTATTAATAGTAAAATTTTCTTTAAATTAGCTTTGTATGGAAAATTTTTCAAAATTTAGTATTTATGGTAAATTTTGTAAAAGTTTGCTATTTATAGTAAATATTTCAAAATTTTCTACAAATTTATTATAGGAAATTTTTAAAAAATTTTTTTAAGAAATTTGGTATTTATTTAAAATTAAAAAAAAAATGTGTTATTTGTAGTAAATTTTTAAAAAATTTGCTGTTTTAGTAAATTTTCTTTAAAGTTGCTTATTTTAGTAAACTTACATTAAATTTGATATTTTTACTATTTTTTAAGGTGCTATTTTAGTAAATTTTCTTTAAAGTTACGATTTACAGAATTTTTTTTTAAGGTTGCTTATTTTAGTATTAATTTTTTAAGTTGCTATTTTTAGTCAATTTTCTTTCAAGTTGCTATAAATATTTTAACGTAGCTATTTTTCTTTAAAGTTGCTATTTTTATCAAATTTTCTTAAAATTAGCTTTTTTCAAACATTTTTTAATTAAAGCAAATGTTTTCAAATTTGAAGTTGAAGTTGGTTTTAATACCCTTAATATTACTGAAGCCAAAACTTCTTTTAAAACCTGTCTACTTTTGGAACTAGGTGTCACTTATATTTGACTTTATTTCTAATTAATAAAATAGCAACCACTCTAACTACTTTTTATAAAACCAAAAATACGCTCATAATAGGAAAATAAAGTAATTAAGCAACTTTATTTAAAAAAGCATGAAGAAAAAAAATGGTGTAATTTCAAATTAATAAAAAGAAATATGAAATACAAGTGCGTTAATGCACAGACATGATCATAAAACTAAACTAAATGACCATGTTGTAGGTACTATTTTACACAAAAAAATAACATCTACAAGAAATTATTGCTACAGAAAAAAATTAAAAATAAAGAAAAGGTGAAAATTATATGATGACATTTATGCTTGTTCAAGAATACAGCGTGAAATAAGTAAATATGAAATGTATAGCATGGGAAAGTTTGTTTCTTTCAAAAAACCATTACAAAGGTTAGTTGAAATTAGTTACTAAGAAACAAATATTAGTTTAAGTTAATGGCAATTAGAAATTATACTTTTTTTCTAAGCATTTCCTCATAAGAAATTTGAACACATATTTTTTTTTGTCCACAATTATTTATTGCTAAAAACACCAATATGTCAATCATTTTCCCTAGAAAATAAATAAACGATCTAAAGAAATTAAAGTTTAAGGTATACAAAAACCTTAAGAAAAAACCAGCTAAAAGTATTAAAGTGTACTGTAAGTTTTTTTTAGTAATTAGTCATCATCAGCAATAGCTAACAAACCACTAGCCATACTTAAAAAAGACTTTGGCTATAATGTGCTTTTTTTTTTTTTTTTGCTCACCTGAAATGCGGCCAATTGACAGTTTGGCGTGCTACATAGTAGAAAAATAATATCATTTGGTGTTTGCATTTGAGGTACGTGTGTGGTGGAAGTGATAGATGTATGACTATGATGGCCAGCCAGCTGACCAAGTGTCTGCTTGTTTGATTGTTTAGTTTTGGTTTGAGGAAAATGAACACAATAACAGTTTAGTAATAACCCAGCAGTTCAAAAGGTGCCAATTTGCCCATTATCACTAGATATATAACTACTTAGACGATTCAGTAGTTACCTTTGGTAGTGCAAGTGGTTGATAAACGATCACATTCTGCATTACATTTCACTAGTAAAATAACTACTAAATAATGTTTATTGTTTTAACTAGAAAATATAATATCTAAAAGTAAACTGCCACTTCT
The DNA here is from genome assembly GCA_951394005.1 of Protophormia terraenovae. NCBI lineage: Eukaryota > Metazoa > Arthropoda > Insecta > Diptera > Calliphoridae > Protophormia > Protophormia terraenovae. The sequence continues at coordinate 11,342,992 of OX596074.1, read as the reverse complement.
ATGTTTACATGTAATGCATAGAGTTGCCGTTGAGAGCTTTAAAAGCGTAAATTGAGAAATTTATTCTCGTGTTATATATGAATATGCTGCAAAATTTCTTTTAGTGAATTCACTATTGAAATGTAGTGCAGATAGTGGCATTTCGCTTTCAGAAATTTACATTAATGTATGCCAATTCGCTACAACTATTAATTTAGTGAATTCACTATTGAAATGTAATGCAGTTAGTGGCCAATCGGCAAAAAATCTTAAATTTGTCTCTAGAATTAAACTTGATTATATAGGAATTCCTTATAACTGTTACATTAGTGAATACACTATTGAATTGTAGTGAAGTTGTTGGCTCTTCGTTTTCAGAAATTCACAAAGTGTACGATTTCGTTACAACTATTAATTTATTAAATTCACTATTGAAATATAATGTAATAAGTGACCAAGTAGCCAAAAAGTATTGCATTTATCTCTAGAAATTCCCTACATTGTAAACAAATTCGATACAACTATTTTGTTAGTGAATACACAATTCATTTTTACAATTATTGATTTATTTTACTACTCAAATGTAAATATATTTAAGGATCATATTTTTAAAACTATTTTCCTATAAGTGCCTCTATATACAATATAAGTTCTCAAATACTTTGGTCGGTATATACATTTATTTTGCAAAATTTATAAGAGATATATATATCTCTTCTAAATTTTGCTAAATCAAAAAATAAAATCAATCAACAAATATGTTAGTAAATAATTCATTCAATCATTCATTCAATTCCCAGTTAATAAATTAATTAAGTCAATTAAGTGGGTGATTGAATAAATTAATAATTTAAATGAGTAAAAAAATATTACTAAAATTTGATTCTTATTTGAACATATTTATTAAGTTTTGAAGCAAAATTAAACAACTTTGTTAATTCAAAAATATATGGCAATAATTTTTTCTAAACTAAAAAAGTCAATAAATTATAAAACTTTTTTATGCATGTAATTTATTAACAAAAATATTTAATACTAGCTTTTTCCAGTGCGCTTCGCTACCCCATTTAACGCCACAACTAATATTTACTTTATATGTGGGCTACTACTCCCCTCGCACCTATTCGATTTTTAATATGAAAATTACAACAAAAATTTTTAAGACTTTTACTATAATACTCATTTAGATATGCGAAAATTAATATTACTTTTTTTATATCCATTTTCATTTTATCAAAGCGATATAATAAGAAGATTGATGGTTTTCACCACAATAGTTCTTCAGATTATCACTCCCCTGCTACGATAAAAAAAGATATATCATATTTGAAGTTAGTGACAATTTATTTATATGAAACTATTTTTTATTTAATTATTAAATAAATTATAACAAAAATAGTAAAAAAATTGTTCCGTTGAATATTGAGATTAGGACCCTAATAAATTTAAAGTAAAAAATAAAAAACATATAATCGGCCTAACCCGATAATACCCCAATCACCTATGGTAGTGTGGTATGGTAGAGTTTAATTATCGAGACAAAAGTTGCAGGAACAACATAATAAAATACCTAATCATTAGCTTTTATTTATTTATTTTTTAAAAATTTAGTGAAATCATTAAAATATAAATTTTTTTTCTTTAAAAACTGTTAAAAAAAAAGTAAAAAAAATCTTTCATAGTATATATAATATCTTATATTAGTTACTTTTAATAATTTAACTGTTTGTTAAATGTTCAAATTTTGTCTAAATAAATAATATAAAAATAAAAAAGTAGTAATTAAATTACCAATTCACTAACTACATGTAATGCCTAAAATCGCCATTAGTATTTTGTTAAATAAGAAATTTTATGTAAATTCATAATCAGACCCATATATAAATTGCCAATTCACTAACTACATGTAATGCACAAACTCCCCATTATTGTTTTCATAATACGTTTTCTCTTAATTCATAAACAAAACCATATATAAATAGCCAATTCACTAACTACATGTAATGCAGAAATTCGCCGTTAGTATTTTAGTATAATTTTCTTGGCACAGATGATGCATACATTACAACAAATATTCTCTTGAAATTGAAAACAGCACATAGCAGAATGTTAAATAATGAGATCAATAGCCCAGTGGTTAATATGCGTGCCTACAAACCAGAAGGTTAGAAGTTCAAGCCCAGCTGAAGACATCGATGAATAAAAATATAAAATAAAAACATCAGAAAATTCTTAAAAAAACTAAATTAATAAAATAAAAAAACAATAATTACTTATCAGAGAAATTAAAACTTTAAAAATACAAAATAAATGTACAATTTTATTTTTTCAACTTTTTCGTCCCAAATACTAGAGTTTTTGTACTACTGAAAATACTAGTGACTTGTTATGCTGATAGTGCTAGTTTCTTACGAACAGTTCAATGTGTAGTACTATGTTTCATTCGAAATAACTAGAAAAATGGTACCATCCAAACTACTAGTGAATAGTAATGCAAAGGGTGGCCAATTGGTTACCTCCAATGACATCCCCATGTTAAATTCACCAGTTAAAAGCATTGTGAGTGGGTTGAAAAGTAACTAGTGGTAGTTCTTAGTGGCTAACGAATTCGACGTAACGGAACTAGTTCGGCGAACTGCTGGGAATTATTATGTTAACACAAATGATTAAATAACATTTACAATATTTAATTGAACATACATTCAATATGTAAACAACAAACTATTTGCTCGCTTACTATGTTGGCTAAAAATTATTAAATAAAAGTGAAGCAAATTATGGCTATTCTTGAAAATAGCTATGAACGGAAGTGTTTTTCAGAGCAGTTTAAAATTTAAGTTATTCAAAAGAGAACTTGTGTACACCTTTTTCTAATTTCGATTTATTTAACTTCTACTTTAATTTTATTTCAGTTCCACTTCACTTCTAATACAGTTCTAGTTCAATTAAAGTTCAATTCTATTAATCTTTTTAATCCTAGTTCAGTTCAAGGTCAGTAATAAGTCAGTTCGAGCTAAATTCTAATTAAATTCGAGTTCTGTTCTTATTCGGCTTTATATCAGTAGTAAATCAACTCTGAATTAATTTTTTAGTTCCAGTTCGGCTTTTGTTCAGTTCTAGTTCAGTTCTAGTTCAGTTCTAGTTCAGTTCTAGTTCAATTCTAGTTCAGTTCTAATTCAGTTCTTGTTTAGTTCTAGTTTAGTTCTAGTTCAGTTCTAGTTCAGTTCTAGTTCAGTTCTAGTTCAGTTTTAGTTCAGTTCTAGTTCAGTTCTAGTTCAGTTCTAGTTCAGTTCTAGTTCAGTTCTAGTTCAGTTCTAGTTCAGTTCTAGTTCAGTTCTAGTTCAGTTCTAATTCAGTTCTAGTTCAGTTCTAGTTCAGTTCTAGTTCAGTTCTAGTTCAGTTCTAGTTCAGTTCTAGTTCAGTTCTAGTTCAGTTCTAGTTCAGTTCTAGTTCAGTTCTAGTTCAGTTCTAGTTCAGTTCTAGTTCAGTTCTAGTTCAGTTCTAGTTCAGTTCTAGTTCAGTTCTAGTTCAGTTCTAGTTCAGTTCTAGTTCAGTTCTAGTTCAGTTCTAGTTCAGTTCTAGTTCAGTTCTAGTTCAGTTCTAGTTCAGTTCTAGTTCAGTTCTAGTTCAGTTCTAGTTCAGTTCTAGTTCAGTTCTAGTTCAGTTCTAGTTCAGTTCTAGTTCAGTTCTAGTTCAGTTCTAGTTCAGTTCTAGTTCAGTTCTAGTTCAGTTCTAGTTCAGTTCTAGTTCAGTTCTAGTTCAGTTCTAGTTCAGTTCTAGTTCAGTTCTAGTTCAGTTCTAGTTCAGTTCTAGTTCAATTCTAGTTCAGTTCTAGTTCAATTCTAGTTCAGTTCTAGTTCAGTTCTAGTTCAGTTCTAGTTCAGTTCTAGTTCAGTTCTAGTTCAATTCTAGTTCAGTTCTAGTTCAGTTCTAGTTCAGTTCTAGTTCAGTTCTAGTTCAGTTCTAGTTCAGTTCTAGTTCAGTTCTAGTTCAGTTCTAGTTCAGTTCTAGTTCAGTTCTAGTTCAGTTCTAGTTCAGTTCTAGTTCAGTTCTAGTTCAGTTCTAGTTCAGTTCTAGTTCAGTTCTAGTTCAGTTCTAGTTCAGTTCTAGTTCAGTTCTAGTTCAGTTCTAGTTCAGTTCTAGTTCAGTTCTAGTTCAGTTCTAGTTCAGTTCTAGTTCAGTTCTAATTCAGTTCTAGTTCAGTTCTAGTTCAGTTCTAGTTCAGTTCTGGTTCAGTTCTAGTTAAGTTCTAGTTCAGTTCTAGTTCAGTTCTAATTCAGTTCTAGTTCAGTTCTAGTTCAGTTCTAGTTCAGTTCTAGTTCAGTTATAGTTCAGTTCTAGTTCAGTTCTAGTTCAGTTCTAGTTCAGTTCTAGTTCAGTTCTAGTTCAGTTCTAGTTCAGTTCAGTTCTAGTTCAGTTCTAGTTCAGTTCTAGTTCAGTTCTAGTTCAGTTCTAGTTCAGTTCTAGTTCAGTTCTAGTTCAGTTCTAGTTCAGTTCTAGTTCAGTTCTAGTTCAGTTCTAGTTCAGTTCTAGTTCAGTTCTAGTTCAGTTCTAGTTCAGTTCTAGTTCAGTTCTAGTTCAGTTCTAGTTCAGTTCTAGTTCAGTTCTAGTTCAGTTCTAGTTCAGTTCTAGTTCAGTTCTAGTTCAGTTCTAGTTCAGTTCTAGTTCAGTTCTAGTTCAGTTCTAGTTCAGTTCTAGTTCAGTTCTAGTTCAGTTCTAGTTCAGTTCTAGTTCAGTTCTAGTTCAGTTCTAGTTCAGTTCTAGTTCAGTTCTAGTTCAGTTCTAGTTCAGTTCTAGTTCAGTTCTAGTTCAGTTCTAGTTCAGTTCTAGTTCAGTTCTAGTTCAGTTCTAGTTCAGTTCTAGTTCAGTTCTAGTTCAGTTCTAGTTCAGTTCTAGTTCAGTTCAGTTCTAGTTCAGTTCTAGTTCAGTTCAGTTCTAGTTCAGTTCTAGTTCAGTTCTAGTTCAGTTCTAGTTCAGTTCTAGTTCAGTTCTAGTTCAGTTCTAGTTCAGTTCTAGTTCAGTTCTAGTTCAGTTCTAGTTCAGTTCTAGTTCAGTTCTAGTTCAGTTCTAGTTCAGTTCTAGTTCAGTTCTAGTTCAGTTCTAGTTCAGTTCTAGTTCAGTTCTAGTTCAGTTCTAGTTCAGTTCTAGTTCAGTTCTAGTTCAGTTCTAGTTCAGTTCTAGTTCAGTTCTAGTTCAGTTCTAGTTCAGTTCTAGTTCAGTTCTAGTTCAGTTCTAGTTCAGTTCTAGTTCAATTCTAGTTCAGTTCTAGTTCAGTTCTAGTTCAGTTCTAGTTCAGTTCTAGTTCAGTTCTAGTTCAGTTCTAGTTAAGTTCTAGTTCAATTCTAGTTCAGTTCTAGTTCAGTTCTAGTTCAATTCTAGTTAAGTTTAGTTCAGTTCTAGTTCAGTTCTAGTTCAGTTCTAGTTCAGTTCTAGTTCAGTTCTAGTTCAGTTCTTGTTCAGTTCTAGTTTAGTTCTAGTTCAGTTCTAGTTCAGTTCTAGTTCAGTTCTAGTTCAGTTCTAGTTCAGTTCTAGTTCAGTTCTAGTTCAGTTCTAGTTCAGTTCTAGTTCAGTTCTAGTTCAGTTCTAGTTCAGTTCTAGTTCAGTTCTAGTTCAGTTCTAGTTCAGTTCTAGTTCAGTTCTAGTTCAGTTCTAGTTCAGTTCTAGTTCAGTTCTAGTTCAGTTCTAGTTCAGTTCTAGTTCAGTTCTAGTTCAGTTCTAGTTCAGTTCTAATTCAGTTCTGGTTCAGTTCTAGTTCAGTTCTAGTTCAGTTCTAGTTCAGTTCTAGTTCAGTTCTAGTTCAGTTCTAGTTCAGTTCTAGTTCAGTTCTAGTTCAGTTCTAGTTCAGTTCTAGTTCAGTTCTAGTTCAGTTCTAGTTCAGTTCTAGTTCAGTTCTAGTTCAGTTCTGGTTCAGTTCTAGTTCAGTTCTAGTTCAGTTTTAGTTCAGTTCTAGTTTAGTACTAGTTCAGTTCTAGTTCAGTTCCAATTCACTTCTAATTCAGTTCTACTTTTTGATCCATCTTTCTTCTATATATCTATCTATACGCATCCCTCTTTCTTTCCGATTTCTCTTTTGACCTTTTTTTCATGTAAGGATTAAAAAAAAATTATATTAATTTCATGTTTAAAAAAATTCCCACCAAAATGTAAATTCTTCTTCTTTAATTTCCCCTACAAATGGTGTTTATAATGTTCTATAAAACTAAACATAAAATAAACATTAAATTCTAATAAAACTCATTTATAAATGTCTAAATATAAAAATTGTAATAAATACTCGTTATACGTACATCAAGTTCGTGTACAAATACAATACTGTGTTTAACTATTAGAGTCCATAATTCAAATAGAACATAACACAAATCTAATATAAATTGATGAAACAGACACTATAACAACAATATTGCAAATGCAACCAACAACAAATAAGAAACAGCCACAAACAGACAAAAATTGCCAACATTGATAGACTGAATGTACAAAAGCTAGAAACAAATAACAAAAAATAAGTAAAAATAGAAACAGAACAGTCAAGTAGCGGCAGACAAACTGACACATTTCTATCAGTCAGTTAAAAAAAAAAAGAGTTGAGTATGATTCTATAAGAGTTTGTTTATTTGTTTTAATAAAACCATCACACACATATCTATGTACTTGTAGTTATATAAAATTTCTATAATCATACAAAACATTTGTATGATTTGTGGATATTTGTTGGTTGCAATTGTTGTTATAACTAAAGGCATTATGGCAAAAATAATATCAAAACAAAAAGTACAAAAAAACAAATAAAGAATATTATTGCAAGATATATTTTTCTATGTAGAAATACATATTTAAAATTAATTTTTAGAAAACTGGGTGCTAAAAGACTTAACATACATAATATGGTGTTATGACCACTCAAAGAAGAAGAAAGAAATAATAATAAAAAACGTGAAAAGACCGTTAAGAGGCTAAAAAAGCAACTAGTTGCTAAAGTTGTTAAGAAAAGAAGACAGAAAGTGACAAAATTTTAATTAGATTTTGTAAAATAAAAGAATATTTAATTAAGCAACTGATTATGGAATTTGAGATTTAGAACTTTAGAAAAATCAATAGATTGTGGGCATAACAAGGAATTTTTATGATGTAATAAAATATTTATGAAGTTAATTTAGAAATTGTTGCCAAAATTCTTAAGGCAAAAGAAGAATTTAATTTTTTTTTTTTTTAATTTAAAATTTAGTAAATAATCTTATAAGAGATACATATGTTTCAGCAACATATTGTTGAAATAAAGTACCGTAACCTTAACATTTTAAGAGACTAAAAATACAGTGTTCATTTATAAAAAAAAAATGTTTTCCTAAGAAATATATGTATATAATATTCCAGCAACATTTTATCTAAAACACAACTATTTATCTACAAACTAAATAGAAAGTTATAAGCAAATAAATTTAATGAAATTATGAAAATAATGTTGCTGAAACATGTTGCAGCAGCATTAAACAAATGTATAAAAAAATTGTGAAAGTTGAAAATGTTTTTAAATAAAAATAATAAAAATTTAAATTCAAAAAAATTTCAGCAACATGTTTCGATGTTTAAGTTTGGAAAAATAATCAATAAAATTTTTCTTAATGTAATATGTTGCAAAAATATAATTATGTTAAAAATATTAAACTAAATCACTAAACTCAATTGAAGTTTGTTTAAAAAATATGTTGTTTACACATATTGCGGCAATATCATACAAATTATACAAAGCAAATATTTCAAATTTCAAACATTAAATTTAAAATTTTTCTATTGCATATAACTGCAGCACAAAAGTGCTTTAAAACAATCTAATTGAACATTTAATATATGTATTTCCTTAAATATCTTTACATGCGATATCTATGTTTCTGATACATGTTTCAGCAACATTCTCCAACTACCATAAATATGGAATAGTTATAAATATATAACTATAAATAAACAAAATAATAAAGCAGATTTAAAAAAAGATGCTTAAACTAATGTACATATAAACAAAATTATTTAAAATTTCAAATCACTAATTGATATAAAGTTTATGTACCTGATACATGTTGCAGCAACATTATTAACAACCTATACAAATTGAAATTTTGTATTTTAAGCTTTAATTTTAACTAAAAGTAATTAAGAGCAATTTAAATAAGTATTTCTTATAATTGGGGGAATATTTAAAAAAAATATAAGTATTAAACAATAAATAAAATTTACATATTTTTATAGCCAAAATCTTTATCTATTGAAGTAACAAAAATATATATTTAAAACTTTTCTAATTCAAGTAAAATAAATTTTTTTTTTGATTTGATTTTTAAGTATAAACTTCTGACTAGTAACCGCTTTGGGATAATAATAAAATTTTAAATAATATTACTTTTATATTTTATGAACTTGAATATATATTTTATGAACTTGAACATCGAAACGAAGAAATATAATTTGATTTTTTACTGAAAGCACCAGCATTAGCTGTAATATTTATTTTCTTATTATTTCTTATTTAATTGAACTTTTAAATTAAAAAAAAAAAAAAAAAAAAACTCTAAAAACTTTAAAAAAATATATTTTTTTATCTCCAAATATATATTTATTACTATATTTTCCCTCTTTTTTTTACTGCACTGTCCCATTAATAATTTCAATCAAAATTTATTTAAAGTTCTTGTGTAAAAATTGAATTACAACTTCAAGTAATTTAGATTATGAGAGTTTTACAAAGTACTTAAAAGAAAAGATGCTAACTTAAATCATACTCTTATGCTATATATAAGAAAACTTGCCAGACTTTAGTGCACAAAATCCTGTTATCATTAAAAAAAAAACAGAAAAAATGGAAAGAAAAAAAAATTGAGGGGAAAAAATCGAAGTAGTTGAAAAGATGTAAACAGACTTAAGTAACGAAAAATGTAAGATACCAAAATAACATAATAAAATTTAAAACAAATATTAGGGGTAATCACAGATGAAGCATTTAAATTTATAAATAAAATTCGAAAAATATTAAAGATAATCACAATTAGTGCTAAAAAATTGTTCCAGCATTTAGGTAATATTTTCTTTATTATTTCCTTTTTTTAATTTTCTGATCATCTCTCTTACAAATATTTCTTATCAGAACTTAAACATTTTTTTTTTTTTTTTAATTCTATGAAAAATCTGAAAAACAAAATTGCCGGTTTAGTAAAGCGGAAAATGCGTAAATGTAGTTGGTGTTGTATAGGAAACAACACACATTCTACTTTTATTTTTTCTTAACAAACAAAATACTTTACTTCCAATTTAAGTCTACAAAAAAACAAACTACTCCAGAAAACTTTAGTTTCTTCCGCAGAATAAAAAAAAAGTTTTTTCCTATTTTATTCCTTGCAATCTTTTCACACATACAAGTCATTCTCATATAAGTAGACAGCAACAAAAATAAAACTCCTTAGATTCTTGAAAAATAAAAACAACCACATATAAGAAATTGAAGCATGCAAAGAAAGAAAAAAAAAATAAAGTATATTTTTCTTAAAATACTCGTAAGTGTTTTAAGCGCAGTAAAAATTGAAAAAGAAATAAGGTAAAGTGTAAGTGATACTGAAGCTTTTGCAGAGAAAAAAAATCAAGAAAAAAAACACAACTTAAGTTAAAACCACCAGGCAAGTGGTAAAAAAGTAGAGAGTAATAAGGAGTATAACAGTGGTTAGTTGCAAGGTTTACCAAATACCAATAAACACAAGATGGTGGGGCGGTAGATGACACACAAAGAGCTCAGAAAGCATTGAAGCAAAGGTAACATAGTGATGATGATGGATTTTGAGGTATTATGTGGGAAAAAAGATATGATAGATAAAGGAATTTGTTGGAAATTTGAAAGCAACATGTTGCAGGCAAATATATTCGTTTTAAATAACAAAGAAACTATAGTTATTAAAACAAAAATTAATTATTTTGAAAAAAAAAAAATATTAAAAAATGTTGAGCAACATGTTGTTAGCAACTAAATTTGAACATAATTTTGTAATTTTATCTTAAAATTTTTAAAAATTCCTACCTAAATTGCAAAAAATAACTAAATTTTGTGTTTAGCAACATGTTGCTGTATACATACAATAAAAATATTATATTTTCATGATTAAAATTAACAATAGAAAATAATAATAAAAGCAATATTAAAACAATAACTAAAATGTTATTGCAACATGTTTGCTAGGTATATAGGCCCAAAAACACTTAATAATATTTTTATAAAAACTAAATATTATCATTGAAATATTAAAAATTCATAATTTTAAAGCATATAAACTAAAAGTAATGTTGTGCAACATGTTGGCAGCATTAAGAACTAACAATTTTTTTTTTATATAAAATCATAAATTTTTTTATCATGAATAAAATTAAAAAAAAAATATATTTAAAATATGAAAATATTTAAAAATATTAAAACAATAAGTGAAATATTATGCCAACGTGTTACTGGTAGCTATGGCAGGAAAACACTATAATATTTATATCAAAACTAAATTTTATAATTAATAACTTAAAATATTCAAGCTTTTAATGTCTATAAACTCAATACAATGATGAGCAACATGTTGCCAATAATGTTAATAAAGAAACATCTTATGTTTTCATGGTTTAAAAATAAAAATATTTGTTACTTCATTAAACTTTTTTTGGGCAATGTGCAATTTTTGCAACATGTTGCTAACAAGAATACATTTAATAATAATTTTTTTAAAGACTCAACTTCAAATATAGTATTTAAAACGTTTATACGTTAAGTCCAAATTATTTTATTTAATGTTTATCAACATGTTGCTTTCAAAATAATTAATATTTTTTACATAGTTTCTCAGTAAAACTTAAAAATTCTTAGAAAGAACTAGAAAAAGATCAGCAAAATTTTTTGACAACATGTTGCTAGCAACATTGAAATGAATACCTAAACTAACTTTTATAAAAAAAATTTTTGAAACCTCAAATCCTGCTGTTAATCTAGAAAAATCATTTAATTTAGCAAAATGTTGTAAAAAAAAATCAAAATTTTATTAAAATTTTGTTATAGTTCTAAAAAGTAAACAAAAATGTAAACAATTTTACTTTTGCAATATATTGCTGACAACATAATGTGGGAAAATATTAACAAAATTCATAAACTTTTAGTAATTTTGTATATTTTAGTAATAAAAGTAATATTGAATAATTTAAACACTAAAGTATTAAATAAAAAAAAATTGGAGTAAATATTTGGCAACATGTTGCTAGCAACATAATATTTTCTTGTATTTTATCAAAATAATAGATTATATTTAATTATATTTCAACTTCAAAAAGGTTTATAATAAAAATACCAAAGAAGGCACTTAAAAATTTCTGCAACATGTTGCTAGCTATAAAAGTTGACTAAAATTTTATTGTATTAAAGGAAACCTATAGCAACACAAAAACCTATTCATGAGGTATAGAAATAAACTTAAATAAAAGCTTTGCTACATGTTTCTAATAGCAAAAGTTTATATAATATATATAAAAATACCAAAAGAAGTCACTTAAAAATGTCTGCAACATGTTGCTAGCTATATAGATTGACTAAAATTTTATTTTATTAAAGAAAACATATATCAATACAAAAACCTATTCATGATGTGGAAAAATAAACATAAGTACTAGTCTGGAAACATGTTGCTGGTTGTATAAGTTATAAAATATTGCTGAAAATTTTTATAAAATTTATATTTCAAAAATTAATACGCCAACAAAATTCGGTGTACAAATTTTACAATATGTTGTTGGCAAATATTTTCTAATAGTTCTACAAAGAATAATAGCTAAACGTTTAAAGTATATAAATAAATACTATTTAAACATATGGTTGGCAACATGTTACCAGCTTAATAAAATTTAAATAAAAAAAATTAAAGAAATTTTTCAAATAAAAAAATCATAAGTAAAGTTTTAAGGCATGTTGTTAATTAGAACTTTGAGATAAACACTAAATTTAAAAATTTGTCTGAGTTTAAATAAATATTAAATTAGAAAATTTTTGCTACAAATAAAATAATCTTAAGTAAAGTTTCGAAATATTTTGCTAGTCATAGTCACTATTTTAGCATTATTATTTATTAATTAAAGCTATGAGTTACTAAATTTAAAAATGTTTTATGCTTAAATAAATATTAAAAAAACTATCACAATATATTGTTAGCAACATTTTCTAATATCCAATAGCTTAATTAGTCAGAAATTAAGAACTAAATTTTTAATCTTTTTACATATAATATAAAAAGAAACTCGGCTAAAGGATTCACAACATGTTGCAGATATCAAAAACTATGTAAATCATATATAGTAAATGTTTCAGAATATATTGCTAGCAACATTTTTTTATATCTAAGGCAAAGTCAAGGAAAATTAAAAAAAAAAAAAAAACATGTTGCAGATATCAAAAACAAAATAAATCATATATAGTAAATGTTTCAGAATATATTTCTAGCAACATTTTTTTATATCTAAGGCAAAATCAAGGAAAATTTAAAAACAAAAAAAAACCATATCAAATTTTTCACAGTATGCTGCCAGCCCGAATTTTTAATATTTTTACAAGCGCGAATGTTGTATTCGGCTTGGCCCATCATTTTGATGGTGGGTATAACAATAGCTATGAATATAAAATTATTTTTTTAATTAAATTAAAAAGAAAAATTTTTTTTAATGATTTTTTTTATTTTAATTTTTCTGCAATATGTAGCTAGGCAACAGAAGTTAGGTTATATCTACTGTCTCTTAAAAATCATATTTTAATATTATTATTGAGAAAATTTTCGCCATATATTGCTAGCAATATTCTACAATATCTTAATAAACAATATAAAGAGTTTATTTATGAATTTTTAATAGATAAAATATAAATAACTTTATCTAATGCTTTACAACATGTTGGTGAAAAAAAAAAAAAAACAAATTTTAAAGAAAGTTCCATAACATGTTACTAGTAAACATGACTAGCAACATGTTATGGATATATTAAAGTATTTGCAACATGTTGAAACAATCAAGGTTCTTAAAAAATATTAAAAACAAAACTATATATAATATCTTCATTAAATTCAACAATAAGGCCCACACAGAAAAAAATTTTTCAAATAATTTTTTAATAAAATTATTAATTAACTTTATATTGGAATTTAATTATATGATTTATTAATATAATTAATTTTCTAATTGGTTTTCAGTTTTGTTTTTTAATAAATTGACAGCTGTTAATAAAATGTAAAGAAAAATTAAATATTTGTCTATAAAAGTACAGAAATAAAATAAATTTACGTAAATTTTCAAAAATGTTCAGCTCATTACATCTATTTAAGGAAAAGAAGTAATAATAATATCAATTATTCTAGTTATTAATATTATCATTTTGATGATTGGAGCAAAATCAATTAAAAATTAATTAATATTACAAATTTCGTAATTGAAGTCCATTTTTACTTTTTTCTGTGCATATACTAAATTTTAAATTATTTAGGTAAAATATAAAAAACTAAAGTTAAAGGCTTCGCAACATGTTGCTGGTGTCAAAACTATGTTTATGTTTTTTTTGAAAAAAAAAAAAAAAAAACATATTTACAAAATACTTTCGAATACGTTGCTATCAACATTTTCTAATATCTTAGACAACATGTTGCTAGCAAAATAATAGTAAAAATTATTATAAACTAAACTTTATAATTAAAAATATAAACGCGCGAACAAAAATTGTAGAAGAATGGGAACAACATAAGTAATTTTTAGCCGCTTTTTTATGTTCTTGAACTTTGAGCAACAATCATGATTATAAAAAGAAACCTATGGTGCTAAAATTTTGTACTTTATTAGTTACAAGTCCTGTGAGTTCAGATCTGTAACCAATTTCTTTAAAATATCATTACCACAAAACTTATTAAAGATTTAAGTCAGTTTCAGCAAGGTTAAACAATTTTGATAACGGCCCATATATTTGTATAATGTAGAAAAAGTACTTCATAAAATGTTTCACAGAATTAAAAAAGCAACAATTAATATAAAAGAAAATAAAAAATTTAGTTCAAAACGAGTTCTAGTGCTATGTTTGGCTTTACCGAATCTTTTATACCCTTCACCATCTTACCGACAAATAATAAAATTTAAGCCTTAAAGTATGCTTTTATACATTTATAAATCAATTTTTTTTTTTTTTTTTCAAAGTGCAAAAATTTGAATGCATAAAATTTAAAGATTGCCTTCCTATAAAAGCAACATCAACAGTATATTTATATATATTTGTATGTATGTATGTATGTATGTATGTATGTATGTATGTATGTATGTATGTATGTATGTATGTATGTATGTATGTATGTATGTATGTATGTATGTATGTATGTATGTATGTATGTATTTATGTATGTATGTATGTAAGTATATACAAAAAAACTGACTGCATATACAAAAAATAAAAACATCACTTTTAATCATTATATTACTACTGTTTCTATCAAAATAAAAATCCGTAGCTTAAACAAGGACTTCAAAAAATCAGATATAGGTTTTGCCCGATATCTCAGTTATTATTGAACCGATTTAATTAATTTTTTCAGCACAAAAATTTAAAAAAAAAATGTCCGAATATTCTTTATAAAAGCGAAGTCCCTAGCATATACGGAGTCTTCGGTTTTTTAAGCATATCTCCACCATTTATGAACCGATATTGCTGAATTTCAATAGAAAAATTCTGGAAAGGATTTCCGATCATGTGATATATATATATTATATATGACATTTATCGGTGGGCTTCATAAACGCCATTTCAACCGACACACAGAATATTCAACTTTTTTGATCTCCGAAAAAATTGTGGAAATTACAAAAGGAATGACAAACTTATATAAAGCATTTACATCTGTGGTGAAGGGTATACAAATTAATCGAATGTTAAGCAACATAAAGCTAGTAGCAGTAACCAAGCTACATCTAATATCTCTCTGTTAAATATCATGTTTTAATTATTATTTTATAATTGCTCTCAACATTCTACATTATCTTAATAAAAGGGCCACATTCTCCTAATAAAATAACAAATATTTTACCAAATGCTTTGCAACATGAAGTTAGCAACATTTATAATATATTAAAAGTCATATCTTAAAAATCATATCTTAAATATCATAACCAGAATAAAAGTAAAGTTCTTTGAAACTAATATAATAACTTTCACTGAAATAATTGGACTGAAATAATTTTACAAAATTTTTATTAAAAAAAAAAACATAAAAATATCCATTTTAATCTAAAAATTTTTTTTAAAGCCTAAAATAATACCTATAAACACAAAAGTAATAAATAATTTATAAAAAATCTGGCTAATACAGTTTCACAATTTCTTTTTAATTTATAAGACTTAAATTTTAAATTAGAAATTGTTAAAATTAGCAAGGAAATTATGGAAAATTTAAATAATTAGTTGGCAACATGTTGCTAAGAGAAAAATGTTTGCTTTTAATATGTTTTTAAAAATATTAAAAAAACTAACATATAATGAAGCAAGTTATAATGCTAGTAAAAATTGCTCCTAAAAACATGTTGCTAGAAGTTGCTAGCAACATGTTGCTATCAAAAAAGTGTTTTTTTAATTTATTTAAATTTTTTTTTTTCAAAATTTCAAAAAATAGAAATTAAGCCTCAATAAAAATTAATTTTAAATCATTTTCATCATTTTTTTTTTTTTATTATTTATTTTTTTATTGTTTTATCTTATTCTTTTCTCCTGAAAAACTCCAATATGTATCAAGATATTTTGTTGCTATTTTTTATCTTCTTTTTCTATTTTTAGTTTTTTTTTTTTTTTATTTATAGTATTTTCTTGTTACTTCTTCTTCCTTTTTAGCTGGTTTGTTTTGTGGAATTTATGTACTTAAAAGTTTATTTTTTTTTTGGTATGGCCTTTTGTATATGCTGCACAATTGTGTGCAGAATGCAACAATGCTTTAGATCTCTATGATTTTATTTAACTTCCCTACGTTTTCCTTCCTTTCATTTCTTAAGAATTGGCGTGAACAACAAAAATCTAAGTATTCGAATACTTTTTTGTAGTATGGATTGTTTTTTTCTCTAAGACGTCGTGCACTTGAAATAAAATCAGCAGTAAAATTTTAAGAATGAACAAAAGTTCAGTTTCTTTTTGAAGTATTTTTTTTTTTTTATTATTATTTTGCATTTCTAATGAAAAACACGAACATGTTTAAAGCAAAACTATGCGGGAAATGTGTAGACGATTTTAAAGAAATAAACATGCAGACTTATTAAATTTCAATTGCTGGAAATACAAATAAGTTGGTAATAAAAGGTTAGTGAACAGCAACATGTTGCTTGAAAAAGTTTTTGCAATTAAAATTAATAATACATTAATAAATGTTAAAGAAAGTATTAATTTAGAACTAATTATATTATACCCTATAATAATTTTGAGTCATTGAACATGTTGCTAAGTAAACAGCAACATGTTGCTTTAGTTTTTGCTATTAAAATTAATAATATATTCATAAATGTTAAAGATAGTATTAATATAGCACTAACTATGTTATATCCCAAATTTATTTTGGGACATTTAAATGTTGCTACATAAACAGCAACATGTTGCTTGAGTTTTTGCTATTAAAACTAATAATATATTAATAAATGTTAAAGAAACTGTTAATTTAGAACTAATTATGTTATATCCCATGTTTATTTTGGGGTACTAAAAAGTTGCTAAGTGAACAGCAACATGTTGCTGGTATGTGTTTTGGAATTAAAAATAAAAATTTTATATTAAATGTTAAAAAAATTATAAATTTAAAAGAAATTATATTACAACTTATATTGATGTTGAAGCTGCAACATGTTGCTAAGAAAAACTTTATTAAATAATAAATATTTTTCATAATTTTAATTGATTCCTATAATTTGGCATATATTATAAAATGCTTAGCAACATATTGCTGTTATTTTTTGTAATTTTAAAAGTATTTTTATTTATTTTAAAATGTTGCTAATCATTTTTAATCAATAATTTTATTAAGTTTTTAACTAAATTTTTAATTCTTGAATGTTGAATAGAAATTTTTTCAAGATAATATGCTGAAACATATATTTTTTGTACCTTAAGAAAAATTCTCTTAAGCAAAATGCATATCAATTTCAATCTGAAAATTTCTCTTAAATAAAAAGTCTCCATAAACCATCTGTTCACTAAAGGGTTAAAGAACATCTTGTACAACTAATTTTAATTTATGCGCGTGAAAATTACACACAATACGTGTGTATATATGAATAATGAAAATACCGGGGAAAAATACTAATAAGAATTCTCAAAAGCATCACAAAACATAATTAGAAAATTAAAACAAAATAAAAAAAAATAAAGAAAAAAATCTTTCAAGCTAAATAAGAAAACAATAAATTTTTCAATAAAGAAAACTAAAAGGAAAAAAAACCAAAGTCTAAAAGAAAAGAAACTCACCTTAAGATTCATAAAAAATAAAAATATTCCATTTAGCAAAATAAATCCCCAGAAATCATCAATAATGTTTCGCCAAGATAAAAAACTAATTTCTTTTTATTTCACAATTTGTATAAAAAACTTTTCTTATTGTGTTATTTTTTTAATAATTTATTTTATATGTTTCAATTTATTATAATTTTTTACTTTAATTCGCTTTTGAAAAACTTCCTTTTTTCCTTAACTTTTAATAATTATATTCTTTTATTTCTTTTTTTAGAAATATATCAATTTCCACCACTTTTTTTTTTTTTCTTCCAACACGTCTTTTTCTACTTAACCGCTTTTAACCGTTTAACGTTGTTAACGCGTTCGTATTCGTAAGAGTACTAAGCGCCTGCGTGCGTTTTTAAAAACCAGATTCTTTCTTTTCTTTTACCCAAACAATGCAACTATTGGTGGCTAAAATGGCCACAAGAAGAAAACAAGTTCAAGTTGAAGGTTTTTACCATGTAAAGTTAAAGAAGTTGGGAGAAAATATTTAAAGAATCATGTAAAAAAACTACAAATCAAGGTATTATAATGTAAATAACATTTGAAGAGAGTTAAAAAAAGAGATAATATAAACACATGCTTGCTCTCTTACTTTATTTAAATAAACCTAAACAGGTAAAAAAAAATTTTACCTTTCTTTAAAGGTGTAGGAAAATGGTTAAAATAAACATTAATAAAAAAATATATAAAAAAGAAGATTCTTTAAAATACATAATAAAAGAGAATTAAAACAAAAATCAAAAAGAGACAGAGAGTTAAACATAAAAGAGAAATTTAGTGATAAAAATGAGTAAGTTATATTCCAAAAATATATTTCTCATAGCAAATAAAACATTTAAAGATAAATATGAAAGACATTTTAAATTAGAAAATTTAAAAAGTCTTTTAAAATAAATTCAAAAATTTGTATTCTTTAGGTGAGTTTGTAGTCAAACTAACAGCAAACTAATCTCAAAAAGAGCAATTATTAAAAGAGAAAGTGCAATTGCTTGCAGATGATTAAACTGTTAAAAGGTAATGAATTTTGTTAGAGGTAAATTCCAATTACATTATGTTTTCTTGTTATCAGAAGCATTGAGAGAAATTAATGTGTTTATGTAAATATACATAATAAAGATTTATATGAAAGAGACATTACATGTAAATAGTTCTTACGAAAGCAGACTAAAAAGAATTTGGAATTGTGGAGAATACATGAGGCTAATTTAAGATGCATTTTAATATTTTATTTAATTTTTATGTTCATCAATGCTTTCTAAATTAGTTAACAAAAAATGCTGTTATTTCAAAAAAGTCAAAGTATTTTAATTTAAAAAATAAACCACTCCGGTAAATAATTTTGCAAAACTGTTTGTTTAATTTTGAAAGTTTTTAACTCTTGATCAAAATAACATACATTTTTTATTGAAATATTCGAGTTATCCGTAGCTAGAATAGTCGAAATTACAATGTCTGTCACTCGGTCTTTCCTGCCTTTTGAATTCAAACTTTTTACAGATCTTTAAAACTGAATTTTCAAAACGTAAAGGCTCCGTTACTCCACCGTAAATGTAAATGTAGCGAATCAGATGACACGTTTTCTTTGTGAGAGTTATGTGTACTCAAAAACGTAAATGTAACGTAGTACGTTTTTACGTGACAGCTGTAAGAACCAAGGACCGTAATGATTATGAGTTTTAAAATAAAAATCAACAAATAATCATTATTTTTTTGATTTTTTTTTTTTGCTAAACTTTTAATGATTATTTTTGATTTTTATTTTTTCACTCAACTTTTAATGATTATTTTTGTTTTTATTTTTTTTTATTTTTTTTTTTTTTTTTTTTTTTTGCTCAACTCATAATGATTATTTTTGATTTTTACTTTTTTTTTTTACATTAAACTTTTATCTAGTAAATTTTTTTTTTTTTTTTTTAAGTAAAAACTTTGATTTATTGCAAATAATTTTATTTTTAATAAAAAAAAAATGATTTTTAATAATAAAAATAATATCTTAGAAAAAAAAAATCGATTTTTATAAAAAAAAAATTGGATATTTTTTAATAAATCTGATGAAAAATATATCATCACACTTGCCTTTTAGTAAATAAATCTAATTTACGATGAGAATTCTTTTTTATTAAAAATTGCGTAATAGTTTCATTTCTCATGTTAAGTTTTATATTGTGAGCAAAAAAATAAAAATCAAAAAATAATGATTATAAGTTGAGCGAAAAAAATAAAAATCAAAAATAATCATTAATAATCTGAAGATTACATTTCTGTATTTAACACTTTTATCCGGTTGTTCCTTGTATCTGATTTTTTTGTTTAAAATTTCAAGAATATTGATTATTTTCTGTCCCTGGTAAGAATAGTGTTGACATCTTTTTATTTCAATATACTAAATCCGCGTAAAAAATCGCTGTAATAGTTTATCAATTGGACAGTATAAATTTGAATATAAAATTGGAAATTTGATTTGAAATGGTAGATTAAATGTTAAAATATTGCGCCGAATAATATTAATTTGGGTGATACAGGTCTCAATTCTAACTTTTCAATGAAATTTATGTAAAAATATGAAGAAATAGTAAATAAATTGTCGCCTTTTTTAAATATTGAACAAAATCAATCAAAAAATTACAAAGTACTATAAAACCTGGAGGGTTATTTTGTAACTAAATTCGAAAGGAAAATCTTTCGAATTTGTATACTTTATACATTGAAATACGAAAGTGTTTTCTTTCGAATCGAATTACACAATAACCCCCCTGGTGGACAGAAATTATTCTGAGCATAATGGCCCAAGTTTTTTTTTTATTATTTAGGGAATTTCAAGTCTCAAAATATATATTATTAAATATTAATAATCACAGAATTGAAAATATCTTAACTTTTATTAAATTGATCATATTTAGTAGAAAAAATAAAAATTTTAATTTATTTATATCCCAATCTTATACGGATATAAATAGCTATTCATAAACTTTATTATTATTTATAGCTACTAACAGATTCAGTTCATTTATAAATACTTCGCTGTTTTTTATATCACTATACTGTGAAACAATCTCAAAATGATTAATTTATTTGTTGAACTTAATATATAATGAGTGGATATATTCCAAATAACTTAGTTGCCAAACAGTAACACTGTATATTAGAGTGTCCCGAGGAAAGTCCTTTTCGAAATTTCGATAGAAAGACCCCTCAAACGATGCGTAAAAATTAGCTTAATACGAAAAAATTATTTTAAAAAATTTTAAAATTGGTCTTCAGTTTAATTTTGGTTAAAAAAAGTTTCGATTTTTTAATCGAAATGGATATCAAAAAACTCGTAATTTTATGCTTGTTATGAAAAAATATTTTAAAAGTTTTTCCCATGGGATTTTGCTTCGCTAGAAGACTTTTTAAGGCATTTTGATGAACAGTTTTTTGGAAAAATTTTGAAAATTATATATTATCAACAGTACTTACTACAATGCAAATTTTTAATATTTTGCACTAAAAGGGAACAAAATTATAAAATTCTTATCCATTTTCAAAAAAAAAAAAAAAAAAACGAGAGAGGAAGATATAGTCGGTCAAGCCCAACTATATGAAACCCTACACCATTGTGTACATTAAAATTCGGGCAGGGATCTTTTATTAGACCTGGGGCCAATTTTGGACCGATATTTTTATTAAGTATAAAATAAAACATTCGAATACAGAATATAACGTCGATACTACCATTTATATGAATTTATTAATTTTTGGGTGACTCCCGAAAAAAGGCCTTATATGGGAGCTAGTGTAAATTATGGACCGATCTTCGTAAAATTTGGCACTATCATTTGCATTTATATAAAACATATTTGTGTCGAATATTAACTTGATACTAACATTTTAATGGGATTTATGCCTTTTAAAGTGATTTTCGAAAGAGGAGTTTATATGGAAGCTATGGTAAATTCTGGACCGATCTTATATGTACCAAATTTCATTAAAATAGTGCTATTTTTAATGGATTTATGATCGTTAAACCGTTTTCCGGGAGGACATTTGTATGGGGGCTAGGTGAAATAATTGACCGATCATAACCAGTTTTAATAGGATTCGTCCTTGGCCTAAAAGAAGATCGTGTGCTAAATTTCATCGAAATATCTTTAAAATTGAGACTTGTAGTTTGATTACAAGGTTTACGTGGACAGACAGACGGTCAGACGGACGGACGGACGGACATCGTTAAATCGACTCAGGAAGTGATTCTGAGTCGAACGGTATACTTTAAGGTGGTGGTCTGATGGTTGTTTCTATGCATTAAAAACATCAACACAAATGCATGGTGTAGGGTATAAAAAAAAAAAAAATGGAAATTTTTTTGCATGATGGACCAAAATTTTTGCGACAATTTTTTAAAATATTTTTTTTTTTTAAATTACGAATTTTTTGATACCCATTTTAAGACAAAACTCAACACTATTTTTTGAACGAAATGATCTAAACCAGGGACTTTTAATCGCTAGTAGGGAACTGAAGATCAATTTAAAAAAAATTTTAATATTTCTCCCATATTAAGCAAATTGTTACGCATCGTTTGAGAGGTCTTCCTACAAAATTTTTATCTTCGGGACACTCTAATGTATATGCTGCATTTTTAGAAATGTTTTTTTAAAAAGAACTCATTTAGAAAAAGTACTCAAAAATATCGAAAAAATTAAACTCATCATAGTTATTGTTATAATTTTCGAAAAATTATTCTTCAAAAACAATTTCACTTTTTAAAATAAAAATTAAAACATTGCTGAATACAGATTCCAAAAAAATAAAATAAAAAGATTGTAAAAGGAAAAGTATTTAATGTAAAGGTTTTAAAACTCGACATAGTCGAACAACTATTATTAAATTTGTTACAGAAAAGATTAAAAAAGGATTTCAATTATAAAAAGATTTACTTCAATTAAAACTTTGTTTGAATTTGTTTTAAACAATAAAATTATAATACATATATTTAATAAAATTATTTTATAATTATTTAAGATTAAAAAAAAATCAATTAAGTTTTAATCATTAAATTGTTAACAGAAAATTCATATTTAATTATTTAATTCATTAAAAAATGTATATTTTAATATATAAATCATCATCATCATTTTATTTATATTTAATTACTTTATTAATAAATACAATAACAAAAATAATTAGAAACTAAAATATTTTATATAATTAAAAAATAAGTGGAAATATATTTATCTATAGTTTAAATGACATTAATTTTTCTTCATATTATTTTGTTCATATTTGTGGTTAAATTTTTATTTAAAATTAATTAAAATATTAATTGGTAAATATAGCGAAAGAAATATTTAAATCAATTAATGTTATTTTGTTTAATTTGTTGTATAATATATAATTTAAGGATTCTTATGTTCAGTCTTCAGCAGTCATTTAAAATCAAATTTAAAAAATAACAATTTATAATTCTTTGGATTTTTAATAAAGAAATAATATTTAATTAAAAAAGAAATCAGATTTAAGTTAAAATGCCTTCATAATTCACTTTATGAAAAAAGATAATACAAAGATAATTGTTTCTTATTGGATTTCATATACTTAAATATAAGTATTATTAAGAAAAACATAGCATGCCTTTTCTCTATCTCTATCCCTCTCTATGTGTACTTAAACATTTTTTTATTTTATGCTTACTAAACCTGCAAGTAAAATGCATTAATTACCATACAAATTAATTAAAATTCTTTGTTTGGAAATTGTTAAATGTGTGTGTGTGTGTGGGTCTATGCGCCTGCGTGTATTTATACATTTATACATAAATTTTTAGAAAACCTGTACTTAATGTTAAATAATAAAAATTATTTATGTGAAAAAATAATTGTTTAGAAAATCTTAAAAACATAAGTACATATAATTTTATTAAGTTTTTCTTTTTTTAACAAGATAAAGAAAACATTTGCTAAAAGTAATAAATTGTTATGGAAATTAAAGTAATAAAAATGAAAAAAGTTGAAATATAAAATAACAGTGGTTGAAAAATGAGAAATTATACTTAAAAAAATTTGTTAATTTATTTTTTCCAAAAACTGACTTGTAAAATTTCATTTAATTGTCAATACCATAAAAATTCCTTAATCCATCTCTCTTTTTTGTTTAAAAGTATCCATGAGTTCCTCTAAATTGACTTATCTCCACGCAGCACTTCTTATTTAACAAGTTTCAATATTTCATTTCATTCATTTAATAACAACTTAATATATTTTTCTTTAACATAAAAATCCCTTAATAACATTGACTTTTTTCTCTTTGTTTATTTTGACATATTTACCAAAGAAATAAAATAATAAAATTTGAAGAAAAAATAATAAATATTTTCAACGTCAAACATTCCCGCTTGACAAAGAAGAGGAACCTTTAAGAAACAAATAAAATACCTAGTCATTCATATCTTTCGCACTATATTGTTAGAGCAAACAATATAAAACCAATATGAAAAGAAACACACACAAATAACTACATCCTTACATATGAAGTCCTTATTTAAGAGTTTTGAGTGACTGTATGTATTTGATGAAAAAATGACGGCAACATCAATATCAGCATAACAGAAAAATAAGTGTGATAAGCCAAAAGTTGAATGATGCTACACGTTCTTATAAGAATAAGCTGGATACAAAAAGCAGTGAAAAGAGGAAGAGAGTGAGAGGGAGAGGAAGAGATAAAGTGAGTTGAATACATCCTTAACGAGCAGATCTGTTCTCATAACAAATACCTCAAATGTAACCAAATAAATACAACAAAATTGAAGAGAAAATATTGAGTAAAGGAAATAAAAAACGGATATTAAGAAAATGAGAAAGAGAAACGAATAAAGGAATACACTACAGAGAGAAATTAATTAGAATTAAATTAAAACTGAAATAGGAGCGATTTAAAAATGAATTTGAACAGAAATAGAACTGATCTAAAACTGATTTCGAACTCAACTAGAACTGAACTAGAACTGAACTAGAACTGAACTAGAACTGAACTAGAACTGAACTAGAACTGAACTAGAACTGAACTAGAACTGAACTAGAACTGAACTAGAACTGAACTAGAACTGAACTAGAACTGAACTAGAACTGAACTAGAACTAGAAATGAACTAGAACTGAACTAGAACTGAACTAGAACTGAACTAGAACTGAACTAGAACTGAACTAGAACTGAACTAGAACTGAACTAGAACTGAACTAGAACTGAACTAGAACTGAACTAGAACTGAACTAGAACTGAACTAGAACTAAACTAGAACTAAACTAGAAATGAACTAGAAATGAACTAGAACTGAACTAGAACTGAACTAGAACTGAACTAGAACTGAACTAGAACTGAACTAGAACTGAACTAGAACTGAACTAGAACTGAACTAGAACTGAACTAGAACTGAACTAGAACTAAACTAGAACTAAACTAGAAATGAACTAGAAATGAACTAGAACTGAACTAGAACTGAACTAGAACTGAACTAGAACTGAACTAGAACTGAACTAGAACTGAACTAGAACTGAACTAGAACTGAACTAGAACTGAACTAGAATTGAACTAGAACTGAACTAGAACTGAACTAGAACTGAACTAAAACTGATTTCGAACTCAACTAGAACTGAACTAGAACTGAACTAGAACTGAACTAGAACTGAACTAGAACTAAACTAGAACTAAACTAGAAATGAACTAGAAATGAACTAGAACTGAACTAGAACTGAACTAGAACTGAACTAGAACTGAACTAGAACTGAACTAGAACTGAACTAGAACTGAACTAGAACTGAACTAGAACTGAACTAGAACTGAACTAGAACTGAACTAGAACTGAACTAGAACTGAACTAGAACTGAACTAGAACTGAACTAGAATTGAACTAGAACTGAACTAGAACTTAACTAGAACTGAACTAGAACTAATTTAGAATTGAAATAGAATTTATTTAGAACTGATATAAAATTAATATAGAACTGAGCTACAACTTTAACTGAACAAAACTCAAAGAACGTACTGTATAGGGTGATCGATTATTCGACTTTTTTGAGAAACCGGTTTTCGAATAATTCGAATAGTTGGTATTTTAAAAAAACCGGTTGCACTTTTTGAAATACAGAAAAAACCGGTTAATCGGTTTTTTGCAGAAGTTAATATTTATATCAAAGGACTACATTTCTTTAAAGAAATCAATAATTCTTATAATCAATTTAAAATTTATTAAATACAAGCGTAAAAGCCTGACAATGTCAGGAAAAATAGTATAATAATGAAAATATGCACAAACAAATCCGAAAATTAAAAGAAAAAAATATGAACAACATTTAGACACCTTCCTCTCCCTAATCGAAGTCAATTATTTGAAGCCTTTAGAATTTATTGGGATAATATTGATTAAAGTTTTAAATTCGTAAACCTTTCAAAATAAAAGAAATCGTCGTAAATGCGCTCCCTAGCCGAAATACAGAATCAGTTTTTGATATGATTTGGAGAGCAAACAATAAGTATAGCAACTCAAAAGTTCTTAATACCAAAACAGACTTTTCGGTCCCTGATAGAAACATCTGGCTCTGTTAGAATTTGTAGAACGAATAGTTTTATAAGTAAGTCGATTTTTAGTTTCTTACGTCGTCTGGGAGCTTCAGAAAGCTCTGGAGAGGAAACAATGCTTAGGAAAGATATATATAAATCCATATATATAGATCCACGTATTTTTGCTCCCTGATAGAGATTCCAAAATCTGGCTCCGTTAGGATTTGTAGGACGAACAGGGTTATAAGTAAGCCGAATTTTAATTTTCTACGTCTTCTGGGAGCTTTAGAAAGCTCTGGAAAGAGAGAGAAAATTCTTAGAAAAAGACACATAAATCCACTTATATCTGCTCCCTGATAAAAATTTCAAAATATGGCTCCATTAGGAAGCTTGTCTCTATTGAAACGATTCTGCAGGTGAAACTTTTTTAACACAACACCTTTAAAAAATAAAGGAAATATTGGATAAAAAAAAAAATTAAATTGGGTGTAAAAATATTACAGATATTACAATAGATTAAAAAATTTATACAGGATAATTATTAATTATTTATTTGTTTAATATTGCGGAATAAATTCCAATTTAGACTTAAACTATATTTTTAAAACATAAGAAATCAGTCTTTATGAATATTTAAAAAATTATTCCTAATTTCGACTCAAATATCACTATTTAGTACATGTTTTCTGAAATAAAATGCTATTTTTAAAACCGGTTTTTTGTATTTAAAAAAACCGGTCTATTCGACATTCGAAAAATGAACATTTTGAAAAAACCGACAGCACATTGACTGAAAAAAACTAGTTTTAAAACCGGTTGGAAAACCGCGTCGATTACTCTAGTACTGTAGCGCTTTTCAATGTATTAATATTGAACACCATCAATTTCAGGAATAAAAAAATCTATCACTAATATAAATGTGTTTATCATTTTGACATACATATACAAATACATTCTTAAATATATTTTCAAAAAAAGAAATATGCTAAAGATACAGCAAATTTATATAGAGATATATAATGTCAAAAATAAATTGAATTCAGTATGTACCAAATGAAATATCCAAAGAAAAAGGAATATAATAATATTATAAATAAAATATGAATGACATGAAAAATACTCGCATAAACAGGAAGCACGTACATGTAGGTTTGCCTGCGTACTTAAGTACAATAGGTGCGACAGGCTGCAGGCCACAAGGAGAGGAAAAGCAAGCAGCCAGATTGTGAGTGTGAGTGTAGGACAAATAGGAATGTGTAACAATGTAAAAATATTAAGTAATTTAAAATAATATTTAACTTGAAAAAGGAATTTGGGTTATTCAAACCATAAAACGGAAAAAAAAAACGTGTAATAATTTTTTTATTTTTTAATGATACAATTTGTATTATTTTATAATAAACTATATATTAAATGGCCTGTATTACTTTTATTTATTTATAGTAAATTATTTTTTATTTACTATTAATATTTTAAATAACTTTTAATTACTTATTAATTCCATAACATTACATAATTAGTTTTCACGCTAATATTTGTTTTTATTTTCCTCTTCTCTTCATTTTTTATTTAAACAAATCAAGTTTAAATTAAACTCTTTTAAAATACAATTTAGAACACCATCATCAGTCATTATGTATAGTATTTTCTTTAAATGCATAAAATGTTCCCACTTTTTTTCCATTGATTCTTTTCTTCAACATGTTACGCATGCGTAGATCTTTTGTTACGCTTTTTTTGTATTTTTTGTTCTAAAAGTGTTTCTTTGTTGCTGTTGTTTTTATTTTTCTATGTAATGGCGTGCTAGTAATCTATTTTTTTCCATAAATTTGTTCTTTATTTTTCTAAAAAATACAAAGAATAAATATGTTTACCAGTATAAATTATAACAAAAACATTCATAAAACATTAAATAAATAAAATTATGTTATATCACCGTATTATGATTTTTCTTCTATTTTATTACTATTGTTGTGCTGGTTTTTAATGTATACAATATTTTTGTTATGTCACTTACAAATATTACATCTTTTATACTATCCCTACCTCTACATCTATCACTCAGTCATTCATTCTTTCATTAAGTTCTAAGTTTTTTAAACCATTCATCCATCTTTATAATTTTTTTGTTGTCATAGATCTGGTCTAGAAATTTTTTAGCAAAAAAAAAAAAAAAAGAAACAGCAAAACAAAATGTAAATTTAAATTATGTTAATTATAAGTTTAAAGACATTTTTAGGTTTATTTAAAAGCAAAAAAACGTCACAAAAACGGTAAATTTATTTAAGTATTAAAAGAGAATATTTTTTCTCAAATAGATCTCAACCAATAAAAATATTAATTATGTTTAGCATAAAATAAATCAATCAGTAATAAAATTACGAAAATTATGGTTATTCAAAACCAATTCTTTAAACCCTACAAAAAAAATAATGGCAGAATAAGCAGCAGTTAAGATACTGCTGCTAATTTTAGAATTCTGATATTATTTTTTTGTAGGGTTTAAAGAATTGGTTTTGATAAATAAAATCTCCAATCGAGAAAATAACAATAATCAAAAGCACAAAATTTAGAAGAGAGAAAATTCTGAAAAATCTTATCACTTATTTTCCTAATCAAAAATAGTTAACTTCTACGAAAAACATGAAACTGGCTATGATTTCTTGAATAAACTTCCAATCGAGAAATAATGAAATTTACATGGAAACGTTAAACTGGCAATAATTCTTTAAAGAATCTCCAACCAACAAAACAACGAACCAGAATTGAACTAGAACTGAACTTAAACCAAAATTTAATTAGACAACTAAAATTTAATTAGAACTGAAAAACCAAAATAGAAATACACTAGAGAGCTAGAACTAGAGAACTAGAACTTTACTAGAACTGGTCTATAACTAAAATTAAAACAGAAATAAACTAGAACTGAACTGAACTACAGCTAAACTGAAACTGAACAATAACTGAATTAGAAGTTAACTAGAACTGAACTAGAACTTTTTTTTATTTATATATTTATTTATTTATTTATTTATTTATTTATTTATTTATTTATTTATTTATTTATTTATTTATTTATTTATTTATTTATTTATTTATTTATTTATTTATTTATTTATTTATTTATTTATTTATTTATTTATTTATTTATTTATTTATTTATTTATTTATTTATTTATTTATTTATTTATTTATTTATTTATTTATTTATTTATTTATTTATTTATTTATTTATTTATTTATTTATTTATTTATTTATTTATTTATTTATTTATTTATTTATTTATTTATTTATTTATTTATTTATTTATTTATTTATTTATTTATTTATTTATTTATTTATTTATTTATTTATTTATTTATTTATTTATTTATTTATTTATTTATTTATTTATTTATTTATTTATTTATTTATTTATTTATTTATTTATTTATTTATTTATTTATTTATTTATTTATTTATTTATTTATTAATTTATTTATTTATTTATTTATTTATTTATTTATTTATTTATTTATTTATTTATTTATTTATTTATTTATTTATTTATTTATTTATTTATTTATTTATTTATTTATTTATTTATTTATTTATTTATTTATTTATTTATTTATTTATTTATTTATTTATTTATTTATTTATTTATTTATTTATTTATTTATTTATTTATTTATTTATTTATTTATTTATTTATTTATTTATTTATTTATTTATTTATTTATTTATTTATTTATTTATTTATTTATTTATTTATTTATTTATTTATTTATTTATTTATTTATTTATTTATTTATTTATTTATTTATTTATTTATTTATTTATTTATTTATTTATTTATTTATTTATTTATTTATTTATTTATTTATTTATTTATTTATTTATTTATTTATTTATTTATTTATTTATTTATTTATTTATTTATTTATTTATTTATTAATTTATTTATTTATTTATTTATTTATTTATTTATTTATTTATTTATTTATTAATTTATTTATTTATTTATTTATTAATTAATTAATTAATTAATTTATTTATTTATTTATTTATTTATTTATTTATTTATTTATTTATTTATTTATTTATTTATTTATTTATTTATTTATTTATTTATTTATTTATTTATTTATTTATTTATTTATTTATTTATTTATTTATTTATTTATTTATTTATTTATTTATTTATTTATTTATTTATTTATTTATTTATTTATTTATTTATTTATTTATTTATTTATTTATTTATTTATTTATTTATTTATTTATTTATTTATTTATTTATTTATTTATTTATTTATTTATTTATTTATTTATTTATTTATTTATTTATTTATTTATTTATTTATTTATTTATTTATTTATTTATTTATTTATTTATTTATTTATTTATTTATTTATTTATTTATTTATTTATTTATTTATTTATTTATTTATTTATTTATTTATTTATTTATTTATTTATTTATTTATTTATTTATTTATTTATTTATTTATTTATTTATTTA